>CAWUFW010001839.1:600000-985000 GCA_963921515.1 Calotriton arnoldi
CCAGCCAGGGCTTGGCAAAAACAAATCTTATACTTCCCAGAGATAATTATCACTTTTAAGAGAGCACACTGAAGTTGCATGGACATGTGTTCTTGCATGAAGATGTGAGGCCAGATCCGGATTGGGCATGTATTATTGACAACAGCAACATAGCCTCCTTTGACACTACTCTGCAAACAAAAATGATCGAAGATGTCAGTCCAATTGGATGGGGTGCCATTCTTGCCCAAAAAACATACGGCTGAGGGACTGCCAAGATTATTCATTGCACCAGACAAGTCAATTCTTAAACTGCTTACTCACAAGCAGAGAAGGAGGGTTTGATGGTGTTATTGCCGTGATACTTGATATGACCCTTGACCTCTTACCCCGATATTGCTCCTACGTCCCCTCCAGGTATAGGCCACATGTTCATGAGTCACACTCCTCATTATAGGTTTTTGCGTACAACTACTATAAAAATCCAGCAATTTAATCCTGTTTAAAATGGCATGCACATTGAGTATTCGCTTCTTAATTTGCAGCTTGTAGTGTTAGTTGCTGAGTCTCCTATTACTTCAGCAAGTACATTTTGGTTTCTTCGCTGGCTTCACACAACATAGTTCCGTCCTTCCCTGGTGGATTGCGATTCTCCGTTTTTTTTTCTCCGTTTACTGACATGTATTGGTTTGTTTTAATGTGGTTTAAATGAAAACACGCTTACTTGGCTTTATCTGATTTGTTGTGTAGGTTGACTCTTCCAGATTGTTGTGGAATGCCTAGATATATGTTGTTACTCCTGCCCCATTTGTTTAATTGTTCCTCAATTTTTATTTTAAGGCCTGTTTATTGTGTTTGAGGGCTCCCTTATTGTATGTCGTTGTTGTGTTTAAGGCAGTGGGAGATTTCAAGATATTAGTCCTACCACCTACATAGGGCTGGTAAGGCCTAAAGTGGGACTGTGTGCTGCAGAGGAGCTAACATGTAGAGATGAGATGTGGGGCAGTCTGCATGGAGGAAGAACTGCTGTGTGCATTTGTATTCAAGGTGCCCCATCCCATCACTGGTTGGAACACTCCTCCTTATTATCATTATCACTTGTGTAGCTTGGTTACTCTTCGGGTTTCCCTGCGCTAAGCATAGAAAGGAGGGACTGACTAGAAATTTAAAAAGCCAGGTTTTAAGATTCTTACGAAATAGCAGCAGAGACGTGCAGTGTCTTAAGGAATCTGGGAGGGCATTTCAAAGTTTTGGGCCTAGATATGCAAAGGAGCGACCTCCTGTGCGTCTCAGATGGACTCTGGGCACACGGCATAAAGCCTGAGTCCCTGATCTCAGCCTCCGGCTGGGCTGGTACGAAACTATCAAATCCTGAATGTAACGTGGGCCCAGTCCGGCCCTAGCCTTAAAAATAAAGCATAGGGCTTTGAACTGGACCCTCATTTCAACTGGAAGCCAGTGCAGTTCGCAAAGAGGATGAGAGGACGAGGCATGCTTCGGAGGCCGAAAAAGAAGCCTAGCAGCTGAATTCTGCACTATCTGCAGTCGACCAACACATGCTTTATCAATTCCCAGATAGAGAATGTTTCCATAGTCCACCCGTGAGAGTATCAGGGCTTGTATCAGTGTTCTTTGCACCTCTGAACCCATATAAAGGCCTGCATTGCAGAGCACAGCAAACAACATGGATAATGATGGTATGTAAGTGAGCTCTGAAGTGTTGACAGGCAGTCAGACCTCATTTAGAGATCACATTCAGACTTGCAAGTCATGTAGACATGCAGTCACATAGACATGCAGCCATGCAGACACAATGACTTATAAAAACATGGCGACTAGGGCTAGCGCAAAGCTGACCAAGGATCCAGTTTCTAGGGTGTAGTGTTAGATTCTGAAAGACTGCTAAAACACTCTAAAAGTCCTCACTCAAAAATCCACTGCTGAACTGCTCTTTGGGAGGACGGTACGCACTCCTCAGGATAAGCCCATTAGAAGAGAGGGTGATATAGTGACAAGAGGGATACAAAAAAAGACACATGAAGAAGTATGCAAACATGAGGATGTGACTATTCATTTTTGCTCTGGTCACATTGGATGCATATGCAAAGGGCAGGCAGAGATTTATGAAAATTGGATTTGGTGTGGTGTTGTCGGTGTCAGATTAAACTATTGTACCAATCCCCCCAACACCAAGAAGCCACCAGCATACAAGCGCCAGCATAGGGATTTTGACTAAAAGAGCTCATCCGCCTAACTTGTAGTAAGACCTGTGAGACAGTGTCCTATGGAGCTGTCACTAAAGATAATCATGTAATTGGTCTACCGGCACAGCTATGGGTGGGAACACCATTGACCCAGCTGGAGTGTGGGCTTCGGTGCTGATGAAGACATGAGTCCCTTGCATTTTAGCCTAAACCTGAAAAGTTTCACCTTATCCATCTTCAAGGACATATCACAAGTATGGAAAAGAATGTGGCTTCACAAAAAGGCACTCTTGTTTTCTGGTTCAGAACAAACAAATCTTGGTCACCCCTAGGAAGGAGGAGGTCAAAACCTTAATATGAAAGGAGAATTGGTATTAGCCTATTCCTGGGTGGTGCCTCGTGTGGTGATGTGAACATGCCATCATACCTACAAAGAAAGGGTTGCAGACAGGTGGCAACAGGAAAGAGGACAAGATTGAAGATGCCAATTATAATTAAATACTTCTGATAGAAACCATTGCAGTGATCCCCACAAAGTTTCTTTCCACCTCCTTTTTGCAAGACTGTTAATTGATGCAGAGTTCAGAGGCAATGTCTTCGCATGGTGTAAGTACTACTGTTAACCATGGGGACATTAGCCAGGACATTCAGATTAGAATGTAGTGCACATGACACTTTTACTTTGCCGGAAGGCTTGTGGAAAGGGCACGTGGCATGGGCAAGGAGTCTGTCTGGTTGCTAAATTTCCACAACTTATATATCCTTCTCTGTAGCGAATACCTCTGACAATCACTGCCCCACAACGTTTCTAACTTTAGTTTCATGCTGCAGACTTTCAGAGGGAAGAGGCTTCTGGTCACCTTCCTGGACTACCAACACTTTGCCCTCGAGGTTTTTTCTGCCACTTTGGCTTTTTCCTCCAGTTCAGTGGCCCTTCTGCAGGTACATGCTCTTAACATGCCTAACTCAAATCATGTAAGAGCACAATGGCAGCTAAAAGACGTGGTCCATACCATAGGGAGGCCACAACAGCCTTGACTATTAACAATATACTGTGTACCGTGGCTACTGCTGAATGCTCCTTTCCAGGCCTGCCTGATGAGTGTATGCAATTCCAAGCAATGTCCTCCTTCAAAATAAACTATGAGGTGTCAAAAGCACTGAACGTAAAAGAAGAAACAATGCAATTCTTCACCTAGCGGTGTTTTATGGTTTCTAATTGGGCAAAAATTAAATATTTTGAAATCTATGTGCTTAGATTGGCAGCTTTACTTTATAAGTGGACCAACTCAGAATAATTGAGAGTTTTGTTCCTGGGCCTTAACAGATAGGGAGCTCTAGAATTTCCTGGTTCTTTGGGATAAATTGCATTAAGAATTCCCTGTCCAGATTTCTCCATGAAATCCAGACCTTGCTGATTCTTGTGACACACACTGACCTTATATTCAAAATAGACTAGTTAAGTGCTGAAACTAAATGCCCATGAGCTAAAAATGAACTGTGGTTTATCTAATTTAAATTCTGTATGGTTTTATTGTGATGTTTTAAGATATTTTATCCGTTGTCTTATTTGTATATTGATTGTGATGTATACACTTTTATGCAAAGACAAATTGCGAATAAAGTTTTTGACTGACTAGTTAAGTTCATGTGGTCCAAAAAAGTGTCAATAACCTTTATCTCTGCCTGGACTGTCCAATACCTAGGTGAATGTACAGGAGCCTATATTTTTCAGTTAGATATATCCTCTGTTTATATGAGACAAAGGGGCAGATGTATCAAAGATTTGATTAGCGATTCTCAATTTGCGACTTTTAGCGATTCGCAATTTGAGAATCGCTAATCGCGATGTATCTAGAAAATCGCTAAAAATCTGCGATTACTTAAAAGTCTAAGAATTTTCTGCGAATCCCGGTTTTGCGATTCCTTATTAGCGAAATTCGCAAATAAAGAATCGCAAAAACGGAAGCAGCAATTCAGGTGCAGCTTGATGACATCACACCCAGGAAGTGGGAGTGATCTGCTGCACCTGAGTGCCTGAGGCTGGGTCAGAGGCTGTGAGGAGAGGCAGAGGAGTGAGCACAGCAGTCACAAACAGCAAAAATGGATTCCCAACACAAAGAGAAGGACAAGGAGAGGGCAGTGAGGAAGAGGAAAAACAAGTTCAGTGAAAGGGAGCAGGAGGTCTTGATTGAGGAGATGGTGTGCAACCATGAACTCCTATTTGGAAAAAAGGCACTCCGTGTACCTGAGTCCAGGAAGCGCAAAATCTGGCTGGCCATCCAGGAAAAAGTTAATGCTGTAGGTGTGACCCAGCGCACGGTCGAAGAGCTGAGGAAGAGGTGGTACGACATGCGCCAAAGGTCCAAAGAGAAGGTGGCAACCAGGCTGGCGCAGTCTAGGAAGACAGGGGGTGGAACATCCACAGCAACCGACTCAAAACCCCAGGAGGAGTTGGTGGAGAGCACCCTCCTGCCACAAAGCATCAGTGGACTGGCTGACATAGACAGCTCAGAGCCTGCAACCACCAGACAAGGTAAGAGGCATGCCAAATGCAGCCCCCACAGCACCATCCCATCCCCACACACAGGAATGCACCCAACACACACTACAAATGCCACTCCGGTCCACTTATTCCAGCACACACAGCAATGCATCATGGGAGACGCAGTCATAGGCACAACACAGTGGGGCAAGTACACACAGCAATGTTGAAGCAGTATGTGAGACCCTGTAAAGGCAGGAATGCTATAGATACCAGTTAGCCAATCCAAAATGTGAAAACTTTATTAAGTGAGAAATGTAGACAATGTCACAAAATCAATTTTCCCGCTTCATCCACAGCACAACCTGGGCCACTGGATGACAGTGCGGGAGATGAGGAGGTGGAAGATACAGCTGAACAGGCAGGGCAGGGGGAGCCAGAAGACAGCAGAGAGAGCACACCTGTCCCAAGGAGGAAGCGCACCATTGTGCCACCACTGCCACCCCTGGAGGCAGATACACAGTCCACAGGCGAGGAAGAAGCACAGGTAGAGCCAGGGCAGGGTGTGACACAGGTCCCGGCACAGGCCACACTGCGACATAGAGTTCATGGATATGGGAGACGCAGGCCACGTGCCAGCACCAGCTGTGGCACGGATGATGAGGACACAGTGTTTGCTGGACTGGAGGGCAGCATACTGCAGGTACAGCGCCTGCAACAGAAATCACTGCGGTCCATAAATCGGCAGCTGTGCACAGTGAACAAAAGCCTATGTCACATGGGGGAGGGCATCATGGCCATGGCAGGTGCTATCCATAAATTGTGTACCACATTCAAGAGGGACAAGGCAGACAGGCACAGACTGAGGCAACGTGCGGACAGCCGACTGCACAGCTACACCAAGGCGGTGAACCGCCTCTGCACTGCCACTAGCCAGCTGACACGTCGCACCATCAGCATGCAAGTGGAGATGTCCCACTGCTGCCAGGATGTGGCGAAAGGCCTGGTGCTGGTCACCAGTGCTGTGGAACACATGCAGACAGCCAACACAGGTGGCCCAGCACTTCGTGTCTCAGAGGATAGCGAGGAGGTATCCAGCAGGAGCAGCATTACACCACCAGTGCCTGTGCCAAGACGGCGCAGTGGGAGACAGGGAGCTACACATGTGGAGTCATGGGAGGCCAGTCAGCACCCAGAGCAGGCACCAGCAGGCCGCAACAGGAGAAGATGAGCTGCCAAACTGAGTTACGCCAAAGGGTGAGGTAACCCATTACAACAGGACTCCTGGCTTGCTCACAGACCTGCACTGTGGACATAACATGTGCTACACATAGTGGGCTGCATGGAGTCTCTCAGGCTGTGTGACGTATTCTATCCTGCATGTAAGGGCTGAAATAAACACAGACCTGAAACCAAATAACACATGCCTCATGTCATTATTACTAACCTAGAAGTAGTTATGGGTTATCTCATCCCGTCTCTGTCGTCCCGCAGCTGCCCCAAATCCAACTGCAGGTCTTCCAGGGGGCATGGGTCTTCATCGTCAGAAGTGTCACTGTCTGACAGTTCGACTGGGATGCCTTTCCTCACCGCAATGTTGTGTAGCATTGCGCAGGTGGCCACAATCTTGCAGCTTGTCTCCGGGCTGTATTGGAGTGCGCCACCGCTTTTATGCAGGCAGCGGAACCTGCTTTTGAGGATGCCAAATGTCCGCTCTATTATGCATCGTGTTGCTTTGTGAGAACGGTTGTAACGCCGCTCCCTGGCATTGGCTGGGTTCAGGTATGGCGTCAGGATGAACTCTCGCACCGCATAGGCACTGTCACCTGCAGGGACAATCATGAGAGGTCAGTCAATGGCCCACAGACCAGTGATGTACCTGTATATGGGAGGTCAGACATGCACTTACCTAGGAGGTAGCCCTCACCAAACTCGCCGGCAGTGAGACGTCCGTATATCCCACTGTGCCTGAAGATGAAGGAGTCGTGGCTGCTCCCTGGGAATTTGGCAACAATGTCCGTGATGAGATGCCTGGCATTGCATACGATCTGAATGTTGAGCGAATGGTAGGACTTGCGGTTACGGTACACATATTCGTTGGTTGATGGGGTGTGATAGCCACATGGGTACCATCAATACAGCCAATTACGTTTGGGAAGTGTGCAATCTGGTAGAAGTCCAGTTGTGTCTGTTGTAATTCCTGTTGTGTGGTGGGGAATTGTATGTGGTTGCGTAGCCTTTGTACCATGGCATCTAGGAATGCACGAAAGAACCGTGACAGGCAACTCTGGGACACCCCACCTGCCACAGCTATCACCCCTTGGAAACTGCCTGTGGCCAGCAGGTGCAGTGAGCACAGTACCTGGACATGGGCTGGTATGCTTTGGGTCCTGCCTGTTGGGTGTTCCATGTGGGGTCTCAGCTCCTCTATCAAGTCCAGGATGCTCTTTGTGTCCAGCCTGTACTTGTTGTGGATCTCCTCCTCAGTCTGCATGAAGAGTGTGATGCGCACCCTAAACACCCGTTCTTGTCGCATCCTTCTCTGTGCTGCCGCACGCAGTCGCAGCCTCCTTGCTATCAGGTAGAGTGAAGCCATTGTGGAAGTGGCTGGTGCATTGTGGGCCTCTTAATATAGCTTGCACCTGGTTACCACCTGGATTGTGTTGGTGCTAATTCTATGGTGCTAAATAGCGATTTCTTAGAATTCGCTATTAGCGATTTTTTGATACATTGCATTGCGATTCCTTACACAGCGATTTCGCAATTTGCGTATGTCGCAAACATTTTGGAGCTGTTTGCGAATTCGCAAGAGGGATACGCACATTTTAAGAATTCGCTAAATAGGAAATCGCTTATTTCGCGATTTCTTATTTTGCACTGCGAATATTGTTCATACATCGGGTTCTTGCTTTTTGAGGTCGCAAACGCTGTTTTTTAGCGAATCGCTATTTTTGCGACCTCAAAATCGTTTGATACATCTGCCCCAAAGTCACTAAAGGTGTAATCATTATCATAAAGCTAACCTAATTCCAAGTGTGCTTTCTCTGCAACTTCACAGGATCTTTTAGGGGGATATGAATTTGCTCTTGCTCTAACTTAGACGAGTATTTATTGTGCTATCATGTGGTCACCTCAGAACTGACTGAGTCGCAATGGTACGCTTATCAATGTCTGGTATAGAGGGACATCAAGTGTTCACTCAGAGCCTATCCAAAAAGGCAAGTACAGCCATTGACAATCATTCTACCCCTTACGGATATAAATATGTGATAAAATGGATGGATGGATTTTATAGAAATCTCAAATGATTCCTTTTCACACAACACGGCGAGAGCTATAAAGGAATGTATTGGTACGCAATACAAAGCACACGCCTTCCAGCTATGCTTTCATTGGTATCTGACCCTTGCTAGGTTGTTTATTTTTATATGACAAATCTACATCATTTTTTAGAGGACATCAGTAGCCCCGAATCATGCCTCATATTTGGCTAACATATGACAAGGTTGAACCTTTTATGATGGAGGTTTTCGCCAGATTCAAGAGATAGAAGGGTAACAGTTGCCTGTGAAGAGACTTTTGGTTCAATTTGGAGGTATTAACACATATTGACTGGGTTCAATCACAGTCAAACTCACCTCTTCCTTCCTTCTACTGGCACGCTGATTGGCTTAGGCATGGAGCTCTCGTGAAACACCCCTGCTTTTGATCTGAAACATACATGACATGGAGAAGACTTCCAGTAAAGAAGTGTAATAAAGCATGGGGAGCCTTTCAATTCTACATCACATATGAAACATATATGGCAACTAGTGACATTTAAAAAAGCATGGGGCCCCTTCCAGTTCTACATTACATACAAAACATATATGACAAGAAGTGACATTTAAAAAAGCATGGGGCCCCTTCCAATTTTACATCACGTATTAAACCTTTTATGACAAGAAGTGACATTTAAAAAAGCATGGGGCCCCTTCCAGTTCTACATTACATACGAAACATATATGACAAGTAGTGACATTTAAAAAAGCACGGGGCCCCTTCCAGTTCTACATTACATACGAAACATATATGACAAGTAGTGACATTTAAAAAAGCATGGGGCCCCTTCCAGTTCTACATTACATACGAAACATATATGACAAGAAGTGACATTTAAAAAAGCATGGGGCCCCTTCCAGTTCTACATTACATACGAAACATATATGACAAGTAGTGACATTTAAAAAAGCACGGGCCCCTTCCAGTTCTACAACATGTATGAAACATATACGACAAGAAGTGGCATTTAAAAAAGCATGGGGCCCCTTTGAATTCTACATCACATATGAAACATATGTGACAATTGAACTAGTTGCTTTGGTTCTATATGTGATTTGTAACCAGTGGATTCTCTTTTTTCCATCTTGAAATTTTTTTTATAACATGATGTTTTTTAAAATAGCAATTTAGATATCTGGAACTGCTCTAGCACCGAGGGTAAAGGTTTTCATAAGTTACTAAATGTATTTAGGATCTTTAAAAGCTGGAATTGGGATTGATCGTAAATGTTGTATGTAACTTTAAAAAAAAACTTTTATAAACGATTGAATAAGTTGCCAAAAAAGTTGCAAAGAACACGTTTATATTTATATCACCTTTTTTATTTAATTGGCTTGCAGGGATATTCGTGGAAGCTGCAGGTAACATGGGCGTGACAGTTCTGTCCTTGCTCTTTCTGATATGTTTAAAAGATTATCCTTGAGTTGGGTAGTATAACTCTTACTGACTGGCAGCAGAAATATCTTGTGCATCTTGCAGATAATGTGCTCGAATCACTTCAGGGACCTCTCAGATATTCCTGTTTCTGCTGTAGGTACAACAAGTACTGTTTAGTTGATCGATCACAACATTTACTGGCCAGATTTACTAAAAGTCGGTCAGCACAACGGAGCGCTGCATGGGAATCCGCAGCACTGCCCTGCAACAAATGCTAAACAACTGCACAGATCCTAAATTAAGAAGAGCTGCATGCTGATGACGTCTCCGGCTCTGCTTGTGCAAAATAATGCTGGTTCAGCGGGACACTAAGGGGCAGATTTACTAAAGTGTCATCCAAGGCGGCGTTGCAGCCTAAAATGCTGCGCTGCTTTGCGTGGCAGGGAGGGAGCAGGAGAGCGCCATTTCTACAGAGATATTGGTCTATCCTCCCCTCTCCCTAGCGCCAGCGCAGAATTTTGCTGTTGTGCACCACGCACACACCTTTGCGTCATAATGCAAGTGTATGTGCGAGAGTCTAGCACAGGTTTTGTACTGGAAGGATTCCCTTCCGGTGAAAAATACTATTCCTAGACAACTTTTAAAACTTTTCCTACTTCGTAAGTGATCTGTGCAGTGCAGCACTCATGCAAAGTCGGAAAAGAAAGGAGAAATGAAAACATTACTCCTTTTAACGCTTGGTTTCAAAAGGCGTTTTTTTTACTCAAAATCCTGTCTCACATTTTGGGTGATATGGGTTTTGAGTCAAAAAAGGTGGGTGGTTTCATAGAAAAGCCCATGTAACGCCTCCTTGATGCTAAGTAACGCAAAGCAGCCCTTTTTGCTACTTTGCGTTACTTGTAGTTAACTTCCAGTGCAAAACAAATTTTGCACTGGAAAGTAAACGATTAAAAAATAAATTTGTGCTGGTTTGCGGCACTTTTATGACCCACCCAGCCCAAAATGTTAGTAAATCACCCCCTAGTGCCCTGCAATACAAACTTCTATGCGATGACAACTTCCAAAGTGTAAGCCTTGTTAAGTCCGTTATTTTTAAGAAATTACACGTTATTCATGGGAATCAACATTCCATTTGCCCATTATTTGTGCCACGATTTACTTGTGCACGCATTTTACATAAGTTAGTATGTGCTTAGTAGATCAGGCTTTGCATAGAATCCTGGGGGTGCTTCCACTGTTTCCACCCCACTAAACCCCTCTTTACACTCCTTACAAGAGGTCAGGTGCTATGTGACTTAATGTCATTTGGATTTACGTCTGCATCAACTTTTTGTCTAATTTTTGTGGTAGAAAGTTGGCGGGCACTGCCATTTGCACCACTCTGCATTGAGTGCACCATTCTGCATTGCGTGCATGGTTTTCCATTGCGTGCATCGTTCTCTATTGCATGCACCATTCTGAATTTCGTGCACCATTCTGAATTCCGTACACCATTCTCCATTGCGTGCACCGTTCTGCATTGCGTGCACCATTCTGAATTTCGTGCACCATTCTCCATTGCGTGCACTGTTCTCCATTGTGTGCACCATTCTGCATTGCGTGCACCATACTGCACTGTGTGCACTATTCTGCATTGTGCATCGTTCTCCAATGCATAGTGCTGATTTGGCCGTGGATGCTCCTGCACAGATGCATAGTAAATCTGCGCCGTAGCAAAGCTGCGGTGAACAGTGCATTCCAAACATGCCTTGGCATTTGTTGCACTCCACTCACTAATAGGAGGATATCAATGTGCTAAACGGATGAATGGCATGCTGCAAATGTTTATAATAACTCATAAAGTCACAAGCGTGGGAATGGAAACTGCTAGCCCTGAGCAGGCGTTAACCATTCACAAGGAGATACGGCGCAAGACTGACAACATGACCTTTGGCTGCAGCATTATGGGAGCAGATAGCATTCCCTCAGGTTTACCAAGGAGCTCCAAGGATTGGCCGTGGGGACCGGTTTTGTCACTGGGGGCCAGTTTTGCAGCAGTGCTTCAATATCGGCCTCCAGTAACAAAAGCGGGAGCGGTGCTTTATACTAGCCCCCCAGGGCCGATCGAGCAGCAGTCTGCCAGGGCTGCTTGCTGTTCTCAGTCGGGCACCGCTTACAATGGTTAGTATCATAATGAAGGCTGTCTTTTAAGAGACCACAGTCCCAATACTAGTCAATGTGAAAGTGAAAGCAAGGCCAAAGGTCTACTGTCCAATGCAATGCTTCGTGGCCACGTTTGCGTCTGTGCTCACCTCACGCATATTGATGAGGCACACCATGTGGGAATGGCAGCTGCTAAGCAAATGAAGAAATTGTTGTAGGGTTGGAAGTTGCCCCCCTGGACAGAGGACACGACACGTGGATGGTGTCAACACTTTATTCTCTCTTCAAAGGGAGAGCCTTCCGTTCCTAGTTCGCGCCGCGATCACTGTCGACGTCCGCCTCACGTCACTCCCACAAAGCCATGCGGTGAGTCACGTGACGGCGGAAGGCTGGACCGCGACACTACACATCTTCCCCCTTAACAACAATGAAAACATGAACAGTAACCGGAGAGCCAGTGGACAGGGAGAGAGGGAGAAAGAGAGAGAGAGAGAGAGAGAGAGAGAGTTCACAAGTGGAAATCACTGAACCGTTTCGGAAGCTTCACTGTTCGGCCTTTGCGGGTGTGCGTGACGGGTACTTGGATCCCCTGCGCCCTTCCTCCACTGGATCCGGCCGTCCTCGTACTCTCCTTGTGGCCTCTTCCTTGAGTATCAGAAGTCTCTTGCGAGGTACCAGCACTGTATGTGTCCTGGCTTGGTGGACACAGTGTTTGCCTCTTGGCTGCCAGTCCATCAGCAGTTGCCGAGGTACAGGTCTCACTCCTATTAGCAAGACCGATGTCTTCTCCCTCTGGTTCTGTGGTCGGTGCTTCATCCTCGTTGGCGCTGTTGGTCTCTCCTTCAAGATCGCTGGTGTGTGTGTTGTAACTGTCCACTCCCCAATCAAGGATTTTGTTGCACTTGGCCATTCTGGATTGTGACCACACCTTGCCGTCGCTCAACAAGGCCGAGCGTGTGTACAGGTCTACCACTCGTAGGGGCTGACTGAATTTGCTGTCTCCCTTTTTTCCTGGGTGGCCCCGTTTGACTCTGACCCAGTCACCCTCTGCCAGCGTGGCTTTACGTACGTTGTGCCTCTTGTCGTAGTTGGCCTTATAGATGCGCTGGGCTTTCTCTATGTTGCTCCGGACGACTGCCGGAGACCACTTGCTCTGGAGTCGCATGTTCATCCAGGCTGTATTGTCTCTGGTGAAAGGTTCTCTGCCTCTTAGGATTTTAAACGGGCTGTAGCCAGTGAGGGTGGGCATGATGCGATACGCCCACACTGTGCTCCTGACTTCGGTCTCCCAATTCTTCCTGGCACTAATGGCCGCCTGGACGGAGCCCATGATCACACGGTTAAAGCATTCTACCTGGCCATTGCCGGCTGGGTGGTAGACGGGGGTGTGTTTGGTTTGGATACCGTTTCGGGTGGTAAAGGCTGTCCATTTTTCCGATGTAAACTGGGGTCCGTTGTCACTGGGGATTGTCTTGGGAATGCCTTCCCTCAGGAAGGTATTAGTGAGGAAGGAGATGACAGTGTCAGAGTCCACTGAGTCACAGATTTCGACCTCAG
The DNA here is from genome assembly GCA_963921515.1 of Calotriton arnoldi. Classification (NCBI taxonomy): domain Eukaryota; kingdom Metazoa; phylum Chordata; class Amphibia; order Caudata; family Salamandridae; genus Calotriton; species Calotriton arnoldi. The sequence continues at coordinate 613,066 of CAWUFW010001839.1, forward strand.
GCCACTTCGAGTATCGGTCCACTAATACGATGAGGTGCTTGGGCGTGCCCCAGGAATCCAGGATGGGGCCCACGATGTCAACGGATAACTCCTCCCAGGGGTTGTTGGGGGTGTTGAACTCCCCCATGGGGGTCTCATCGTGGTGAGTGTTTTGTCAGCTCTGGCACAATACTCGCAGGCTCTCACAAATCTCTCCACTTGGTTGTCCATGGCTGGCCACCAGTACAGTAGTTTCATTCTCCTTTTCGCTTTTACAATGCCCAGGTGGCCTTCGTGTGTAATGTGGAGTATGCGATCCAATAACTCATTTGGGGACACAACTCTGTCGCCTCGCAGCAGGAATATGGTGTCGTCGCTAATGGAGAGTTTGTCGCGGACCTCCCAGTACTTCCTGAGGTGGTCCCTTGTGTGCTTCTTTTCTGGCCAGCCTTGAGTAACGTACAGTTTGACCTGTGAGAGTACTGCGTCCTGTGCATAGGCTGCTACCCAGTCCTGGGCACTGATGGTGTGTTCGTGATCCGTCATGAATGCAACGCTGTACTCGTCCCAGTCAGACTGTGGGACTGCCCCTTCCATGGCCGCCGCCCTGCTGAGGAAGTCCACTACCTTGTCCTTTGGATCCAGGATGTATTCGACATCGTATACAAAGTCCAAGAGACGCAGTGTCATTTTCGCGATGCGTGGGGTGGCCGTCACGTTGCCGCTGGATGTGAGGACTTTGATCAGGGGTTTGTGGTCCGTTCGAAGCGTGAATCTTGACCCCCACAGGTATTGTCGAAATTTTTCCATCGCCCAGACGGACGCTAGCATCTCCTTTTCAATCACGCTAAACTTCTCTTCACTGGGGGTGAGTGAATGCGAGGCAAAAGCCACAGAGGTTTCTGTGCCATCCGCTGCTCTCTGGGAGAGGACTGCCCCCAACCCTTTGTCACTGGCGTCCGTGGTCAGGATGCTGGGTGCGGAGCCATCAAATCTGTGCAAGGGAATCGCCCCGCAAATATCTCTTTTGGATGGATGTGAATTCTGCGTCAGATCTTTCAGTCCAGGAAAAGGTATTCTTTTCTTTCAGTAGTTGACGTAGGCTGTGCGTTTTGGTGGCGAAGTTCCGGATGAATTTACTGTAAAATTCCGCAAGTCCCAGAAACGAGCGGACATCGTCTTTGTTCTATGGGGTGGGAGCGGACATGATGGCTTCCACGTTGGCTATTTTTGGGGAGATGCCCTTGTCGCTGAGCTCGTGTCCCCGATAGGTCACCTTGCGTAAACCAAACTTGCACTTCTCGAGCTCTGCCGTGAGGCCGTTGGCTGCCAGCGTGCGCAGTATGGTGCAGAATGTTGTCGTGCTCAGCCTTGGTCTTCCCCATGACGAGGATGTCGTCTTGGAAGTATAGGACTCCGTGGGCGTCTTTGAATAGTGTGTGCATGAGCTTTTGGAAGACGGCCGCAGAGGATGCTAGGCCGAAAGGCAGATGCCAGAATCTATAGCAGCCGAAGGGTGTGATGAATGAGGTGAGCTTCCTGCACGACGGATGGAGCGACACTTAGTGGTATGCGGCTTTGAGGTCAATGGTGGACAACCATTTTCTCTTTTGGTCTGGGCCATCATTTCGTTTATTTTGGGCAACGGGAACTTGTCAACGATGGTGTTTTTATTCAGGTCACGGAGGTCTATGCAAAGACGTATTTTCCCGCTCTGTTTCCGCGCCACTACTAAGGGCGCTAGCCATTCGGCGCATTCTATTGGTTCAATGATATCGTTGTCCACCAACCGTTTCAGTTCCAGTTGTACTGCCTCTCTGCAGTTGAATGGGATATTCCTGACTTTGTGGGAGACTGGCACAGCTCCTTCCTTGAGCATGATCTTGTGGGTGAACTTTGACAACTTCCCGATGTGGTCTCTGAAAACCTCTGGGAACTCCGCTTTCAACGAGGCTGGCGTGGATGGGTCGTCCATCATGAGCACTTGTGTGTCACCGCCTGGGTTAAGTTGTATGCTAAGAGCCCCTTGGTCTGCCCACCCAAGGACGGATGGTCCTTTCTATGCGACATACAATTTTCCTGTCATGTGCCTGCCTTTGAATTCAAACAGGAGCCGCCGGAACCCTACCATGGGGATTTTCTCTCCTGTATAGGTGATGGGGTGGACGTCCGTGGGATGAAGGTGGTCCCCCACCACGTGGGCAAAGTCCTTGTCCCATAGGTGTTTTTGGACGATCGTGTATGGAGAACCGGAGTCTGCCACCATGGTAATCTGTACGCCCCCAATTAGTAACAGGCAGGACCGCTTTTTCGTGGTGATGCCGCCGATGCCCAGGATTTGGTCATCGACGCAGAGGATACACTCTTGGTTGGTTTGGTCTGCCCCGTCTTGATCGTCGGAGTCATATTGAACATACTTGACTGCTGCACTTCTGGGCCTCCGTCTGCAGACTTTGCCTAAGTGTCCAGTGACGCCGCAGAAGGAGCATTTGACATGGAATGCCGGGCACTTCCTCTTGTTTGCCATGTGGGATTGACTACTGCATCTGTAGCAGGTTCCTCGCTTGTCCGAACTGGTGCGGCTGGGCCCCGTGGGTTTGGGCGTAGATTGTCTGTTGACGGTTGAGCCAGAACTGGCCGTGGGTTTTGTGTTCGGGATCTTCCGGTCTGTTACCTTGCAAACTGTGGGTTGTTGTTCAGTTTCTTTTTTGGCGGCGAGGGCGCACCGCTTGGACAACTCTGCTCTCTTGACTATTGCGATGATCTCAGGGAGGGACGCTTCGCCACTGACCCACAGCTTCTCTTGGACGCTTGTGTGTGTGGTGTGCATTATGATTTGGTCCCGTATGAGGTCATCGTGCAGGGTCCCAAACTTGCAGTTTATGGCGAGCTTCTTGAGGGCTGCCACATAGTCCTCAACAGTTTCCGACTCGGTCTGTTTGCGCTGGAAAAAGTTGTACCGGTCGATGGCTGTGCAAATGACTGGCTGATAATGGTTGTCTAAGTCTTCCAAGGCATGTTGGAAGACGTCGTCGTCGGCCGCGGCTCTAGGTTTCTTCACCATGTTGTCGTAGACGCGCAGGCCTTCTGGTCCTAAGTTATGTAGTAGGATTTTCTTCCGGCGCTTACTGGAGTACGCCTCCTCACCTTCGTCTTCGAGCGCCGATAGGTAGTTCAGGAAATACCCTTTCCAGTCGGCCCATTTCATGGCTGGTTCCCCTGGTTTCGGTAGGAAGGGGACTGGATTAGTCAAGGAGAAGGTTTGTGCGCACATGATGCGGGAGGTGAGGGAGGCGGTGCACCTTTATGAGGATGGAGGTCACTAGGTGTGCACCAGGGTGCGACACGCTGAAGCTTGTTGCCTTGTAGTGGGCACTGCAGGGCTATGAAGGGGATGCCCTCGTACTGGCCGGCCTGCTGCGGTGTTTTCGCTGCCCGCAGTGTGGCTGTGGAGCGCGCAGACTGGCGCGTGGACGTGCCCCTGGAGCTGTGAAGATCCTCCGTGGTGCACATGAGCGCGGGGAAAATCGTGCTGACCTCGTAGCCCCCTCAAACCGGCTGGTGTAGTGGGTGCAGAAGGAGGGGGGGTGGCGTAAGACGTGCGCTGAAGTGCGCGCCGTAGGCCTCACGCGGGGAGGGCTGGTTGCTGCCGCCTCAATATGTGCTGTAATGGATGCGGTGGACTGGTCACGCCCGCCGCATAAACTTTGCCGGCTCTCCCTTCCGTAGCGGCGGCTGGAACGGCCGCGTGGGTCTGCCGCCTCGTCGCCAACTGTAGGGTTGGAAGTTGCCCCCCTGGACAGAGGACACGACACGTGGATGGTGTCAACACTTTATTCTCTCTTCAAAGGGAGAGCCGTCCGTTCCTAGTTCGCGCCGCGATCACTGTCGCCGTCCGCGTCAAGTCACTCCTACAAAGCCTTGCGGTGAATCACGTGACGGCGGAAGGCTGGACCGCGACACTACAGTTGTATGCAACACAGTGCTGTGACTGATTTCCACTTGAACCCTGTCGTATAGTTTGTGTGCCACAAGCAGGGTTGGATTTACCTATAGGGCAATCAGGCAGTTCCTGATGGGCTGGTCTGACAGGTCAGTGTGTGGGCCGTGTTTTTTGGCTGTTTGTGAGCCTGTTTTATCGACTGCTAGGCCAGTTTTTTACTGATGATTACTACAAACATCACCTGCGGCAAGCCCAAATCCATGCAGTCTCCTTTACCTTGCACAAAAAAGGGGATATATCCTGAGCATATTCCACAGTGATTAAATACAGTTCTTAATGATTGTAGACACAGACGATCTTCTTTGTCTTCTTTATTTCTTTATAATCCTTCAAAACAGTCCTAGCCGCCAACACGTGTTTCGTCTCTTTGTGGTGTAAGCCACAGACTTCCTCAGGGCAAAAGTCGCGCAACGTTCCAAAGTATATGATAGTGGCAATTATCCAATGTTAAAAGAGTATTCATATATCATATTCCAAAAGTACTATTGGTGTCCTGATCAAACCGACAGTGTTGAAGTATATCCACCGTCTCCTGTATATCAAATATCCATCTGGTCACCGTTATAGAAAAACAGCGTTCTCCGAGTATACTCCTGTAGGACGCCGTCCTAAGAACTGTATTTAATCACTGTGTAATATGCTCAGGATATATCCCCTTTTTTGTGTATAATGATGTAGACTTGGTCTACATTTCTGGTAATTGGTGGGTGGCCATTACCTTATCCTTAGAGCAATCAGATATATTGAATTGATTATATCACAACTTTGCGCAATTGATACCCAACCATCCCTTTTCTGTTGTATCGTCTACCTTGCAATATACTTATACAGCCTATCTTCACAAGTTCAAAACTGTCACAATTTGCAAACATGGGCCACTTTTTAGGGTCGAGCCTGCGAGAGCAAGTACTAGCGCATGCGTCTCGATTGAGAGACACTATTGTACACAAAAAGGGCTTGGACTCTGCCCATTGCTTTACCATTTGTTGGCTGCACATCACACTTCTTTGCAGCAGACTTAATTATCCAGTGCAGCCAAAACTTAATTTTGATAATTTCTGTGGAGCAGGAAAGAAGCACAGATGTATTCAAGTTAGTCTGTGCATGTCCACTGCTCCAGACGTGATTGAGGTACTATTTCTTTCCACTCCCACTACCTGCCTGTATGTTCTTTCTTGCTTTATTTAACTTATCCCCACCCCCTCCCAGTTTCTTCTCATCCCGTCCCTCTTTCTTCTCCCACTCCTACCTGCCCTGTCTCTTCAATTTTGACCTAAAAAGCGCTATGAAGTGATCAGCGTTGGCCGCATTAAAGCGCTTTTTAAAATCATACTGTTATCCTCTATCACCACCTGCCCCCTCGTTAGGCACCCCCACCCGAGTGCGTACTTCTCGTATTCCTCTTTCCCCTCCGTGTCGCTCCCTCCCTCATGTTGTTGATTTCTGTACTTCCCTCTGTTTTTGTTTCCTGTCCACACCATCCTCTCACCCTCTGTTATCGGTTTAGGTGTCCCTGACTCACCCTCCCTCCCGCGTCCCGCAATAAAAAACAAGCATTGCCAAAGCCAATCGGTCTCGCCTATGTGAGATCTATTGGCTTTGTCAATGTTTTATTAGATGTTGTACAGCGCGTCTGCTGAGCAACATGGCTGAAAGTAAAGAAAAAAAATAGGGCCATGACAAGGCTAGCGCTGACCGCATTATAGCGCTTTTATTTTCTACTTTTAGTCATGCTGCACAGCAGTCGTGCTGCTGTTCCAAATGGCTAAAAAATAATTGACTAAGCCAATAGAGCTCCATAGGCGAGACCAGGAGCAGCCACTCATGTTGTAAAGTGGCGGGGGGAGAGGGGAACACAAATTTTTTTTTATAAATAAAGAAATTAAAATGCACTTACCTGCTTCGATGGCCGCCGCCTTCCTCCTGATCCTCGCCGCCCAGACGTCCAGGAGCTGCTGCCCACTGGGCAACCTCCCAGCTCCCAATCCCTGCGCTGCTCACATGCTGGGAATACTATTCGCCCCTCCACTCCCCCCTCCTTCCTGGTGCTGCAACTGCAGCGTCAGTGTAGGTGGCCACACCCCTCCCTCGGCTCGCAGTTCTAGCCTGCAGGACGATAGATGCATAGATAGATAGATAGATAGATAGATAACTTTTAATTGCACAAGTAATTAAAATCATTGCAATCTTGCTTGATTAGGTACAAAATAAAGTGCATAATTTCCAATGTTAGAGATAAAATGTGGCAAAGTGACATCCTATTATCTTAAAAAATTTTAAATTTGAACTTCACATTGTCAGCAATAAAAACATGAAGTATTAAGACAGTTGATAGTGGGTTGAACGTTATTATTCTATAGGTTTATGGGAAGTCAGAATGGCTTTTACAGCGGTCAGAAATTACATAAAACGTGCCGCCAGCTGTACTGAGCCACCCTTCAGACATTCTACCATGGCATCCTTACATGTCCGAATATTTAAAATACGCCAAATGGGGCGGAGCTAATAAGTTCTCAAGGGGCGTAGTGACTCACAGATACACAATATGTGAATTAATGATTCCTCTTCTCCCCCACAAGCTCGGCACTGTGTAACTACCATTTCTTTATAACCTTGGCCATACTTATATGCCAATTGTGGGATCAAGACGAACCCTAGCCTCATTAGTTGATACTTCATTATTGGCTTTAGGGGGAAGGACAGGTAGAGTGATAAGCCCCTGCTGTTATATAATTTTAGTGCCCAGCTTCCATGCTTTAGCTTTTTCAGGCTTGTTGTGTCATTGTCCGCTGACATTATTTTTGCTTGTTTTGTTAAAAGTTTTGCTGCCACCGGTATGGGTATAGGGGGGGACCATATTTCATGAGCTTCCAGTATTTCAACAGAGTGAGTAAAAAAGTTATGCCAAGGTGACCCAGGTTTTATTTATCATTAGCCAGATACACTTCTTTAACGAATTATCCCGTGCTTGTTTGGCTTTTAGGCAGTATGCTATGAATCTAGCTTTGAGTATCCACTTTTGAGATGTCAAATTGAATTACTTGCGAATTTGCACGTGGGAAGTGGAGGTTGATAAGAAAAAAACTTTACGAAAGCATGCAGACTGGGCTCTGTCCAGCCATAATAATATCTTGTCTTTGAAGGCTATTGCGCCATGGGCCACTGGCGGTAGGAATTTTGCCCCCATTGCTTGAATTAGAGGAGTAAGATCGGGTGAACACATGGCTTTCTTTGCTCTGCAGAATGCCCCCTCCAATGATTGTGCCAAGCCTTGCATCGCTGTAATATGGGTGGACAGCCTTCCTTTATGATTGATCCATACTCCAAGGTACCTATAAGCTGTGACTGTCTCAATGGGCTTGCCATCAACTTGCCATAAGCCTCTTCTCTTCGTTTGTCTGGAGATTATCATCGCCTTTGTTTTTGACGTATTTATTTTCAGGTTATTTGCTTTACAGTATAACGACAATGCAATTAAGAGCTGCTGCAGACTGATCGGCGTTTGATTGAGCAATATGGTATTGCCTGCATATTGCAGCGATTGGACTTTGGTTCCAACGAGTTTGGGAGGGAAGGCTCGGGCATCAGCCAAAAAGTCAGGTAAATCCGCCAAATACAGGTTGAAAAGCATTGGGGCCAGTATACATCCTTGCTTTAGTCCTTTGTTGGTTTTTATTTTTTTTGTGGACCAGTCAGCAGTCACTCTGATCTTGAGCCAGGTTTCAGAGTATAGAGCTACCAGAGCATTTAATAGTGAATTATCAATACCCCAGTTTTTTAGTTTCGTGCACAGTATCGGACCGGCCACGCTATCAAAGGCTGTTTGGAAATCAATATATGCTAAATAAAGTGCCCTCCCTTTCCTGTTGAGTGTTGTTTCTATCAGATGGGACATACAGATCAATTTGTCTTCGATGTTTGATCCCTTTTACAAGCCGGTTTGCGTATACGGGATCAGATTACGTGCTTCAGCCCAAGCTGTAAGTTCTTTTAGTAGCAAGCTGGCGTAGCACTTCTCATCTACATCTAAGAGGGCAATCATACAGTAGTTTTCTGGGTTAGATCGTGTGCCTTTTTTATATATTGGGGCTAAACGGGAGCCCCTCCATGACTCGGGATATGTCTTCCCGACCTGTACTCCCAAAATAGCGGCGCCATTATTGTGGCCCATTTGCGAGCCGTCCCTTTATATACCATAGGCGGAATGCCATTTGGGCCAGGTGCCCCTCCGGGTCGCATTTTGTTGATAATGTGCATAACCATGTCCGATGTTTTTTTTTTTTTTTAGACATTTGATCCGGACTGTAGCTCCATGCAGCATGGTATATTGTTGATGGCCATCAATTTTGGATTTATACTGTTATCGCTGGATGACTCCACATAGAGTGCTTCTATGTGGGTTTCCCACGCTTGGGGCGAGATGTTTGTGGTAGTGGGTTGCTGATTTGATTTAAAACAATTATTCATCCACTTCCAAAATCGCCTCTGATCTCATGACTTTATTATATCATGGGCTTTGTTCCAGTGAATTTCTTCGATCATTCTCTGGTGGGAGAATCTTGCTTTCCTGTAACTCCGGCGAATCACTGCAACCTTTTCCTTGGCTAATCTGTGCTCAGAGATATCGTTGGCAGCTTTTCGCATGATGTTGTTCAGTTTGTATTTTATTACCGATATTAATTCTTTTTGTTTTGTGGGGTGATCTTCTTTTAAGTGTGATTTGCATGATCTTGGCTTCATCCCTGTGAGTTTTTCCCTTATCTCTTCCAAAAGATGTTCCCAAGATTTTGTCAGCATTAGATTACCATTATCCTGAGTTGCTCTAATCAGGATTGTTTCCACTTCTTCATCGATTTTTTCTTTGTGTTCTGTCGACCACTTTATTTTCTTTATTAGTTCCAGATTTTCCTCCTTGCCGATCAATTTGATTTTAGGTTGATGGCATTGCGATAATAGTATGTGGCAGGCAATAATTACATGGTCGCTTGCCACTGAGGGGATTACGGCAAAGTCTTGTGTCGCATGAAAGTGGGCGATCGAGATCCAAATGTAATCCAGTCTGGCCAGTCTGGAGTGAGAGAAGTGAGTATAAGCTGCTGGTGAGTCTGTGGCTGATCTTCCATTTAGGATTTGGAGGCCCAGATGATTGAAGTAGGCTGACAATTTGAGTCCATGGTTGTCTTTTCGTTGATACTGGCTGCTTATTTCTGGAATGGACCAGGTAGAATCGTCCAAAGCTACCAGAGAGGAGTTTAGGTCTGATTCCATTAGATTTGCGTTGAAGTCTCCCATTATTATCCATAGGTCGTCTGGGTGTTCAGCATGAAAATCACTAATTTTCGGTAACATTCTACTTAACGTTATTTCTCTTTTAGGCTTAGATGGGTGAAGGTAGATACAGCCTAGGATCATGGAATGCTGATCCTAGCTAAGTATATCGGGAGTTTGGAGCCTTGCCTTAAGGAGTATGTAATCACTGTTTCCCTCACATAGCAGGGATGCCTGGACTACCAAGTTGTTCTTGATATAAATTGCTACTCCTCCCGAAGCATGGCCCCCGGCTTGTGAGGGTGTTGTGAATGATTCATAAGCGGTATAGTCCGGCCATGGGGTTGAGCGCAGAGCCAAGGTTTCTTGCACTGCTATGATATCATATCCCTTCAGTAATTGTAATGCGTCTACTTTCTCTTCATTATCAGTTAGGCCCCGGGTATTCCAAGAGCAGATTTTTAATTTGGAGGCAGGGTTTTTCTTGTTGAAAGTGGGCCCCCGTTGGTTAGGAGCGAGAGTTTAAGGCACACGGTACCCAGGGCCAATCTTTGGAGTTCTTCCCCTTGGCCAAGCTTGTACGTTTTTCCCTCTTCTGGGTCCATTGTAATTTGTATTTGGCCTTCGCTCCATAGACTAGTTCTTGGGCCGACTTTGATACCATGCAAAATGGAGCCAGTTGCGGTATTTGTCACGCTTTTACTATTCCCCCTGCTTTGTGATTTTCTTTCTTCTTTTCAGAGCTGCGCTGTATCTGCTCCTTTTTTCAGGATCGCCGGGTATTTCGTTATTACTGAGTCTCTGACCTCGATCCCCCAGTCGTCCAGACGATTATTATTTTCCCTTAGGGCTCTTGCCATATCCTGATTAGAAAAAGTTACTTCTGTTGCCTCATTTATATCACCGGGCTCTGAGGGAAGAAATGCCACACTGTCAATATCTGTGGTTTTTATATTCTCTAAGCCCGGCATGCTTGAACAGAGCCTCAGGATGTTTCCTCTATTGAGAATATCCCACTTCCCTTGCGAGGTATAGTCAGGATATAACCTCTACTTTAGGTTTTGCTGGGATTCAGGTTGGTCTGAAGTGGGGGGTATTTGCGGAGGGCTTACATCCGTGTCATCCGGGACCACTGTAGCATTTGGGGTTATGTACCTCCGATGTTCAGTTCTTCCCGAGGTTGTGTTTTCTGTGCTACCTGTTCGAGATCGTCACTCCATATACTATGATGCGGGCGTGGAGGGACACCACTGCTTGTTCTGCTGGCTTTTGTTTCCTTGTCATCTAAGTTTGTGGCCATCAGGCCTCTTTGATTTGTTTGGGTAGAAATTTCTTTGACATTTGATTTTAATTTATAGTTGTATCCTTTTATAGAGCAAAATGTGGTTGTTCCTTGGTGGGTGCTGTTGTTATTTGGATTGCGTGCTTCGATCCCTGATTGCCAATGGTCCATGTTAGCCAGGTCGCCTTTTAACATTTTGAGGTTTTTTTCTAATTTGGGTGTTTTATCTTCCGATACTCTAATTTGCAGGTGATCATCTATGTTAGGTTCTGGGGGTTCTTTGGTCTTAAGCCATTCATCTCCAGCTAATAGTCCTTGTACGTGTTCCTGTGTTGTTTGGCGTAACTCTTGTTCTTTTGTGTCCTGCTTCAAAGCCAAGTGTCCTGAGCTTCACTTAGGGTTGTGCGCTCTTATTGTATCACTTATTGTTCTACCCTGTTGCCCTGTCCCCATTACTTTGTGAATTTGGTTTGGGGGGGAAGCGGCTTGCCCGATGTTTTCCTTTATGTCACTGTGAAGCCACTGCATTAAAAGCCCCTCCTTAGTGTGTTCTCCCTTATTAGATTTATTTAATTTTCTTAGTTTTTTCTGGATAAGTACTGAAATTCCCTGGAGGCTTTTTTTGGGCTGGCTATCATTTTTAAACTTGATGTTTGATGAAGGAGGGTTCCTTTTTCGGCCTTTGTATCATTTTTAGAATCCAAAACAGTATTTTTTACTATCAATTTGTCACTCTCCTAATACTGGTCAGTTTTCTTAGGTCTCCTCGGCCCATCTTAGTTTCCGTTAACCATTTTCACTGGATTTATATGAGATATCTGATTTTCAATTCCACTAGTACTGTTTATGTATTCTCCTGTTTTCCCAAAGGTCTCAGTGGTCCTGTTATGTGAAATAGACGGTGATAAGAGATTTGAGTTTGGATTTATATCTTTTTTGTCTTGCTTGAGGAACGGATTTGTGGCCCTCTAGCTGCCTCTGTTTTGAGGTCATTAACTAGGGAACTCATTATTTCTGGAAGTTTTTCCAATTTCTGTAGTATGGGGCTGCATCCGCATCCTTCCTGTTTGACGTTTAGCTCAGCACTTCTCTGAGCCCTGTTGATCAGAGAGTTCAGATAATCGAGCTTGGTGTCAAAGCCTGATATTAGACCAGCTACTATCTGTAGTATATTTATTTGGGTGTCGGGCTTGTCCATATGGATGAGGGCCGCATTTGCCATTGAAATCAGGGCTTTATTGATTAATGTAAGGTGATTTTCAATTTTTAGAAGCGGTGCAGGAAGATCCTCTGTATTTGGTGGGGATCCAGGTTTCAAGTATTCGTTGTCATGGATGAAGGAGCAGAAATTTAAGAGATTTGAGCTTGAAAGGGTACATTGTTTTTCTAGCTCAGTAACAGGTACCTCTGGATGAGACACTGTGAGGTCAAAATTTACTCCAGAGAAGTTTTCTCCAGTGCTGTTTGCTGGCAGTCGTGGAGCATTGTCTCTTGTCTTAGGGGTTATAATGCCGGCTTGTTGGTTTGGCTGATCTGTCGCCTTGAGAATTCTGATTGAGTTGTTGATAGTGACTGATTGGTTATGGCCAGAGTTAAGAGGTTATGCTGAGAGGATGTTCATGCTGGCCTTATAGTGCGGACTAAGATTCTCAAAGGCATCTTTTTTTAAATTTATTGCCTTTACTACCTTTTTGTTTGTCAGCAGGCACGGAACTATATCAGTCGTCTTTGAAGGGCTCTTTTGCTTGGCCGGAGAGACCCTAGAGGGAGTTGATTGAATTGCCTGTTGATGTAATTGATGATGCCACCAGTCCGGGGTTATCGGAGAAGCTAATTGTTGCCCCATCTGGCCTGTTTTCCCACCTGTTTCCTCCTTGGTTGGAGAACTGCTCTCCTCTTCAGGTTGAACCGCCTTTACAGAGACAATGGGAAAATTGTTAAGGGCATTGGATTCTTGGGGGCCTCTGTCAGCCATTGGTACATTCACTCCTTTCTCTATGATGATTATTTCTGGGGAATGCAATTTTTAAGAGAGTTCTTTCTGGTAGATCATCGTCTTTATTGTCAAAACTGTCCTGTCTGTCCACTCTGTCCACCCAGTCCCCACCAGATGTATTTGTCTTTTTTCCTTTCTGGGTTTTAGGGTGCAGGTAGACTCTTATATCCCCACTGCCATTAGCAATAGCATTTTGATTCCTGGTCGCGGTTGGCAATAGATTGTCTTGCTGCTCTTCCATGAGGGGCGACTTCTGTTTCCCTGCCCTCCCTCCTTGGGGTATAGCATTTTTGATTTTTGCCTCATTGCTGTTTTGTGGAGGCGGTAATGAACTTGCTGCTGTGCCTGGATGGAGTTTGTTGTCCGCATTATTTTTCTAGAGTCGACGGTATGGATTTATTAGTTGGTGATTGGTTCGTTTATTAATAGTGTGGGTTTACCAAATCTGGCTTTATTGTTGCTTTTATTAGTCCAAGCCACTGAACTCTGACCGCTGAGACTCTGGGGGAGTGTTACTAAATTGTTTTGTTTCCTTTTATTTCTTTTTTGTAATTTCAATCTGATGAGGGGTGCAATGAGAGGGTGGGTAAAACCCACAGGGACCTCCAAGGAACTGAAGTCAATATATCCGAGTGGATACACCAAGCTGCTATAACTTTTTTACTTTGGCAAGCGCTATAGGGCTCCCTATGTCTATGAGCTAATTAATGGTAAGAGCCAACGAGCGTGACCACTAAAACGCTGGAAAACACTGGAAGCCAAGGCCGTCTTGGAGCAATAAGAGGGGGCCAAAGTGCGCTTTTCCGTTTGTTTTTTTTGCAGCTGCACTTACCCAATTCCTGACAGAAAATCCCCCGGCCAAGAATGATGGAGGCTAGTAAGGGCGGGCTGATCGGCTGCTTTAGGTGCTCGTCAATCTCAGAGGGTCGGTGTATTGATGTCACGTGAGGCATGCTATGGGGGGCTGAAGCCTGCCCAGGAGCTCCTTATCTATCTCCACCATTCCACCTTTCCGCCTTTTGCCACCACACCACCGGGGGACCTGGGCCAGGACCTGGGCTTCACAGGGTGCACTGAGGCTGATGAGTAAGGCTGGAGGGGCGAGCGGGACTCACTAGGTGACCGCAGGCTGCACCTGGAACTAACCATGCCGCCTCCGCGGACCACCTGTGGTACACTCTCAGCTGTCACCGGCTGCCGGCGACAGCACTCGCCAGGAGTGAGGGACAGATCCCTCGCAAGTCCGGGTCATCCACAGATCCATGTCTCTGGCCCCAGATCTGCCCCAGGTCCCCCCAGGTCCGACCCAGGTCTGCCCCAGGTCCACCCGGGTCCGTCCCGGGTCAAGGTCATGGAGAACGGCTTTGGGAGGTGTAAAGAAGATTGCAGTGATCCTTTGCGCGGCCGCTACTTTCAGGCCGCTGCTTTCAGGACGCGGCTCGCTACTCGCGGCTCGCGGCTCGCGTCTAGCGTCCCCTTATCAATAAAAGAGGCTCAACCTGAAAGAAAGAGCTCCTTTCCCCATAGAGGCTGCTGCTTGCTTGCTCGCGAGCCGAGAGCTGCTTGTGGCTCAGTGTCTCGCGTCTCGGCGTCTGACGTAGAAGTCCTTCCGATTAGGGAGAATGCACAGTGTAACCGGAAGTGATGGGCGCGCGCGCCTGCAGGACGAAAAATAAAATGATAATAAAAATGTTCTATTATCATTTTATTTTTGTCCTTTGCCTCTGCTGGCTTTCAGCAGGGGGGTCGACACTCCTCCGCCATAAAGGAGGAGTCGCCCCAGGGCGAGACAAATTGGCTTTGCCAATGCTTGTTTAGCTTCCTAATTCACTAATTGGGTCACTTTTATTTTGGTTACCTGGCCTACTTTCTCTCCCATTGCGACCCTGCCCACAAGGTATTAATGTGGCTTCTGCAAAGATGTCTGTGTAGCTTGATGACCATAGATTTGAATACCCGAAGGGCTGGCTCAGTCTTGTATCATCTGAGATGATTTAAATAAGTACTGCTAAGTTGGGTAATAGTAAATGTAAAAATACACATTTACGAAGGTAAGTGCTAAAAAAATGGGACTTGTATAAACACCAAGAGACAATTCCCTTCATGATCAATGCTTAACTTCAGTCGGTGGTTGTTGGCGGGGTCCAACGGCACTCATTTTTGGTGACGGCACTTATTTTTTCCTCATCAGATATTTGCAGCGAGCATGATAGGGAAAAACACATAAAGGGAAAAGAAGGAGGAAGAGAAAGGCGGAAAACCCATCACAAAGGGAGAAGGCAGGAACCTGCAAGAGTGAGATGAAGGAGCAGGGAGTGTCTGGCAGTGGATCACAGAGGCTGGAGGTGGATTGAGGGCTGTGCAGCCATGGTATGTGGCACACTGACATTTAGTAGCGCCACTCACGATCATCTGAGCAGAGCTTGGGCACCAGCACTTTTTATTTGACAAATTAAGCACTGTATGGTGTACATCATTCAGTCCTCATTATGAGTGGCTTCCTTCTTCTGATCATGGTAGTAACCTCATGTGTCACACGGAATTGGCCTTCTTCACAGGGTAGACTAGGCACAGCTGGAAACTCTTCAAGGTGTACGTTTGCAGTCTCGCCTTGGAGGCTTTGCTCTGACTAAA
Organism: Calotriton arnoldi; assembly: GCA_963921515.1. Classification (NCBI taxonomy): domain Eukaryota; kingdom Metazoa; phylum Chordata; class Amphibia; order Caudata; family Salamandridae; genus Calotriton; species Calotriton arnoldi. Next base: position 628,228 of record CAWUFW010001839.1, read on the forward strand.
CTCATTCTGGTTTTTTGTCAAACGTGTGTTTATTAGCATTTTTAGTTCCATATATCGCAATACAATCGGAAAAATGGTACATCAAGATAAGTTGACAAAGTATAGCAGTATGAAAAGTCCAGTATTGATGTACGGTCTTAGGCAGATACCCCAGCCTATTTCCAATAAGAGAACCTACAATAACAAGTACAGCATTCAAAATAATAAAGGCAGGAAGAAAATGCATCGTAAAAGTTATATCTATTGCCCATCTTTCTTTTACGACAGGTTTGGATTCTTAACCTTCCAACGTGGAAGGTGCGCCTCAAGTGAGAAAACTTCCAAATGTAGGACTCCCAGTAGATGGAAGAACCAAAGAAGGAAAACAAGTAATTAAAACCTTCCCCCCTCCCTCCCCATCCCAACCTAGTACTGGCGGTGGCTCCAGGACTGTAATATGTTTTCGAATCGTTACAGGTGTTGGTAACTCAAAATTGAAAGAGATGCATATCTCTGATGGAGGGAGGACAAACTGCCAGCGGTAAACCTCTTGTAAGGAAGGCAACCAGCGGACCCCATCTATACTCAAAGTTTTTATAATCGCCTCGGAAGATATCTGCCATCCGTTCAAGACATAATAACTTCCAGAGCCTGGAATGCCACAGTGAGATAGCAGGTGCCTCTTTCTTCTTCCAGGCTGCCGCGATCGCTACCTTCGCTGCCCCAATGCATGTCCACATAATGACCTTATCTGCTTTTGTTTGATGTATAAGGGAAGGGTCACGGAGGCCCAGCAGGATCTCAGCCATGGTAGTCGGGATCGGGTACCCTAGCATATCTTTGATTTGTGCGAGAATTTCCTCCCAGAATGGTCTTATAATGGGACAGTCCCACCAAATGTGTTGAAAATCGCCCAATAACCCACATCCCCTCCAGCCCGTGTCTGATGTGTTGGGAAATATTTGTTTGAGCTTAGCGGGGTATAGGTGCCAATCCATCATTGTTTTAAGGTGGGCTTCCCGTAATTCTATAGAATGGTTGAATTTTGAGATATCCGACCATAGCCCTGTCCATTCCCTGTCTGAATATCCCGTTGGAGTATGTCTTCCCACATTGTCATGTAGCGGGCCTTGGAGAATGCATAGAGGTGAGTAGGTAAGTGTACAGGAACGAGATCACTCCTTTCATAGAATCTACAGTCTGAACATATGTTTCAAACTTCGTGAGCGGACGTGTGGCTGCGTCATGAATATGGGGTGTGAGGGCCCAATGTTTCAATTGAAGGTAATGAAAATGTTCAGTAGGCTCCAGTCCGTAGTCCCTCCTGCAGTTGTCAAAAGTAAGAATATCAGAGTTATGGAATAAATGCGTAAGGGCCCGACACCCACCCTCCCTCCAGGGATCAAAGGGGCCCTCTTTAAGGGCCGTGGGAAAGGCCGGGTTAAAGTGGATAGGCTTATACGGTGATGGAAATGTGGTCCACTGGTCGTTACCCGATATGGAATCCCATACTCTCAAGGTGGTCCGGGTAGGGGTGCTAATGTAGGCATTCTCGGGTCTCTCCTTCCTGGGCCTCCATATGAGATCCCAGATCGTCCTCCCTGCAACAGTTCTGTCCATATGGAGCCAGTGTTTCTCCGACTCTCTCTTGGCCCACTCCGTTACCACCCGCAGCTGAGCAGCTTTATAATAAAGTCCAAAATCCGGTAGACCGACTCCCCCTGCGGATCTCAATCGTCATAGAAATGAAAAGGAAAAGCGTGCTCGCCCCCCCTGCCATATAAACTTTAGTATCAGAGAGCGGACCTTAGGGAGAAAGTCTGTGTCGAATTCGATGGGTAAGGCCTGAAAGAGATACAGGAGCTTAGGGAGTACTGTCATTTTCACTGCATGTATACGGCCGAGCCATGATATAAAGAGCGGTTTCCAGCGTACGAGATCTGCCTGGAGCCATAAGAGGGAGGGCGGAAAGTTAGCCTTATATAGCCCTTCTACCCGTGGCGTCAATTGAATCCCCAGATATTGGAGAGAACGCGAGGTCCACTGTAAGAAGGTGTGCATTTGAAGTTCCCTAGCTTCGTCCTCTGGGATTGTGAGGTTAAGTATATAAGATTTATCCATGTTGACCTTAAAGCCCACCATTGCCTCGAATCTGGCGAGTTCAGTTTGAAGTGTGGGGAGCGATGTGGCCAGGTCGGTAAGGGACAATAGCACATCGTCTGCAAAGAGCGAAATTTTATGTGTGGTACCACTAAAAGGAATTCCCTTTATCCCCGGAGCTGCGCGGATTGACATAGCCAGCGGCTCGATACTAAGGGCGAATAGTAGGGGTGACAACGGGCACCCCTGACGAGTGCCCCTGGTCAGGGGAAAGGGAGCAGACAAGATTCCATTCACCTGTACCCTAGAGCGGGGTTGAACATAGTTGGCTCTAATCATATGAATGAATTTATCAGCGAACCCGAAATGCTTGAGTGTGTTAAAGAGAAACGCCCAATCCCCCCTGTCAAATGCCTTCTTGGCATCTAGTCCTACCAGCACTGCTGGTATCTTTCGCTTGGTGGCCTTCTCGATAAGATGGACTATACGTCTTGTGTTGTCATGAGTCTGGCTGCCTTTAATAAATCCCGATTGATCAGGGTGGATGAGGTCCGGCATTAGATCGTTTAGCCGGGCCGCTAGAATGGCTGAGTAAAGTTTCGCATCTAGATTTAAGAGTGCGATGGGGCGGTACGAAGCACACATTTGCGGGTTCTTCCCTTGTTTGGGAATAACTGTGATCATCGCCTCTGCCATGGAGGGAGTAACTTCCCCTTCCTTCGCCATTGTGTTAAAAAGGAGTGTGAGGTGGGGTATGAGGTCCGGGGCGAAGGTTTTGCAGAATTGGGCCGTAAACCTGTCGGGCTCTGGCTCTTTATGTAACTTTAAATATTTGATGACCGAGAGGACCTCTTCTGATGTTATAGGGGCTGCGAGTTTGTCGTTCCACTCCTGCGAGACCTGAGGGAACTGTAGTGTCTGAAGATAGCTATTCTGCCTATCCATGTCTCGCGATTCCCCTGTATATAGGGTCTTGTAAAAGGAGCCAAAGATCTCAGCCTTTTCCGCGTCTTTATGTGTCAGCCCAGCCTGCCCGTCTTGTATTCCTCCTATGTATTCCCGTTCTCGCTTTTTCTTTAATTGTCTAGCTAGGTGTTTACCAATCTTGTTCCCCTGGGAATAGGAAAGATGTCGTAGTTTCAGGAGTGTGTGTTCCGCCCTGTTATTGTAAATAGCTCTAAGTTTCCCTCGTACTGAAGTGAGTATGCGTAAAGATTCTCTAGTGGGGTTATGTTTGTGTGCCGTTTCTGCCAATGTCAATTCAGCTTCCAGGTCTAACCTTTCTTTGGTTTGCTGTTTGTTCAGAGTGGAGTTAAGCGCTATACGTTTCCCCCTAATGACCGTTTTGAAAGCGTCCCAGTTGGTGAACACTGAGGTGTCTGTGGGTGAATTTCTAGCGAAAAAATCTGTGATCGTGTCCCTCAACTCAGTGCAGAGCACCCTATCTCTCATGAGTTAGGCTGGGAAATACCATTTGGGAGTGGTGGATGCGATATTACTCCACGTTAAGCAAGTCGAGATCAGGCAGTGGTGCGACACGGACAGGGGGAAGATCTTGGCCTCTCGGAGAGCTCCCATTAAGTTTTGGCTAATAAAAATGTAATCGAGCCTAGAATAGGTGCGATGTACATGGGAATAGAAAGTATAATCTCGTGTTTGGGGGTAAAGTGTGCGCCAGGCGTCTCTTAGGCCCATATCCCGAATCTGCTGTTTAGCCTCTGTGGAGAAGGAGCTCGATTCCAATCTGTGATGATGGGTGCTGTTGAGCTCCGCCTGCCATGTCAGATTGAAATCCCCCAAGCATATTGTTGACCCCTCCGCAAAATCCTGTATTTTCCCCAGGAGCGTATGTAAAAAGGCTGCCTGTCCTGAGTTAGGTGCGTAGACCACAATGAACGTGCAGAGTTTACCCGCTAAATTGCCCTTCACCATAACCCATCTTCCCTCCTTGTCAGATCGAGTGTCGGTTGGTTGAAATTTGGTAGAGGCATGGAAAAGAATCGCAACCCCCCGGTGTTTAGTGAGTGCGGAGGCCCTATAAATCAGTGGATATTGTTTGTGACGGAAGCGGGTTTCCTCCGCTCTAGCTAAGTGCGTCTCCTGGAGGCCCACTATGTCCAGGTAGTGATCTGTAAGGTATTTCCATACCTTTTGTCGTTTTTGAGGTGAATTGAGACCCTTTACATTCCAGGAACCTATGGTGAGTATCATCTATTCGGCGTTGAACCTCCCCTCCCTCTCATAGACCTGAGTGCTGGCCCCGGGGCATCCGTATCTGAGGCCCTGTAGAATGTGTTACAGAGATATGTCTGTTGTACGAAATGTAATCTGCGCAAAACATAACTTTGGAGCAAAGCTTTAAAAGGCCGCCATCAGTCCCCAAACCCTCCCCCACCCAACAAACCTAAAAACCCAAAACATAACACTAACAACAGCATCAAGTGTCGGAGTAGTAATGTATTTCCGACAACGGGTTAAATAACCCGGGTAGACTTGATGGGGGGACGGTATGACCAAGGTCCCCGCCCGCGCCCAATCTGGACGCTCTAAAGAATAGCAATCATCTTACCCGGTTTATCAGTCCGTGAGGTCAACCCAACCTGACTAGATCCTAATGGAGGTATAAGCGATCTGAGCGCAGGTGCCTCTATAGCAGGGCACCCGGCCGCACTACTGCAGAAAAACACCACCCCCAAGGAGTTATAAGCGATAGTCGGCCTTGGTCGAAATTGTAGTCTGTCTGTGTGACTCCTCTCCAAATTGGCAGGGTACTCAGTTTGCCATCTCATTGGCCCATGCTGTTCCGAAAGTAGGGTGGCCAGTCATCCCTCAGTCTCGGCGCCTGTGTTCTCATCCTAGACTCAGTGAGCCCTTGGTTAGGCGAAGCCGGCTCTCGGCAGACCATTGTTCATAGAGCGAGTGGAACATATCTGTACCGCTTATTCGCCTCATTTGTGGTGTCCACTTGGGCTTTAAGTCCATTGCGCCCTGGGGGAGTCACTCCCCCGTGCTCCTTGGGCGGTGGGTTGTGAGGACTCAGGTTCCCCTGTAGCGATACCCAGCAGGTCTAGTCCCTCCTTTAGGTCTACAATATGTCGCTGCTTATTATGGTATTCGAAACTTAAACTAAATGGGTAAGTCCATCAGTATCTAATTTTGTCATCGCGTAATTTGGACGTGATAGGTCGGAACTGTTGTCTCCTTGCCAGGGTTGCAGGGGCCAAGTCTTGAAAAATGGTGCAGGAGTAGCCTTGGAAGGAAATAGCCCCTTTTTTCCGAGCTGCCAGAAGGACCGCTTCTTTCACTTTATAGGAGTGAAATTTCGCTAGGACATCTCTGGTTCGCTTCCGCTCGCCGGACGATGGGGCCCCTACTCTGTGTGCTCTCTCTAGTTTGATCTTGAGTATCTGTGGGCTGACGATCTCTGTAAACAATCCCTCTAGGAAGGCCTCAAGATCTGATCCTTCTGCCCCCTCCTCCAGGTCCCGAATGCGTAGGTTCTCCTTTGTGTTCTATTTTCAAGGTCCTCTGCTTTCAGCTGAGTTTGGCGTAGCTGGTCCTGGAGGGTAAGCACATGTTCCTGCAGCTCGGTAGTGCGTTTGTCCACTTCTTGAGTTTGTGTTTCTAGGTCCACAACTCTGGTGCCCACGGAGTCCACGTCCTGTTGCAAATTAGCCATCTGTGCATTGAGATCAGATTTCAGCTGGTCGATGGAGGTCTTAATATCTTGGCCCAGGTCCCTCCGCAGTTCTGTTTTAAAGTCGCGCAAGGAGGCCATAAGATCGTCCTTAGTAAGTGCCATAGCGCCTGCTCCCTCGTCGTGATCCGATGATAGGCGCTTATCCGCTGGTGAGAAAAAGTTGGAGACTTTGTTCGACGCTCTGGTCACCGTCTTCTTTGGCGGCATAGAGGCGGGCCTGGCTGGACCTCTGTCGGTGTGTCGGGGGGCCCCTTATAGCAGTGACTGTCTGTATCGCACTTTTACCCTGGTGTGCAGTAAGGAGGCAACAATAGGAAGCACCACCCGTGTTCCCCGTAGGTGTTGGGTGATCGCAGATCACGGCCACAAGCGGGTTTATGAGAAATCACCTTGCCGTTCTCCAGGTGACGATCGCAACTCGCGAATACCAAAGTCCCACTGACAGGAGACTTCCGTGGTCTCCTGTTTCACCAACACATTCTGGTCCCATTGCTGGGGGAGGCGCACATCAAGGTGTTAGGGAGATCCATGGTTCTGGGGCTATCAGTGGGCCAGTGGCGCTCCGCGCACTTATGGAGGGCGTGATGGTCAACTCCTTCCTCGGGACGGCCTGGTGCTTTCGCAAGTGTGAGGGTCTGCACTGTTCCGCAGTGGTGTCTGCCGTCTATGGAGATGCTCGCCCCCAATCCCAGTGGTAGGTAGCTGAGGGATGTCCCCGGGTGGCTGCTGTGCACTCTGATGCGGCCGACGCGAATCGGGAGCAGGAGGTGACAGTTGTGGCAGTTGTGAGTCATTCAGCTCTGCCTGACCTTGGCAGAGTCGCCATTTTAGGGTCAGGCACTCTGTATTCGGGAGACATCAAATGAAGCAGGCAGCGCCAGGCCTCAGGTCTAAGGTGTCAGCAAAGTTCCCCGCTGTGCCTTGTTGCTGTGGTGCGTCGTGTGGCCCCCAGCCGGCAATCCTACTCCTCCCCCGCAACAGCCAGCAGCGCGGAGCGCAACGGAATGTCCCGCAGCATGGCCGCTTCCGCGCCCGTCTCCTCACCGCATTTATCCGGCGTCTGTACTGGTCCCCAGGGCTTTCTGCAGAGGAATGGCGATGGGATCTTAGTCCCGGCCCAGTCTCGAGGCCTCCGTGGGGATTGGGAAGGAGCCTCCAGTTCACGAGATGGCGGCCGCCATTTTGTGGGAGCCCCGGGGCCGGCCTGGCAGGGTCGCAGAATGGCTCCTAGAAGACAGTTTGCATGCCGATCATGAGATCTCCCCACTCTTCACTCCCAGAGCTTTCAGGGGATGGTTGCAGCGACAACCACGGTCACGGTAAGCAGCTTGTAGGCGTCCGTATCACGAGCACGGACCGGGAGCCGAGACGGATTACGTCCATTTGGCCATCTTGCCCGGCCACGCCCCCCACCATAGGTCTTTTGACCCATTCTGGTTTTTTGAGCCTCCCAAGGACATGAGAGAAGACACACCAAGATGGCCGTGGTTGTGCTACTTGAGAAGGGGAGAATTGGTCCTAGGCACTGTATGAAAACTCTTTGTCTGATTCCTTTCTTTGTGGTTTGTAGGTAAATGGGAAGCACAGCTGGACAAGGTCACACCTTTCCTTTGATCCAGCGCGATATTAGCAAACAGCATACATACACCAAATACTCACTTGGGCCCATACATTCATACTACGCTAATACTTACGCTGGGAAGTCAGTTGTACTCTTTATCAAAATCCCTGCTACCAATTACTTTTCTGATTGAAGAGTAATGACTTACCAATGAATCCTTTGCTAATTGGGAAGTTTAAAATGAGTGACATTCATTATAGTACATAATCCTGAAAATAACCACTGAGTCAGGAAGTTTTAAAATGTTTTATCTAAAGATTTTTAGCAGAGTAAATACAGAACCACATGGTACTTAATCGCATATCAAGGATGAAGCATAAAATAAAATTATTGATTAATGACGGTCCCTCAGAAAGGAGAAGATAGAGACAGCAGCGCAACTAAAGGTTGCAGGAATATTTACCTAAGTGCGAGAACCAAACCCCTTGGCCAAGGAGTTGGAATGACAGGACCCAGGAAGGATGAAGAGCAAAGACCTCCTCCAGGTTCAGGACAGGACTGGTGACCTCTCTACAACGACGCCTGCGTCGTTCCCCTCTCTGATACTCGACTTCTCCTCGATTCTCCCGTGCCTTCCTTCTAATGGACTCCGCCGCCCCCTCCTCAGGACCTCTCTGGACAACGGTTCAGTCTGCACTCGGTCAGCTTGTCGGTCTGGAGCTTCTGCCTGTCAGCATGAACGCCTGTTCTGAGCTCCTCTCCTGCCTTCTGTGTCTTCTGATCTGACTAATTAGCTAATTCTATATCTGTTATACCCTTCTATGCCCATGTACCTCTCATTAATGTTGCAAAAATATGGGACCACTATTTCTGATTGTGATCCTCACACCATATGATTTTAGTTCCATTTTCTGAAGACCATTGTTTTAAAATACCGCCCATCAATTTTAATACATTTGCTTTATTTCCCACCCGTCTCACGACAAAGTTTATAAATTCTTCATGTACATTGTTGCATATTTAACAGGAACAACATGGGTACAGCAATGTTGGCCATTAGGTCGTGGCCTTGGACGACGTCCAGGTTGACTTCATCCTTTTTCTTTGGCAGCCATGCAGGACGCATGCGCAGAATCATTGTCTCTCGAGTTTCAGTTCAGTAACCCCAGGCCCATGTTTACGAACTAATAAAAGTCAAAGAAGAAAATATTAAAATTACAAATAATGTTTCACTGTATACCCACTCTTTCTATTCTATTCCCATTTACTTATAAATTCCATCCCGCATTAGTAGCGTTAGAGAAACGACAAATTAATAATAACACGAGAGCAAGCTGTAGCATGTGAAAACATCAAGCAGCCATTTTAATGCACACTGCGCAGAAGCAGGAGTTTCCCACCAAGCAAAGAGAGACGTCACACCACGTGATATGGTTGAGACATGCGCAGTAAGGTTCCCGCGCTTTAGCGGCCATTTTAGAATAAAGACAAGCGTTACTTGTTAGTTAAACACATAGGCAAGCTTCCTTACTATTTATGTAGTGTATGCAAAAGTTAGTACAAACAATTCAAGTTTAATAAATTAATACTGTGAGGAGATTGCATCCGAGCAAGTCTCATTTGTGAGTCCTTGCTCCATCAATCCCCTCTCTGATGGCGTTTAAGAGCCATCAAATACTACCCACAATCAGATGCCAACTTTTAACACATGATAGTTTCATTTTCATTTTTACACTCTCTATTTTTCACATCCCCTTTCAATTTCTTGTATAATTCACTTCTCAAATCTTCAAATTCAATTTCATCAAACTTTCTCTTCTTTCCTTTTCCTGTCATATTATACGATTCATTCTTTCTACAACATTTGCATCATATTATTATTGACAGTACTATTATTGCTATTCCTGCTAAGGGTACTAATATTTGACCTACAAGTCCTTTCCCTACATTAGCAAACCAGGTACCAATTGACGTAATACTACTTGTCAATCTTTCCCATACACTATCAACTTCCAGTGGTTTTAATTCCTTTTCAAGTTTCGTTATATTCTGTATATATGTGCCAATTTCTGCACTTTTATCAGGTATGTAAGTGCAACAGTGTTTCGTCTTCAAAAATTTACAGACTCCGCCCTCTTTTGCCAATATAATATCAAGAGCAAGTCGATTTTGCATAACCATAGATCTAATCGCAACCATCTCCGCATTAATCATTAGAAATCCTCCAGCAGTATCCGTTGATAAACGATCAACCACTGTAGACAATTTACATATTTTCCTTCAGTTCAGAATTATTCCCACCGAAGGTATCAATGCACCAAATATATCACCTACAATTTCAGAAAAACTAGCTCTTTTACTACGTGTTAATTCGCCATAATTTTCATTGCTCCCAGTGTTTCTTTTTACGTGGTATATTTTTGGAAATACTATTCCAAAATAACAACTTCCATACCACCGTGCAGGAAGCCTAAAGGAAGCTTTATTCCCACACACATAATAGATTCCAGGAAAAACTGAATCTGTTCCTCCTTTGATTCCCCAACCTCCAAGAATTAAGAAATTGTGTTCACATTCACTGGTACCGATGAAAACATTGTTATAATCAGTTTTTAATCTATGTAGACAAATTTTCCCTGTCTTTCCGAAATTCAGAGCCATAGCAACTTGAGCCTTGCCAGGTGTGTAACTCCCTTCTTTCTCAGCCCAAGGTGGCAAATGAGCCTTATGCTCAGAAGCTTTCTTTTGAAAATCTTGTCTTCTATCTTCAACTAAATTCAAAAATATATTTTCTTCTTCATGTAATGAACATGTTAGATTGTTTCTATGTGCATGTGTTATATCTATCGATTTCATTGTTAAGAAAAATTCTCCCATAAACTGTGCATCTTGACTACTAAGCACCGGGTTCATATTCTTTCGAATTGGAACCTCAGAAAATATCACATCTAAGTTTGAATAATAATACTGAAGTTTTCCTGTTCTATAAAATAAACTAGCCAATACACTACATGATATGCCATACGTTAATGGTAAGTGATGATATGTTAACCCTTCCGCTACTGATTCAGGTAACTTCATACAGACATAACAATTACTAACTTCCATAGTATCTACATATTGAAACAATAACTTTGTGAAAACATTTAAACTAGTGTCGTTATCAGTTATTTCATGATGAAATTCTGGTTCACTTTCTGCCATCAGTTCTACTCTATTACTTTTCAAGTTTGCTGTCCTTTCCTTAGTTTCGTTATTAATCTTTTTATCCATTATCATAAGGTAAGGAATTGCTACGATAAGAACTAACCAAACTATAAGCACCATTACTAGACTACATATGCATACTGCACAGCATCTTTTACAACATTTCTGTTTTGATCTCCCAGTAACTCTATCGTCAGTCATTTTGACAAGGAAGATTGCTCTTCTTATCTATTTTCGCCTTTCTTTATGCGATTATTTCACGTAGTCAAGGTGGTCTTGTTTCTTTCTCATACGTCAGTTCTGCACTTGTTCCTTCGTCACCGCTTTCACTTGACTCTGAACTTTCGTAATCTTCAAGGATGATGTAGGTCCAATCAGGACCCTTGAATTTGTTATTCACAAGTTTCAGTCTTTTACTTCTTCTTTTCTCAGTTTTACTTTCTTGTCCTATTTGGCTTGTTACTTCATTTACTTGATCTGGATCTTCACTTCTGGTTGTTATGTGGTATTTTACTCTTTTAATGACACTAGGCCAATGATCACCTTTTCTTGCTTTCTTTGTTTGCACTGTTTCTTTATTTTCGTCTTCAGAAATCTTTTTATTTTCACTGTTTAACACTGTTTCGTTTTCTGCAATTACTGGTTTTCTTACTTGCTCTTTTTCAGGTCTAATTGGTTTCTCTTCAGCAGCTCCTCTGTGAGTTTCCAATAACTGACCTTGTTCTTGGTTTATTTCTTTATGTTCATGTTTCTCGAGATCTTTTTCTTCTGTATACTTGTCTAGATCTAACTGGTTCTGATCAGGGCTTATTGCACTTTGTACTTCTGCAGCCTGACCGAGTTCTTCTAAACCTGTCTGTCCCTGCTAAAAAATTGTTGGTTCGTCGTTGGTTTGAGCCCAGTTTCCTTTCCCTATCTGATCTTGCTCAGGTTCTTTTATTGTGTCTTCTTCTTTTCCCTGAGCTGCTTCTTCTTCACCTATCTGATCTTCTTCAATCTCTTCCAAATTTGTTTACTTCTTGTTCTGTGGTAAACTTCAGGAATTTCTACCACCGGTATCCAGTCCTGACTTGTGCTCGGTTGTTCTTCTTCAGCTTCCCCTGAATCTCGAGCCTGAGATTCTTCAGCTGGGCAACCTTCAGCTTCCTCAGTGATTGATGCTGACTGAGGATTTTCTTCTTCAGGGTCTGGTACTCTTTTGGTGTGTCTTACATGAATCCAATTAGGAAATCCTGCACACTTCACTGCTGTATTGGTGGGCAGTATGACTTGACAAGGTTTGCCCCATCTAGGTGATAGACACGTTTCTCTGGTGTGATTCTTCACTACCACCCAATCACCAGGATTCAGATCATGTTCTTGTTCAGGCTGCCTGGAAACTGCGTCTTCTCCAACCTGGTGAGAGACAGAACGCACTAGGTCGGCCAATCCTTTGCAATAATCCAGAACCATATCATCAGATATATTCAGCAGTTTGTTTATGGGAACATGTGCTTGTCTCATTGCTCTTCCCATCATTATTTCGTGTGGGCTCAATCCGGTATTTCTATCAGGAATGCTTCTGAGTCCCATTAAAACAAGTGGCAATGCATCCGGCCATTCTAATGATGTTGATGCACACATTTTTCCCAGTCTGGATTTTATAGTGCCATTTAATTGTTCAACCACTCCAGAAGCCTCTGGACGATATGCACAGTGCAGTTTTTGTTCAATTTGGAATGCTTCACAGATTATTTGAATCACTTCACTGTTAAAATGCTTTCCTCTATCTGATTCCAAAGTTACTGGGAAACCAAACCTAGGAATGAGTTCTCGTAGTAACAATTTTGCGACTGTAATACTGTCATTCCTCCTGGTAGGGTAAGCCTCCACCCACTTTGAAAACAGACATACTATGACTAGTACATATTTCAACCCTCTGCATGGTGGTAACTGTATAAAATCAAACTGTAGTCTTATAAATGGTCCTTCTGCTTTTCCAAACCCAATTATTGTTTTTCTTCCTGGATTATGCATTTGGTAAGTCAAACATCTCTGGCAAAGACTCTCTGCTACAGCCCTGAACTTGGGATTGTACCAGTTTTGTCTGAAGAGCCTAATCATTGCATCTCTCCCTATATGTGTGTCTCCATGATACATCCTGGCCATTTGAGAGAGTAGACAGTCAGGCATGACTGGTCTGTCATCAGCGCAAATCCACACCTCGTCATCTCCCCTTTGAGAACAACCCACCTTGATCCATATATACTTTTTACTTTCATCAACGTCATCTTGCAATCGTTTAATATCATTCCATGTTTCAGGTGGCACATACAGCATAAGTTGGCAGCTGATTCCCATTCTTTCCACCCTTTTATTGACTGACAATCTATTTTTGGCACAATGTTGAGCCACAAGATCTGCATATTGGTTGCCGATTACCACCCAGCCATCTACTGACTGGTGTGCGGCACATTTCACCACAGCCAATTCTTTTGGTGATTGTATTGCTTCCAGCAATTCCCTTACAAATTGTCCATTTTTAATGGGGGATCCTGAAGAAGTCATGAAATCCCTCTGCATCCATAGTTGGCCAAAATCATGCACAACCCCGTAACCATATTGGGTATCTGTAAATATAGTTACTTTTTGATTCCTCCCAATTTTGCAAGCTTTTATCAATTCAGCTATTTGTGCAGATTTGACTCCTGGTAAATAGGATGCTTCAACTATTCCAGTTAATTCACAGACCGCATAGGCAGCAGTTAGTTTACCGTCTTCATGCCTTTGGCATGAACCATCAACAAATAGCTCCCTGTCTGGCTTTCTGAGGGGCTGTTCTTCAATATCAGGACGTGGTTTCGTGCATAACTCTGTTACTTGTAAGCAATCATGTTCTTCTTCGTCATCTTTAATTTCCTCATGATATGGGTCTGGTAGTAAGGTAGCGGGATTTACTATTGTGCACCTTACCATGGTCACATTTTCAGCACCCATTATTATTCTCTCATATTTAGTCAGCCGACTAGGAGTAAGATGCTGGGTTCGGGTTCTTGTCAACAAAATCACAACCGCATGTGGAACAAACACCTTTACAGGGTGTCCCATTACAATTGACTCACTTTGTTGAATACTCAAACAAGTAGCTGCCACTGCTTTTAAGCATCCTGGCAACGCGGCTGCAAAATTTTTCTTATAATCAGGCATGCCTAGGGCAGGTGCTGAACAGAGAGCATTCCTCAATTTTACAAAAGCTCCTACGCTCTCATCATCCCACTCAACTGGGTCTTTTGCTTTCTTTTTTGTCATTTGAATTAAGGGTTTTGCTAACAGAGAAAATCCCAGTATCCATTGTCGACACTAACCTACTATTCCTAGAAACATTCTCACTTCTCTTTGCGTTACAGGCATTTGCATTTTCTTTATTAATTTTACTCTTTCGGATGTTATTCTTCTTTTTCCCCTCTCAATTTGGTGTCCCAGATATTTAACTGCTGTTGTACAAAACTGCAACTTTTCAGGTGAAACTTTATGTCCTTCTTCAGCCAAATGATTTAACAATGCAATGGAATCAACAACACAGTCCTCTCTGGTGTTTGATGCCACCAGCAAGTCGTCGATATATTGTACTAGGACTGAGCTTCCTGGCATCACTAGTTTCTCAAGGCATTTTTTCAATATTTGATTAAAGATAGAAGGACTTTCCGTGTACCCCTGAGGAACACGATTCCATACATAGACTTTGTTCTCAAATTTAAATGAAAAAAAGATTCTGGCTGTCTGGGTGCAATGGTATTGAAAAGAACGCTTGACATAAATCAATCACTGTGAACCATCCTGCACTCCAAGGGATCTGGTATAGAATTACTGCAGGATTTGGCACTATAGGACAACATGGTTCCACAATCTTATTTATGTTTCGCAGATCTTGAACAATCCTATATTTTCCGCTAGGTTTCTTTAAACCCATTATTGGTGAATTACATGGGCTACCCATTACTTCTTTTAGTATGTTTTGTTCTACCATTCGGTTGATTTCTTCAATGACTCCTGCCTTTATTTCTGCACTCATTTTGTACTGTCTCGTATTTGGGAAAATCGCACCTTCCATTACAGTAATCTTAACTGGGTCTATTTTGGCCATAAGTCCTACTTCTTTTCCTGTGAAATCCCATACTATGGGGTATACTGTAGTTTTTAATTCTTCTGGCAGCTCATCTCTTGTTAATAATGAAAACATCTCATCTACTTCTGTACCTTGTTTTGCAATCATAAACTTATATACATGATCTTCGTCTGGGGTCTGAACTGCCACACCATCCGGTGTGCAGACAATTGTGCAATTCATTTTGCATAATAAATCTCGGCCCAATAAATTTACTGGACTGGAATCACACACTACAAATTGATGCATTTCTCTGAAATTTCCAATTTTAACTTCCATTGGTTCGGTAAGAGGTGTTCTAATCTTTCGATTAGCTACCCCCACTACTTGAATAGCTTCTCCAGAGAGAGGAAGGTCTGGAATGTCTGCTGTTCTCACAGTAGACCGGGTAGCACCAGTGTCCAAAAGAAAAGTAATATCATTACCTCTCACATTCCCTTCAACATATGGACCTGACTGATCTACCGGTATGGATGCGCCAAGTACGCACTCCTTCTTCCCCTCTCCTAGGCACCGTCATGAACTGTATTGACAGAAATCGTCCTGTAAAAGAAACTGTGATGTTACATAATCATTCTTACCACTTCCTCCTTGATATCCGACGTCTGTACCGTGCTTTGCTCTGCTTACATTACCCTGAATAGGTGCAGGTGGCAACTGACTCTGAGGATTTACACCCTGCTGTGAGTCATTCTGCGTCTGTGGATTTAAATTTTGATTTGGGCCATTATTATTCCGAATCTTTTTACATTCATCCTTCCAATGCCCCAATTTTCCGCATCCATGACAAGGAAATTTCTTTTTTGCTTCTTCTCTACTCATTCGTCCTCTCACTTTTCCACCATTCCCAGTGTCACCATTCGTTCCAGAATCCTTTCCTTGATTTTCATTCGGATTGTCCAAATTAATTCCCTGTTTTTCGGCCATTTTCACCTGTGCCCACATTACCTTCTCCTGTAATTTCTTGTGCCTATCCTCGATATCATCTCCACAATATTTTGCATATTTCAGGATCTCGTCGATCGGTTTCCCTTGCCAACACAACATGTGCTGCTTAATCATCTGACAAATCTCTGGCTTCAGACCATAGACAAATCGGTAAACAAACTGACTCATATTCTTATCTCCAATGTCCTCAAAGCCACTATATTGCTTGAATACCTGCAATAAACGCTCATAATAGGCATGTACCGATTCACTGGCTTCTTGGGTAGTTCGGTCTATTTTCACCCAATCTGTTTCTTTCGGTGGTATTTTCCCTTTTAGGTAAGTTATTACCTGCTGGTATTTTTCATTACATCATTGGACGGGGCACCTGTCTTTGGATCTCTAGGATACTCATCACTTGGCCAATCAACTGTAATTTTACAGTCTATCCATAGATCGGCAGGTACCACTATATCAAACAAACCATCCAAATCCTTCAATAATACCTTTGACACCTTCACAAACCTCTCAACCTGCTTGTACCATTCAATTGGCTTTTCTCTCAATTTTGGAAAATCGTTTGTAAATGACAAAATATCCTGTCTGCTCCATGGGACATGTACATATCCCCCTCCTGGAACTTCCCGCATCGGGTACATTTGATCTGTCTTCCCTGTTTCCTTCATTAAATATTCAGAGGCTGTTCTACTTGATTGTGCCTCTTCCTTTTTCTTGGCCCATCTAACTCTCCATTTATCTAGATCTCCCTATTTTTTCAAGACTGTCATTAATTCTTTTACTTGTAATTTTCTTCCAGAGGAATTCATGTTTTCTAAATCTTTGTCTGAAAAATCTGCTCTATAGGGTTTCTGCAACACTTTCGATCTCCCTATTTCAATTCCCATCTGCAGAGCTAAATCTGATAATTTTTCATGGAACAATTTTATATTTCTGGTGATACTTCTACACACGAACAATAATTCTTCTTCATCGTAAGCATTTAAGCGATCTAACCCCACATTTCCTGGTATTATTTCTTCTAATTCAACTTTTAATTTATAAATATCCAAAATTTTGGGAGGTGTACACTGTTGATCTGATCCTTGGGCCCACCTTTCTAAGTATTCGGGTGTTACTACAGTGACACTTTTTGCTCCCGATGAAGTTATTAGGTTTATATCTTTTGTACAACCAGGTGTAGCCCTTCTGGGGGTGCTATTTACAGAATCTCGAATGGGTAAATCCATTAATGAAATCACAGATTCACAGTCACTAAAATGATCCTCAACCATTACTACTGCTTCAGGTTTAGGAACATTCACAGGAGTAGGCGTAACTAGCGGTGGAGGATAGTTTCCTTTGTCACTATATAATGGGACTACTGGACCAATTGTTACAGGTATGGTCAAAGAGTCAGGATGTACTTTTATCTGTGTTATTTTCTGTATTAATTCTGCTCTTGTCTTCTCTAGGGCTTCTTTTTCTTTATCGTGAAGTACCCTACTAGGTGTGAAATCATGCAATACCTGCGGTACCAATGGGGTCTTCAACGGTGGTGCACTTGGGGTGCATCCACTCCTCCCTTCCTGATATGGTCGGGGGTTCTTTAATATCTCTTCCATAAATTCATCTTCAGAATCTCCATTTCTCATTAAGTGTTTTGTCTTTTCTGTGCATTTTCTCCCTAACAGTTCTTCTGCTGTTAATATTGGATACAGTCCCTCTGTAAGCATTGCCCTCCTCCATTGTTTCCTCTGACCGTCCCTAGACTCATGTTGGTTTCTGGGAAAAAATCCTCGATAACCCCTATTACTCCTGGATCGGTCACGCTCAAATGCCTCGGTTTCCCATTCTTCTATGGCTTCATATTGAGTTAATCTAGGTCTGGGTTCTAAGTCATTCATCCTCAATCTTAAATTTTGAAGAATTCTCCCATTGAAAGTGCCATTTTCGGGAAATGCTAATATTCCATCATTTTTGGTATATTCTATCCAATTCTCTATCCATACACAAGTATGATAACCTCTCTCCATCATCATGAATGAAGCGGGCGTTTTAGCCGGTGGAATGATAATTCCTTCCCTAGTTTTGATGGGTTTATCCTTTTTAAAATAATTTTTAATCTTTTGTAGAAATGAAATTTTTCTTTTCTCTCCGTACATCTTGGGTAGATCTCGATGTATAAAATTATATTCCGCAAAGCCTAAATATCTTCTATCAGGACGAGTTCCTGTTAAAGTCGGATCGCGTTTCAATATGCAATCTCTTATCCACTAAGATTTTAGCTTCTATGATATCAACCAATCGAATGCCTGCTAACTTTTATCTCTGGACCAATGCTAGCACGGCCTTTCTGTGACGTTTGTCTGTCAACCCCTCCTTTACAATCTGCGCTTCTGTCTCTCGCTGTTTTCAACTAATCGCAGCGCGGCACCTGTGACGTCAGTACTGCTCCTGACTACTGACCCCTCCTTTACAAGAGTCTTCCACACCCGCTGTTTCAACCAATCCCAGCGCGGCGTTTTGTGAGGTCATCTCCCTCTCCGGCAGCTGACCCTCCCTTTACAAATTCGTACGCAAAAACTTTATTTTCTCTACGACTTTAATTAAAATTCAGTAACAACATAAAACATTCGCTATTGTGCCAGTTTCTCTAAATTGAAAAAGATAGTTTCTCTCACACTTAGTAAAACCTTTCCGTTTATTAAACATACACTACGAGTAAAACCCTTCCGTTTACTTTTCACACAAGCTTTCGAAATACCTGCTACTTTTTCAATGTTACCCTTTCTAGGTGATATAACATCAAAATGTTACCAGCATACTCCTTTGCTATTACTCACACGCATAGAGTCCCTAACCAGTACTGATAGTCCTGCTTAACTTTTCAGTACTATTTCTGCCTGACAGATAACCTCACTGCAGTATGGCTTCCACTTACCATCTGCTATTCAATTTTCCCTGGGGAATTCTAGACAACATAAAACAACTTTGAACACACAGATGTTAGTTCATAAAAATAAAACTCTCATTACCCAATTAACAAAGAGTAACCATCCTCTGATAACCAGAAAACTGATCCAGCGCGATATTAGCAAACAGCATTCATACACCAAATACTCACTTGGGCCCATACATTCATACTACGCTAATACTTACGCTGGGAAGTCAGTTGTACTCTTTATCAAAATCCCTGCTACCAATTACTTTTCTGATTGAAGAGTAATGACTTACCAATGAATCCTTTGCTAATTGGGAAGTTTAAAATGAGTGACATTCATTATAGTACATAATCCTGAAAATAACCACTGAGTCAGGAAGTTTTAAAATGTTTTATCTAAAGATTTTTAGCAGAGTAAATACAGAACCACATGGTACTTAATCGCATATCAAGGATGAAGCATAAAATAAAATTATTGATTAATGACGTTCCCTCAGAAAGGAGAAGATAGAGACAGCAGCGCAACTAAAGGTTGCAGGAATATTTACCTAAGTGCGAGAACCAAACCCCTTGGCCAAGGAGTTGGAATGACAGGACCCAGGAAGGATGAAGAGCAAAGACCTCCTCCAGGTTCAGGACAGGACTGGTGACCTCTCTACAACGACGCCTGCGTCGTTCCCCTCTCTGATACTCGACTTCTCCTCGATTCTCCCGTGCCTTCCTTCTAATGGACTCCGCCGCCCCCTCCTCAGGACCTCTCTGGACAACGGTTCAGTCTGCACTCGGTCAGCTTGTCGGTCTGGAGCTTCTGCCTGTCAGCATGAACGCCTGTTCTGAGCTCCTCTCCTGCCTTCTGTGTCTTCTGATCTGACTAATTAGCTAATTCTATATCTGTTATACCCTTCTATGCCCATGTACCTCCCATTAATGTTGCAAAAATATGGGACCACTATTTCTGATTGGACAGGGACAGGGGGTTGATCCTCACACCATATGATTTTAGTTCCATTTTCTGAAGGCCATTGTTTTAAAATACCGCCCATCAATTTTAATACATTTGCTTTATTTCCCACCCGTCTCACGACAAAGTTTATAAATTCTTCATGTACATTGTTGCATATTTAACAGGAACAACATGGGTACAGCAATGTTGGCCATTAGGTCGTGGCCTTGGACGACGTCCAGGTTGACTTCATCCTTTTTCTTTGGCAGCCATGCAGGACGCATGCGCAGAATCATTGTCTCTCGAGTTTCAGTTCAGTAACCCCAGGCCCATGTTTACGAACTAATAAAAGTCAAAGAAGAAAATATTAAAATTACAAATAATATGTTTCACTGTATACCTATTCTATTCCCATTTACTTATAAATTCTATCCCGCATTAGTAGCGTTAGAGAAACGACAAATTAATAATAACACGAGAGCAAGCTGTAGCATGTGAAAACATCAAGCAGCCATTTTAATGCACACTGCGCAGAAGCAGGAGTTTCCCACCAAGCAAAGAGAGACGTCACACCACGTGATATGGTTGAGACATGCGCAGTAAGGTTCCCGCGCTTTAGCGGCCATTTTAGAATAAAGACAAGCGTTACTTGTTAGTTAAACACATAGGCAAGCTTCCTTACTATTTATGTAGTGTATGCAAAAGTTAGTACAAACAATTCAAGTTTAATAAATTAATACTGTGAGGAGATTGCATCCGAGCAAGTCTCATTTGTGAGTCCTTGCTCCATCACCTTCACATACTACTTGTGCATCAGCTCATGACCCAACCCCCATCATTTGATCATGCAACAATAAATAAAGTACCTAGTTAAACTCAGAGACTAAACATGGGCATGGCTCGTGTTCTACATCCTTAATCGCGTAGATGGGACACGAGGGAAACGGCCTTTATAATGCAGGCTGAGCCACGCGTGCTGTTTCCCCACAAGCCGCACCAAGCTTGCCTTAACCACGCATATCCCTTAACCACGCATATGCGTGGTTAAGGCAGTGCAAGGTCTAGATGCTGTGATGGGCGGGCACAGGAAGAGGAAGGATCGGGAAAGGACGCAGTATGGTAAGTGGGGCTGAGGCCAGGTTTGGCGTGGTAGGGGTAGTTTTTAAGGGTTGGGGTAGTTTTTAGGGCTCTGGGGGTCAGGTATTGTGTAGGGCTCAGGGGGGTTGTGGTAATATTTAGGGCTGGGGGTCAAGGTAGTGTTTAGGGCTCGGGGTCGGGGTAGTGTTTAGGGCTCAGGGGGTCAGGTAGTGTTTAGGGCTCGGGGGAGTTGTGTTAGTGTTTAGAGCTCGGGTCGGAGTAGCTTTTAGGACCCTTGGGGGGTCGGGTGGTGTTTAGGGCTCAGGGAGGGGTCAGGTTAGTTTTGGGCGCTGAGGGCGGGGGGCTGGGGTGTGATTTTTACCAATCATCCCTTTACCAGTCATGCTTTAATACGAAATTGGGTGGTAAAGACATGCGTGGTAAAGGCATGAGTGGTAAAGGAATGCATTGTTCAGACACATTTGTTGTTGGGGCAGCGTTGTAGAGGCACAGGTGGTTTAGCCATGCGTGCCTCTGTCATACAAGAGAGACACAACGGTGTCAGATCTCTTGGAGTCGGAAGTTGTAAGCAATGCTTCACAGATTCCACCTTACTAAACCACTCATAAATTGCTCACAATATATGTAGATCTCCATAACTTGTACCGCTCAAAGAATCAAGCAATGCCGCAGCAGGGTTCATTTTCTGTGTAAATATACATTTGTCAAACAATTAATTATTTGCTGCATATTGTGTAGATTTGAACAAAAAACTTCACCTAAAACAAAGACTATTACATTTCTGCGGATGGGGTACAACGTTGCATAAGGCACTTTCCAAACGTTAACTAGTCGTCTTTAAGCTCTTGACTAACATGTCAGGCATTTACGGTATGACAATTTTGTCCAGATGGTATTAACGTAACCAACTGTCTGACACGAACAAAAGGATTTGCCTGCAGCAGGAAACTAAAACCTCACATACTGAAGTGTAATTCAAAAGACTCATTCCTTCTTTCTCGTGAAAATGTAATGTTTTACTATGCATGTGAATTCATGTTTACATTACATATATAGTTTTTTTTAGCAACAGTTACTTCAAGAAGTCACTCGAGCTAGGTAGAATTCCAAACATCTTACATCTATTTTAGAGCCTCCTAATTAGACATGTAAATAATAAATAAGTGTTGTGTTCTGTAGAGCTGTTTCTTAAGGAAGCTTCCTTGAGGTCCTACATTGTAAACACACAAAGACAAGCTTTAGGTCATAAGTGGTATGCGCATAATAAAGGAAGCACACATTTCATCACAAAAAGTGTGCACAATTAGGCTTGCTTTCTTCCATGTGCAAGATAGTGTATATTTTACAAACTATTTAATTCGGAGAAGTAGGGAGGACAGTGTTAATAAAATGGTGCCCCCTTGCTTCCATGCAAGACAAAATAGTTCATTCTTGAGGAATACCATCTCAAATAGAATTTGCTGAATATGCATAGGTTGCCACAGACTATTGTGCATAAATTACCTTCAATCACATGATATATTATATACTTTAACTTTCCTTGGCAAAAATGTTGTATTTTCTCTGCTGAATAAGTTGAGTCATTCTTCCTCCCTAATCAGGTCTTCTTTTGGTGCATCATTCCAGTGGCCCTGGGTATTTATTAAGGAAAGAAAGCAAACACAGAGATGATGGACGAAGTGCTGAAACTTTTCAGACACTCACCCCCAGTCACAGATCTGGGTTGAATCCATCATTGTTCTTTAGCTCACTTCGCCAGCCCAGTTCAGACCCAGCCATATGCAAATCAATCTTGGCCCTGTGCCTCATGGGAACAGTCCAGCCCGAACTGCCAGGCAAGGTCCTCCCTGGACCGGAAACAAGCATCCTGGGACCGGTTTCGGGGTATCACCCCTCATCAGCCAGGCTGGCTTGAATACGGTGGTAAAGTTAGCAAGGGACCCACGTCTGGCCATGCCCTGCCAACTTAGGGCAAATAAAGCAAACACAAGGAGATGATGGGTGGAGCGCTGAAAGGAAGACCTGGCTTGGCAGTTCGGGCTGGACTGTTCCCATGAGGCACAGGGTCAAGACTGATTTGCATATGACTGGGTCTGAACTGGGGTGGCGAAGTGAGCTAAAGTACGATGATGGATTCAACCCAGATCTGTTAGTGGGGGTGAGTGTCTGAAAAGTTTCAGCGCTCCGTCCATCATCTCCTTGTGTTTGCTTTATTTATTAAGGAAGACATTTCTTCGCAGTAAATACAGTGTTTTTCTACCAGAGGAAGTGCTTTTTGCATCCACTGAACAATTCTTTTTCTGAATGACACATACATGATGTGCTGCTGTAGACATATCATACTCATGGGTTAATGGTCCTGGGTAATATCTCAAAGCCTAAAGTATTATATTGCATCAAAAGTTATTTTTAGAACTGCCTATAAAATAAACAGTGGTTTAGTTCATATTTTTGGACACTAGTGGTGTACCATTCACTTTCGTCTTATAAATGTGTAACTCTGTTATGTGGGGTATATACAACAGTTAACAATAATCCCATTATTATCCATTATTACCATTTCATTTTAAAAGATCATACTATGTAAATCTTTCCAGGGCTGGCAGGACTGAAGCACTAATGAGAAGTATCCTTGAATACCCCTTGCATGTTTCCTCACTAACAATACATTTGGTCCAACTGGGGTTAATGTGCCATCAAAGTCAAACCTAAAAAGTGATCTAGATAAATCTACTATTTGCAGTAATAACGCTCTAAATCTTCACCTTTTCAGGAGAAAAACATATCAAACATAGCAGGCCTTGTGCACTATGTGGATCTTAAGGAGTGTGGAGTAAGTGGGCTTAAGAGGAGGTATCCGGTAAGATTTTTAATATAGCACATCATATCACACTCCAAGGTTTCTAAAAGCTGCATGTAAGAGCTGTTATTAATTCCAAATGTAATGGTACTCAGTTTTCTTGGTGGATGGATGACGTTAGGATTTACCAGGATTGGATCATGCTTCCAGCAGATCGAAATAGGTCTCCGTGATTAACCCTAACTCACTAAGCCCTAAGTTTGGGGTCAGAAAGAAGAAGGTTAATGGCATGAAAGGTTTTCACAAGGACTGCAATTTCATTAGTTTCACTACTGAGTGTGAAAGGAGTGAGTGATCACGGGGAAGGTGTGTTAGGGTCTGGACATTCTAGGGAGTAGAACTTGAGTTATCTACTAAGAAGAAAAATCCCCATGTTTATTTACACACAGCTTGAGCTCCTAAAGACCTGGTGCTTTAGATACATGTATGTCTTCCCCAGTAATGAGCTACCTGAATATAGGAAGTTTGGTAAAAAGCACAACTTATCTGAGCGGCTGTTAGACCTGTCAGCCCTAGGGTGGTCTTGCCCTGTTTTTTTTCCCTTTCTGCGCCTCATTTTTGCCACCATATTTTTTCTGGACCTAGGTCTCCGGGCGCCTTGCCACTGCTGGTCAGTGCTGAGGTGCAGGTGCTCTCTCACTAAAGATGGCTGCCCCCGGCCCCTGCTACTGCAGAGGGCCTTCCACACATACACGCTAGTAGCCAGAGTCAGGCCGGGACGAGGGATACAGTAGCCATCCCGTCCCCGCCTCTGGGTCCCATAGCTAGGTAGGTGGAAGGTTCCAGAACCTTCCGGGCTGTGGGAGGAGTTACACTTTGCCGCCTTTAGGAGGGTCACCTGACCTAGGGGTATAAGAGGCTTTGGAGGGAAAACCTTTAGTTAGTTAGGTTGAGGCACCGCTGAACCTGGGAGAACCTGCGCTGGAGTACAGACTTTAGGGCCTAGGGGGAGACCTACACTACTGCCGCTGACAGGGTCAAGGCCCTGCTGCCGTAAGATAGATGAGGAACGCCCACCACCCACTGATCTTGCCCAGTGTGAGGGTACCCAGGGAACCATCTGCAGCGTGCCAGGAGGAACATCAAACCCTTCAAGAATCACCAACTCACCACCCCCCCCCCCTGTTCATAAATAGACTTTGCTGCATCCAAGAATTTCAGGACTACAAGTGAAAACCATCGAGAGGGGATCATGAGGCGAAGCGCTGCGTCCTAAGCGCTAGACCTTCACCCCCTATCTATCTATACAGACAGCTGGACTGTCCTCCAAGAACCACTCTTACACAGCCTGTGCCTAAGGCTGTCAGCGCGCCAGCGCTGCAACCCCAAGTGAGGAGAGAACTTGACCCCCCCCCCTCGGTCACTGACCTGGTGACCGGATCACCGCCGCGGCCGCCGCCGCTTGAAGAAAGGAACTGAGGCCGGGAGATCTCTCCCCTATACATAGTTGTGGTGAGGGGCGCCGTCCGCGCCCTCACCGAAATCCCCAGAAGTCACCACCGGGCCCGAGACCCCTGCCGCTGCCAGCGCGGCCGAGAATAACATCGCCGCCGCCCCGTGGGCCGCGTGAAGTGAACTGAGGCCTGCTGCGGCCTCCAGGCCGTGGACGCTGTGGTGAGGGACCGGGGACGCTGACCGCGTCACAAGGTCGCGCCCCCGAAAAGGCCGCGACGGGATTGGCCCGCCAAAGCCAATCGCAGAAGAAGAGGGCGTCGCCTGGCAACCACCAAAGGCCGCGACGCGATTGGCCCAGCAGAGCCGAACATTGACGTCAGAGGGGCTCCACTGTCAACGGGAGCCCCACGAAGAATCGCCGCCGCGCCCGGATTGGGCGCCGTGAAGAGCCCGCCTCCGCCCAGCACGTCCGGAGGGAAGGAAGAACCTCCTCTCCTCGCGGGAAGCCGGAGCCGTCTGGAAGGACTGCCGGCTCCCGCACCGAGTCCTCACTCTCTCCCTGGACTCCACGGGGGCCGGAGGAGGGGCATACCGGCCCCCAACGAAGGGGAAACAACGCGAGAGGCTCCATAGCCTCGAGAAAGCCAACCAGCACCGGCCGGAGGGCCGCAAGACTCGCGCCGGGCCCCGCCCCCACCACAGAGGGCCGGGCCAGAGAGGAGTCCGCCGTACGGCCCCGCAGCCAGCCACAACACCGCAGGTGAGCCCAGGAGGCCCCTAGGGCTCTAGGTTAAGCCCCTGGGGCCGGGGGCCACCCTTGAGGAGGGATTACGGAGGGAGGGGGCCTTTAATGACATTGGATAATAGGGGCCTGTAATAACATGGCATAACAGGCCAGGCACCGACTATGACCCTAGCCTCCCCGGGGAGATAAAGGAGTACCCCCTTTTAGGAAGCCCCCAGCTGCTGGACATGTTGAGGGGTTCCCTTTAGGATTCCCTCCCGCCTAGAGTACCTAGGCCTAATGTATAAATGTTAATGTATAAAAAGTGTTGTGCATGTTCTAGGCCCTAGTTTGTTAAGAGCACCCGAATGAGTATTGGTGCTGTGATTTTAAAGCGGCCTTTTAGTGGCCAGAATTGTGAAGGGTCTTTTCAAATGAATGCGCACCAGTTAAAGAATGTATAATCTGCATAATTGAATGCCATCTTGATTAAGATAAAGGAACCTGATTTTTACGTATACAAGCCTGGTGTCCGGTTATTGCGTCGCATTTCTGAGTTAAAGTGAGAGTGTGCTGCACAACTGCCTTACACATTGCCTTCGCGTGCCTGCCCCGCTTTGCGCCATGCTACCATAACGGTCTCGGTAACCCCGTTTCCAACATTGGTGTTCAGGGGTGGGATAAGGACTGGTATTTGTGCAGCACCCTACAGTGACTCAGTGTGCGCCGCAATTAGACACCTAGGGAAATGTAAGAAGGAATTCTATTGTGATTGCCGATTGTTTTAGCCTTACGTTAGACCTGCTACTTACCCGTTAGGACCCCTTCCTTAAATTGTCTGGGACCCCACCTAGGAGGATGGAGTTTGAGTTAGCCGACCTAGAGAGGTACACGGTGGCACAGCTCAAGGAGTTCTGCCTAGAGAGGGGGTGGCCGTCAAGCGAGGTGCCAAGAAGGAGGTACTTCAGAAGGCTTTGAGGGCATGGGTCATGGCCCACCCGGAGGGAAGAGGGGAGGAGGAGCAGAGGGAGACAGACGACCCAGGAGAACTGAGCCTACTGAACATTGACGTCAGCGAGAATGTGTTGCCAGGAAGACGTTCCAGGGCAGGCAGTAGTGCGTCAGGGGGAGTGTGTCAGCAGAGGAATTCGAGGACAGAAGGCAGCAAAGGCAATTGACATTAGAATTGGCTAAGATGGAAAGGGAAGGAGAACAGGCAAGGCTAGCCATGGAGGAAAGAAGGCTTGTACATGAGCTTAGCCTGAAAGAACTGGAGCTCCGAGCCTTGCAAATGGAAATGGAAGGCAAAGGAAATGGTGGCAGCGTACCTACTGGGGTTCCACAGGAGCCCAAATTTTACCTACCCAGGGAGGTGATGGCCAGCTTTAGTGTGGGTGATGACATAGACAAGTGGTTGACGGCGTACGAGGTAGCTTTGGTGGCCCATAGAGTTCCTGAGAGCTACTGGGGAGGAGGACTTTATAGATACATACCTCCACTAGTCAGGGACACACTTCTAACCTTAGAGAAGGGGGATCGAACCAACTACCCTATCATGAGGGAGGCCCTGCTCAGGAAGTTTGGCCTCACCCCGAGAAGTACCGCCAAAAGTTTCGCAACAGCCACAAGCTCACCACACAAAACTGGGTAGATTTTTATGACTATGCCCGGAAGGCATTGGAGGGTTGGGTGCGTGGCAGCGAGGTTGATGACTACAAAGGGTTGTACGACCTATTTTTGAGAGAGCACCTCCTTGAGAAATGTTTTCCGGAGCTGCGCCAGTACTTGGTGGACCGCAAGCTGACCAACCCAAGGGAGCTTGCAGAGGAGGCAGACACGTGGGTCAGCACTAGGGTGTCCCACAAGGGAGCCGGGGCGGATCCCCCGAAGGGTGGACAGGTGTTCCCCCAGAAGAAAGAGGGGGAGATAAAAAGAGGGAGTTCTTTAAAGGTCCCCAAAATAGACCGCCTGGGAGAGGGGTAGGTTTCCCATCCCAATCTGGATACCAGAAACCCACTTACCCTGACAGGAGTCAGCAGCCCAGAACTGTCCGGTGCTACGAGTGCGGGGAGGTTGGACACTACAAGGGGGATGCCCAGTGTCGCAAGAGAACCCCAGCCCCCACAGGAGGTAAGACCCCGGGGTGGCCAGTGTAGCGCTTGGGGAGGAGTTGTCCCTAGGTAGGGGAGGTGAGTGGACAGGCTTGACCTTAGTTTCCCTGGGGGATAGAGAGATCATCCCAAGGGTGCAGGTACCCGAGAACACTGCCAAGTATCGGCAGAGGGTCCTGGTGAACGGGGAGGAGGTGGAGGCTCTGAGGGACACAGGTGCCAGTATGACAATGGTGAAACGTCAGCTGGTGTCCCCAGAGCAGGTGATTCCTGAGGAGTTCCACCCGGTTGTGATGGCTGATAATAGCCTGGGTCATTACCCCGTGGCCCAAGTTCCCTTTGAGTGGGGAGGAGTGTCAGGTCTGATGAAGGTTGCGGTGAGCCCTGCCATGCCAGTTGACTGTCTGCTGGGCAACGATTTAGAACATACTGCCTGGAGAGAGGTAGAGTTCAATGCCCATGCTGAGATGTTGGGGTTACCAGGGTGGACTTGCGTTATCACGCGGTCCATGGCTGCCCGACAAGGAACTCAGCCCGGGGTGGAGCCTGAAAGAAGGGCCCAGCCCACTGCTGGACGAGGAGAAGTCCGGGAGGAGACACCCGGTGAGATGGATGGGGAGCCCGCGGAGGTGACCCCGGAGTCCGCTGAGGTGGTTGGTTTTCCCGTGGGGGACCTGCCGACCCCTGCAGAGTGGCATGTGGAAGGAGGGCCTACCCGGGAAGAATTTTGCCGGGCACAGAGGGAGTGCCCTACGCTTGATGGCATACGGCAACAGGCCAAAGCCCAAGCAGCTGGAACAGAGACTGGTAATTACCATGTCTACTGGGAGGAAGGTCTCCTCTACAGTGAGCCTAAGGCTCCGGTGCATGGGTCCTCAAGGGCCGTGGTGGTCCCCCAATGCTACCGAGCCTTTCTGCTAGAGTTGGCACATGAGATACCACTAGCAGGACACCTGGGCCAGGACAAGACGTTTGCACGCTTGGTCCCACATTTTTACTGGCCCAGGATGCGCGTCACTTCTGACACGTTTTGCAAGACCTGCACCACTTGCCAAGCGAGCGGCAAGACAGGGACTAAGGTGAAGGTCCCTCTAGAACCTCTCCCAGTGGTCAATACCCCTTTTGAGCGAGTAGGGATTGACATTGTCGGGCCGTTGGATCCGCCGACTTCTGCTGGGCATAGGTTCATTTTGGTGCTAGTAGACCACGCCACCCGGTACCCAGAGGCAATCCCTCTGAGGACCATCACAGCACCGGTGGTGGCGCGGGCCCTCATTGGGATTTTTACCCGAGTGGGATTCCCCAAGGTCGTGGTGTCAGATAGGGGCACGAATTTCATGTCGGCCTACATGCAGGCCATGTGGAAGGAGTGTGGAGTGACCTACCGGTTCTCCACTCCTTACCACCCCCAGACGAACGGGCTCGTGGAGCGCTTCAACAAAACCTTGAAGGGGATGATCAGGAGCCTACCCGAGGACTTGAGAAGAAAGTGGGACGTCCTCTTACCCTGTCTGCTCTTCTCCTACCGAGAGGTGCCGCAGAAGGGGGTCGGTTTCAGCCCCTTTGAGCTGCTCTATGGCCACCCCGTTCGGGGGCCCCTCAGTCTTGTCAAAGAGGGGTGGGAGAAGTCTTCCTCGAAGCTTCCCCGTGATGTGGTCAGCTATATGCTGGCATTCCGCAGCCAAGTGGCCAAGCTGTGGAAGGAGGCCTCGGACAACTTAGAGGCGAGTCAGGCCGTCATGAAGCAATGGTATGACCGGAACGCGCGGACGGTAGAGTTGGACGCTGGACAGAAGGTGTGGGTCATGGAGCCAGGAGAGCTTAGCGCCCTCCAGGACCGGTGGACTGGGCCGTTTGAGATCTTGGAAAGGAAAGGCCAGACCACGTATGTCGTCGACATGAAGACCCCCCGTCAACCCCACAGGGTGCTCCACGTCAACCGCCTGAAGCCACACCAGGAGCGTTCCGAGCTCACTCTCTTGATGATAACGGATGGGAGTGAGGAGGAAGAGAGTGAGCCTCTGCCAGACCTTCTGGCGGTCCATGAGAAGGATGGTTCGGTGGAGGGAGTAGTCCTCGCCCCATCCTTGACCCCCGAGCAACAGAGGGACTGCCGCCAGGTCTTGGGGCAGTACGCCTCGTTGTTTTCCCTCACGCCTGGAATCACGCACCTGTGTACCCATGATGTGGACACAGGGGACAGTCCGCCAGTGAAGAACAAGTCTTACCGGCTGTCCGATAAGGTCAAGGCTAGTATCCAGAGTGAGGTGGTAAAGATGCTAGAACTGGGGGTGATTGAGCCTTCCAGTAGCCCTTGGGCTAGTCCGGTGGTGTTGGTGCCGAAAGCGGCCCCCGGGCACCACACCAGAACTTCGGTTCTGTGTGGATTATCGTGGACTCAACTCAGTCACCAAGACCGACGCTCACCCGATCCCTCGGGCGGATGAGCTCATTGACCGGCTGGGAGCAGCCCGGTATCTGAGTACCATCGATTTAACATCAGGATATTGGCAGATCGGCATCGCGGAAGGAGCAAGGGAGAAGACTGCGTTCTCCACCCCCGAGGGCCACTTTCAATTCCAGGTGATGCCCTTCGGGTTGAAAAATGCTCCCGCCACTTTCCAGCGGTTGGTGAACCAGGTGCTGTCTGGCCTAGAGGCCTTCTCTGCTGCCTACCTGGATGACATAGCTGTCTTCAGTAGCAGCTGGGAGGACCATCTGCAGCATCTCCAGGAGGTGCTGCAGGCTTTGCAAAGGGCTGGTCTAACCATCAAGGCCAGCAAGTGCCAGATTGGACAGGGATCTGTCGTGTACCTGGGACATCTGGTGGGCGGAGGTAAGGTGCAACCCCTCCAAGCCAAGATTGAGACCATCATGGCCTGGGAGCCCCCAAGACCCAAACAGAGGTCCGAGCTTTTCTCGGCCTCACGGGATACTACCGCCGGTTCGTCAAGGGATATGGAACCATCGTGGGCCCATTGACGGAATTGACTTCCAAGAAACAGCCACGCAGAGTAATCTGGACGGCTGCCTGCCAAGATGCCTTTGAGACTCTTAAACGTGCCATGTGCACCGCACCGGTGCTCCGGACCCCCGACTTCGGCCGGGAATTTATCGTGCAGACAGACGCTTCTGAGCATGGCATAGGAGCTGTGCTCTCGCAGCTGAATGACGATGGCCAAGACCAGCCAGTGGCCTTTATCTCCCGACGACTACTCCCCGGGAACAGCGGTGGAGTACCATCGAGCGGGAAGCCTTTGCTGTGGTTTGGGCGGTGAAGAAGTTGAGGCCATACCTTTTTGGTTGTCACTTCTTGGTCCAGACCGACCACAGACCCCTTCGCTGGCTCATGCAGATGAGAGGCGAAAATCCCAAATTGTTGAGGTGGTCCATTTCCCTCCAGGGGATGGACTTTCGGGTGGAACATCGACCCGGTGTAGACCACGCCAACGCTGACGGTCTCTCCCGGTTTTTCCGCCTTAGTGAAGAGAACTCCCTAGAGGTTGGGAAGCTCTCCCTCTTTCGGCTGGGGGGGACGCGTGTTAGACCTGTCAGCCCTAGGGTGGTCTTGCCCTGTTTTTTTTCCCTTTCTGCGCCTCATTTTTGCCACCATATTTTTTCTGGACCTAGGTCTCCGGGCGCCTTGCCACTGCTGGTCAGTGCTGAGGTGCAGGTGCTCTCTCACTAAAGATGGCTGCCACCGGCCCCTGCTACTGCAGAGGGCCTTCCACACATACACGCTAGTAGCCAGAGTCAGGCCGGGACGAGGGATACAGTAGCCATCCCGTCCCCGCCTCTGGGTCCCATAGCTAGGTAGGTGGAAGGTTCCAGAACCTTCCGGGCTGTGGGAGGAGTTACACTTTGCCGCCTTTAGGAGGGTCACCTGACCTAGGGGTATAAGAGGCTTTGGAGGGAAAACCTTTAGTTAGTTAGGTTGAGGCACCGCTGAACCTGGGAGAACCTGCGCTGGAGTACAGACTTTAGGGCCTAGGGGGAGACCTACACTACTGCCGCTGACAGGGTCAAGGCCCTGCTGCCGTAAGATAGATGAGGAACGCCCACCACCCACTGATATTGCCCAGTGTGAGGGGACCCAGGGAACCATCTGCAGCGTGCCAGGAGGAACATCAAACCCTTCAAGAATCACCAACTCACCACCCCCCCTGTTCATAAATAGACTTTGCTGCATCCAAGAATTTCAGGACTACAAGTGAAAACCATCGAGAGGGGATCATGAGGCGAAGCGCTGCGTCCTAAGCGCTAGACCTTCACCCCCTATCTATCTATACAGACAGCTGGACTGTCCTCCAAGAACCACTCTTACACAGCCTGTGCCTAAGGCTGTCAGCGCGCCAGCGCTGCAACCCCAAGTGAGGAGAGAACTTGACCCCCCTCGGTCGCTGACCTGGTGACCGGATCACCGCCGCGGCCACCGCCGCTTGAAGAAAGGAACTGAGGCCGGGAGATCTCTCCCCTATACATAGTTGTGGTGAGGGCGCCGTCCGCGCCCTCACCGAAATCCCCAGAAGTCACCACCGGGCCCGAGACCCCTGCCGCTGCCAGCGCGGCCGAGAATAACATCGCCGCCGCCCCGTGGGCCGCGTGAAGTGAACTGAGGCCTGCTGCGGCCTCCAGGCCGTGGACGCTGTGGTGAGGGACCGGGGACGCTGACCGCGTCACAAGGTCGCGCCCCGAAAAGGCCGCGACGGGATTGGCCCGCCAAAGCCAATCGCAGAAGAAGAGGGCGTCGCCTGGCAACCACCAAAGGCCGCGACGCGATTGGCCCAGCAGAGCCGAACATTGACGTCAGAGGGCTCCACTGTCAACGGGAGCCCCACGAAGAATCGCCGCCGCGCCCGGATTGGGCGCCGTGAAGAGCCCGCCTCCGCCCAGCACGTCCGGAGGGAAGGAAGAACCTCCTCTCCTCGCGGGAAGCCGGAGCCGTCTGGAAGGACTGCCGGCTCCCGCACCGAGTCCTCACTCTCTCCCTGGACTCCACGGGGGCCGGAGGAGGGGCATCCCGGCCCCCAACGAAGGGGAAACAACGCGAGAGGCTCCATAGCCTCGAGAAAGCCAACCAGCACCGGCCGGAGGGCCGCAAGACTCGCGCCGGGCCCCGCCCCCACCACAGAGGGCCGGGCCAGAGAGGAGTCCGCCGTACGGCCCCGCAGCCAGCCACAACACCGCAGGTGAGCCCAGGAGGCCCCTAGGGCTCTAGGTTAAGCCCCTGGGGGCCGGGGGCCACCCTTGAGGAGGGATTACGGAGGGAGGGGGCCTTTAATGACATTGGATAATAGGGGCCTGTAATAACATGGCATAACAGGCCAGGCACCGACTATGACCCTAGCCTCCCCGGGAGATAAAGGAGTCCCCCTTATAGGAAGCCCCCAGCTGCTGGACATGTTGAGGGGTTCCCTTTAGGATTCCCTCCCGCCTAGAGTACCTAGGCCTAATGTATAAATGTTGATGTATAAAACGTGTTGTGCATGTTCTAGGCCCTAGTTTGTTAAGAGCACCCGAATGAGTATTGGTGCTGTGATTTTAAAGCGGCCTTTTAGTGGCCAGAATTGTGAAGGGTCTTTTCAAATGAATGCGCACCAGTTAAAGAATGTATAATCTGCATAATTGAATGCCATCTTGATTAAGATAAAGGAACCTGATTTTTACGTATACAAGCCTGGTGTGGTGTCCGGTTATTGCGTCGCATTTCTGAGTTAAAGTGAGAGTGTGCTGCACAACTGCCTTACACATTGCCTTCGCGTGCCTGCCCCGCTTTGCGCCATGCTACCATAACGGTCTCGGTAACCCCGTTTCCAACAGCGGCACAATTAATTTATTTTGCTTCTTGGCCCTAATGTCACCTTTAGATCTTTGTTTCCTTTCATTTTTTTCCCAAAATCAAATAAAGTTCAAACATTCAAGTAGCTGATTGTGAGAAAGTCATCATTTTTGCCCTGATCAACCCAATTGTTTGACTGATACTGATGGTAACTGACTCTGACTGTGCCCTGGGCTCTGCTAGCCAGGTCCAGAGCCAGTGCTCTGATTAAAAATGTAAATGGTACCTTTGAACTACCTTGATCGTGACGCCATATTGAAACAGGCCCGGATCAAAGAGCCCCTGCTCTACGACAATGCACGTATCCTTATTTTCCCTGACTATACGCCACTGGTGCAGCAACAGCGACAGTCATTCATGGCAGCGAAGGCCCGCCTAAGAGACCTCAAGCTCCCTTATGCTCTCCTGTTTCCTGCCCGCCTACGGGTGGTGTATCGCTCCCGCACGCACTTTTTTGAAACTCCGGAGGAGGTCTTCAAATGGACTGATGAGACGGTGCGGGTGGGAGTGCATACGCCGCCTGGAAGAGAATCCGATTCTTCTTCGAGCGAGATGGCCCGGAGAGGTCCCCGGGGTCAGCTGAAGGGTAACAGATGGTCACGGTCTCGACGTCGCTCCCAGTCCTGTGGCGCTTCCTCTCGGGGAGGATCCATATCTGGGCGGCAGACATTGGCAGATTGATGTATGGGTCCATGAGGAGCTGCAGAGCCCTAGACTGCTGAATGCTAATCGGAGAGACTATGACACGGGCTGGTTTCTCTGCCAGGCCCTTGCTGGCGGGGGACATGCCCAGGGGACATGGGCTGTAAGTTGGGGATCCATTGGTTGGGGCGACTCCCATCCCCCCGTTGGGGTTTGGGGTTTAGCCCCGCCGCGACAGATGCTTCAGTGTTTTTGAGGTATAGGGTGGGGGGTTTGTTGGGTGGGGGTTGTTTACGTTCACAGATCGCACATTCGCTGTTGGTCCATTGCTCTTCCCATATGTACCGAAAAGTCCCCATACTTGCTATAGTGGTAGATGTCCGCCCAGATGGCCAGTACACCCAGTAGGGGGCGGGGGACCCCCGGTACCCTCCGTATTGTTAGTTGGAATGTTCGAGGTGCCCTGGACAAAATTAAACGCGGGGTCATACTTCACCAAGCTAAACGGACTGGGGCCGATATACTTATGTTACAGGAAACACACCTCATGGGTGCGTAGGCCCTCTGCCTTCAGCGATATGGATTTCAGCAGGTCTTCCACTCTGGCTTTGCGAGGGGTCACGGGGGGTAGCGATTCTGATACACCGCAGGGTCCCTTACACTCATGATAAACAGTGGACAGACACACAGGGGTGCTACTTGTTTCTTCAGGGCAAGATCGGGGCGGACCCCCTGGTGCTGGGTAGTGTCTATGCGCCCCCCCCTGCAATGGAGCCTGGTGGAGCGGCTGATGGCCCTGTGGGCGGACATGCCAGATGCGCTGTCGGTGGTTGGTGGGGACTGGAATGACGTCATGGAGCTGGCCAGGGATCGATGGCGGGCTGGGGGTGGTCTGGAGAGTGGGCGCCCCACGAGATTGCATTCCTTAGTGACGGGACTTGATTGGATTGATGTATGGCGGCGCCTTCACGGTGATAGCCGGGAATTCACCTACCTATCTGCGGTCCATGATTCATACTCCAGAATTGACTATCTCTTTGTTCCCAGGGTGGCGGTTGGTAGGGTGGTGTCGGCGGAGATTTTGCCCCGGGGCCTTTAAGATCATTCCCCGGTGGCCCTCTCGCTCCAGATCGGTCGAGGGCGACAACCGTTCAGGTGGCGCCTCTCAGTGTGGCATCTGCAGAATGATGATTACAAAGAACATATGAGCGAAACCATTGATCACTATCTGACGGCTAATGTGGGGTCCGTCTCTAGCGCCAAGACATTGTGGGAGGCACTGAAACCCACCCTGAGGGGGGTAGATATTTCTTGGTGTGCGGCAGCGCGTAGGGAGCGTAGGGAGGAGCTGCTGCGAGCGGAAGCAGGAATGGAAGCACTTGAACGTAGGAGCCGGGAAGCAGGGGGGGGGGCAGCTTAGGAGCGAATTATTGATGGCTCAACAGAACTACGCGGCCCTTCTGATGGACGAGGCCCGCCAAGTCTGGCTGGCAACGCGAAGCAGAGTGTATCAATGGGGAGATAAGTCCAGCAAGATGCTGCATCGACTCTGCCAGGGAACTTTCCATTCCCAGGCCCTGCCGGGCGTCTTGGACCCGGTGGGAGAACCGATTACGGACCCCCCGGCCCTTGCGGAAAGCTTCGCTGCCTATTACGCGGACCTATACGCTCCTAAAGAATGCTTATCGGCCGCCGCTATAGATAAATTCATAACCGACCTACCACCCAAAACAGTATCAGATGAAGTGAGGGATCAGTTGGAGCTACCACTGACAGACGAAGAATTGGGCACGGCCTTGGGGATCTCAACCCCGGGAAGGCGCCGGGACCCAACGGGTTCCCCAGTGAATTCTTTAGATACTACTTTGTGCAGTTGGCCCCTCACTTTCAACCTGTGGTGGAGGAGGCTCGGGAACGGGGCTCACTTCCCCCGGACTGGAGGCATGCGGAGGTGGTGGTGTTCCATAAGCCGGGCAGGCCCCCGGAGCAGCATGCTTCGTACCGTCCTATTTCCCTCTTAAATGTGGAGGCGAAGGTTCTGGCCAAAGCCTTGGCCAATCGCCTTTTGCCTCACATCTCCACCCAGTGCACCCTGACCAGGCTGGGTTTATGCCCCAGAGGGCGACCAGGCACAACATTAGGCGAGCACACGTGGCGATGGCGGCTATCCGGCAGTTGGGGGAACCAGCGGCGCTCTTATTGGCCGATGTGGACAGGGCGTTTGATTCCCTGAGTTGGGTGTATCCATTTGCTCTGTTGCGAAGACTCAACTTTGGACCGCGCTTTCTCTCCTACTTAACGCTCTTATACACAGATCTGACGGCGTCGGTGTGGGTGGCTGGGGCCGTCTCATCCACCTTTTCCATCGGGCGGGGCACGCGGCAGGGCTGCCCCCGTCCCCATATTTATTTGCGCTAGCTATGGAGCCTCTGGCTGCATGGGTGCGCATAGATGCGCAAGTCCGGGGATTTGAGTGGGCTCCGGGTCTGTCCGATAGGATCGCATTATATGCGGATGATGTCCTCTTCTTTCTTACAGCTGTAGACAGGACGGGGCTGCGGCTACTGCGCATTATGCAAATTTTTGGGGAGACCTCGGGTCTATATATGAATTCCCGTAAGTCAACTGTATGGACTCTGGGGGATCAGACGAGAATGGGCGCGTGGATTTCTTCGGTTCAGCTGGCGGTGGGGGGACTGAAATACCTAGGTGTGTTCTTGTCGGATGTACCTGCAGTCTCCTGGGAGCGTAACTTGGCTCCTGTGTGGGAACGGATCCGGGAAGACCTCAAGTCCTGGCCCCGTATGCCTCTGTCATTATATGGCAGATCGGTGATATTCAAGATGGTGGCGCTTCCCCGGCTCCTCTATCAGCTACAAAACCACCCATATCAGATCCCGCCCCGATGGTTCCGACAGGTAAATGCAGCGCTTGGGCAGTTTCTGTGGGAGGGGGGAAAGGTGCGCGTAGCTCTGCGCACATGCTTCTTGTCCACCTATTGCGGGGGGCTAGCGTCCTCTGATGTTCTCTCGTATTACCAAGCCTCGCATCTGCTGGTTCTTAACGAATGGTGGTACGATGATAGAGGAGACCCGGCGTATGCTGTCGAGCTACGGCTCATGGGGCATCACTCACTACATACAATTCTTTATTCCGCACCTCTGCGGGGTTCACTGCCGTCGGTTACAAGGGTGGTGTTCCTTTGTTGGACAAGAATATGCCACACATTGGAGGAAACTGTCATGCTTTTGGGTGGCACCCTATACCCCATTGGTCAGGGGTGCCCCCTACTTGCCACCCCAGAACATTGAATAAATATGTGAGAGCTGCATAGCAACTCAGATCTGCTGCCTGAATCTACAAGGAGAGGAAGGACTGCCCTGCTGGAACTCTGATCTGCACCCCAAAGGTTTGCACTCTGAAGGACTGTGCCTGCTGCACACTTAGAACTACAGCCCTGAGGACTTTGCCTTGCTTAAAAAAGGATTAAGGAGTGGGCTCCCTGAAAGCAACAGGCTAACAGAGCTTCCCCGTACCATCTCCCCCAAGAAGACCCCCGCCTGGAGTGCGTTCAGTGGACTTTTAAGGATTTGTCCAGCTGCATTATGGGAACTGTAGTCCAAACTTCCAAGGACCATCTCAGAGCTTCTAGACCCTTGGATTTGTGTTTTGGACACATTGAAACCTTGAGAGGAACATCAGGAAGAAGTTCCAGAAGTTTGGAGAAGTTTGGAGCACCTTTTGGAAAAAGCCCCATAAGGTGACCGACCCGTCGATGAAAGTCAGGCCGCTAACCATGACCCGGCCTGGATTTCAGATTCATCCAGTTGAAAGCTCTAGAGGTCAAGACTTCCAGGATTTCACTGAGGCCTCGCGATGAATCAAGCCGCCGT
Organism: Calotriton arnoldi; assembly: GCA_963921515.1. Classification (NCBI taxonomy): domain Eukaryota; kingdom Metazoa; phylum Chordata; class Amphibia; order Caudata; family Salamandridae; genus Calotriton; species Calotriton arnoldi. Next base: position 666,292 of record CAWUFW010001839.1, read on the forward strand.
CATCAACCCGAATCCCGGGCTGAAAAGGAGCATTGCTCAACGACGAGAGAAAATCCTCCCAAAAAGTTTCTAAGTGTATCCAACCAATGCTCCGTTGCGGTCAGCCTCAAACTTTGACTTTGTCCCGGTCAAGCTTGACCAAATGTCCCAAGTTGGTGCTATATGTTTTTAAGCACTAGAAAGTGTTTATTCTTTAAAAATTCATAGCTCCGGTCCCTATATTGGATTTTTGTTGTTTTGGTGTCATTTTAATCATAGAAATATTTCCTATGTTTTCAAATTGGTTGTAGATTTTTATTGTGTATTGTGTCTTACTTATTTAATGTATTGGTGTTTTAAATGCTTCACACACCTGTCTCCTAAGTTAAGTCTGTAAGCTCATTGCCAGCTATCAAGGGGTAAGCAATTTAATAAATTATTGAAACCTTGTCTGGACCTTATATTATGTTGGTGGCCTTATTGCTGGTGGTAGGTGCATACTTACCCCTACTAATAATCCACCTTCCAACACTGATTAATAGGGAAGCCGTTCATGTATATACAAAGGTTGAACATGGTGGCATGAAAAGCACATTCATATAATATCAATACTGAGAAACCATTCCATTTCCATTTGGTGGAAAGCAATTCATAGCGTGCCTTTTTTTAAAATCACCTTATATATGTTTTTCAAGGTGTAAATGTCATTTATCTTCAAAATAGGTTCCCTGTAAAGTGGTGCATCCACAAGAATTGCGTAGACCTTTCTCTCTTCGCCCCATCGCTTATCAAGTCCCGTGACTTAGTGACATATACCTTTTTTTAAACTGCCATTCTACAGGATTACCCCTGCACTCAAAGCTCACTTTCTGATGCCTCCTGTTTTCTTTTCATTCTCATGTTACTTGGGAAGTGGCTTCCATATGTTACTTGTTCCTCATCACACTCTCCCTGCCTTTGCTCCTTTTACCTATGTCTCCTTATTTCTTTTTTACTACTTTAATTATAAGACTATGGTCTGAATTGTCGTTTGGCAGATGTGTTACTCCATCACAAATGTGTCTGATATCCCATCTGCTATATTACAAGTCCATTATATCCTATGGCACTTGTAATGCGGCGGACAAGATATACGTTACATTTTTGCCGTCGTAACCCATCCGCAAAACTCTAAATCCGGCCCATTGTTCCCTATGTCTTGCTGTGGGTTAATAACCTATGATATATTTTCTTCTAAAAACATTTTTATTAATAACTGCCATGGATTTTTCAATTATTTCCCACCAAACTTATTGCTTTTAATTTGTTTTTCCAATACATGCGTTTTACATTATTTATTTCCCAGAGAAGGGCTCCTTGTTATTTTGTTTGCTCTTGATTTACATGCCACAATAAGGGCACCTTTAATTCGACTGGAGCTAAGGTTTATGGCTATGGAAACTGGCCCTAACATGCCACTATTGTTCGTTACCTGTCTTCCTAGTCGGTGTAATTGGTGCAGAATATGGTCTCTCATTATGTTCTGGTAGGTGTGTGCCTTCATGTGTGACCTGGGAGCTCTGCCTTGGGACAAGTTTGTTGTCTGTGTGTCCAGTCCTCGTGCACAGCCCTCACTGGCTCAGCGTGTTCCCTTTTCTATGGTCACTTGGCATGCTTATTGCATTATTCATTGTATACAGTGCTTTAAATAGGCAGGCGCCATCAAGCTCGCAGTCCACACTCTTCTTTTATTTCAAAGAGAGCGTGTGGACCCCTTTCAGAATTTTACATTAACTAAACTTCTAAAAAATGGCAGGGTCTACACTCAGTGACAGGCAGCATCTGACTTACTTTCCCATTTCTAGCGCTGGTTCTATTATTTTGTTTAGACTGTGCTGTGTTTTAGTGCAATTTAAAAGCCACAATGATAAAGAATAAAATACCAGAAAGAAAATGTTGCTCCACGAGGAGGGCTGCAAATTTTACTTTGGGAAAATTGTTTAAGGACTGTTAGACTATAAAAGCAATTATATGATCACTTCCGATGTAGGAAAGTAAAGTCTTGCAATTTACTTTTAGAATTGATCTGTGTTCCAAGTGGAAAAACCTCTCAAAATGGAAAATGTGTCATAATAGGTGTTTTTTTTTAAAAAGATCAATGATTTCCTAATAATCTGTGGTTGTATTCAAAAGCTGCAGAAAGATAATATAAGCATGTTACTAGAGATTATTAAAATCATTTTCCACCTAAGTGTTTCCACTTTCCTGCAGATGTTTTTTTTTATTTATTTTTTTTACGAAGTTTTATATAATACAAACTTGACCCGAAGGTATCGGGTATCAGAGCGCTTTACACGAGCACCAGTTGCGTTACATTAGGACACATTCATTTTTTTTGTTAGGCACGGGGAGATTAAGTGATTTGCCCAGAATCACAGGATGTTCAGCGTCATTGCCGAAACTCGAACCCGGTTCCCCAGACTCAAGGTCGACCGCCCTAGCCGTTAGGCCAACTCCACTCCCCATGTTGCACCAAATAGTGATTTGCACCTGGAAGTGATTTTGTACCTATATCTGATTTTGCACCTAAAGGTGTTTCCATACTCCTGCTTATGTTGCATTGAAAAGTGATTTTGCACCTAGAAGTGATGTTGCATATTAATGTGTTTTTATCCTGAATGTGATTTGTGCGCCACAAAATATTTCCACACTTTTGCTGATGTTGTACCAATGGTTTCTTTGTCTAGGGTGTTTTTCACCTAAATGTGGTGTCACATTTCTGCTTACTTAGCACCAACTGTCATGTGGCCCCCAGATGTGATTTGGGCTTCAAACGGTTTTCCACAATCATACAGATTCTGCACCTCAATGTGCTGTCAACAAAAGGGATGTTATACTGATGCACGATTTACACATAGGGGTCGATTCCGATGTCGCCAAAAGTGCCTTACCAATGCTATTCGTAGGCTTACCTTACGTCCGACTCGTATCCGGAGCTTTTTCCTACAAACTAGCAAGTACGATGCGTATAACAGGAAAATCTCCGACCGAATCGTCCGCTCCGATTCGTGCACTATGTCAGTAGCGAACAGGCTCAGGAAACACGGAAAGCGAGTCGTACGGAGGCGCAACCTAACCAATTTCCGAATACGCAAGTACGATGCGTCCCCAATACGCGTCGCACAGGGCACCGGCTCCAGCACGTCACAGCATCCGGACGATGCGTATGAATGAAAGCTCCGAGTCGATCAACGGGGACGAGACGGAGCAGCCATGTATCCAATCGCGCATGTCTTCCCTATACTGTACGCCCATCGTTACCGATGCGCACGACGCAGAAGGTAAGTTAGACACCTACCACACACCAAAATGTCACGAGTACACGAAAGGAAACACCACCATGGGGGGGTGGATGCTTATCCCAAATTGCATATCCCACCCATAGGGGGGTGGATGCCTATCACTCCCAGTATTGTCCACCCCATAGGGGGGTGGATGCCTATCACTCCCAGTATTGTCCACCCCATAGGGTGGTGGATGCCTATCACTCCCAGCATATCCCACCCATAGGGAGGTGGATGCCTATCACACACAGTATTGTCCACCCCATAGTGGGGTGGATGCCTATCACTCCCAGCATATCCCACCCATAGGGGGGTGGATGCCTATCACTCACAGTATTGTCCACCCCATAGGGGGGTGGATGCCTATCACACACAGTATTGCCCACCCCATAGGGGGGTGGATGCCTATCACTCCCAGCATATCCCACCCATAGGGGGTGGATGCCTATCACCCACAGTATTGTCCACCCCATAGGGGGGTGGATGCCTATCACACAAAGTATTGTCCACCCCATAGGGGGGTGGATGCCTATCACTCACAGTATTGTCCACCCCATAGGGGGGTGGATGCCTATCAGAATGACCATCCCCACTCATAGGGCGCAGGATGCCCATCAACACCAGGATACACACACATAGGGAGACTAAGCAAACCACCCCCTCTACCATCTTTGCAAAATTGCATGTTTGTATGTGACAAATGCTCACAACACAGATTGTGGCAGTGGACATACAATGTGACTCACAACACATGTGTGCCCAAAATGTTAATGTGTGTCACTAATATCCTGCTGCAACTGATCACTGTTGTAATGGGACATAAACCCCCCATCACCACAGTGACCAAAAGGTCATTGTGTACATGAAAATAGCAGCATCTTCAAAACAGCATGCATGAGTCCGTGTCCAAATTGCACAAGCAATGTTGTGGCAATGTAGTGGTTGTGTCACATACAAACATAGATTTGGTTTGGCAAATATTGCCGTGTATCACAAGAACACCCTCTGCCATGTGCAGACAAGCAATGGCCATGACCCTTGACAATGACTCCAGTGAACAGTTAGACAATGTGCAAAGTGAGCACCATGAGGAATACACACATATCAACACCAACAGACACACACACTAAGGAATCCTGTGGAGACTGTAGATGTTATGTGAACAAGTCCCATACCATGTCAGCAATGGGAGATACCAAACATGATGAATGTGCAGGCCGATAAGCCAGGAGACACAGGGACACTAGGGTAAAACCTCCCAAAAACATACTGCCAATGGCCGGGAAAAGACATAACAGTGCAGTGGTGCCGTAGCACAAACACAGACACCATTACAATAGCAAGTTCATGATACACATCATCAACATCATGTACATAATATGCAACACCACTGGATAACAAAAATGGCTTTATTCAGCAATAAAATATATATGAATGTTCATGCCACGATGCAAAAAGGCCAATGGCCAGTCCATCAAAGAGTCCAACCAGGGTAACAGGTGAAAACTTGTCATCCATTTATTGCCTGCACTGCTATGGACCAGGGACATCTCACCCCTTAGAGGGGCATACATAGTGGCAGGCCAGGCACCGCAGGGACAGGATCAGGGGACAGGAGAATGGGGCAGGGGAGGTGTGGTGGGTGCAGGAGTGATGCCAGCAACTGCAGTGGAGGGGTCTGACACAGTGGGCGCCGTCACCACTGCTGGGCACAAGTCAGATGTGGGGTTTACCTGCACCACAGCAGTGTGCGGGACAGATGTGGTGGATGGGCTCTCAACTGCAGTGCCCAAATCAGACGGGTGGGATGTCCCTCCTACTGCAGTGCCAACATCAAGAGGAGTGAAATGGGGTTCAGATGAGGTGGGCAGGACAGAGGGGGGAGACACGGTTTCCACACCAGTGGCAGGAACAGGCTGAGCATGTGAGGCGGGGGTGGAAGTGCATGTGGAAGGGGGGGAGGGCCTAAGCATCCTGGGTATGCGGTATGGGTGTGTGGGTGAACCTGGTGCAGGGAATGGCCGCAGGACCTGTGTATTGGCGTCCGGGGTGCTGCAGGATGGAGAGTGTGAGGTGGAAGCCTGTGCTTTTGGTGGTGTCTTACCCTTCCTGGTCCGGGGAGACTTGCGGGTGGGGGCCTCAGTGTCCATGCGCCTGGGGGAGGGTGTCCGTTTTGCAGGGGAACTCCCCTCTGTGCGTGGTGACTTCCTCTTCCCCTTGTAAGTTGGAGCAGATGGTTCTGTGGGGAAGAGGCCAAGGTCACAGAGGAAGAGCTGCTTGGAAGTGGGGGCAGTAGGTGAGGCAAGGGAAGGTGTTTTGGAGGGAGAGGCATCTGAGGAATGCAGAGTGCTTGTGGATGCCTGTATGTGTGTCTGTGACCCATCCCCTGTGTGTGTGCCATCAGTCCCCGGAGTGTGCGTGCTTGTGGATCGAGACTTTGGCTTGCGTGTCTGTGTGCTGCCATTGCCTGATGTGGTGCGTGCATGTGCGGGTGTGTGTGTCTGTTGGACAGGCAGGGGAGTGGTGACTGAGGATGTGGCAGAGGTAGCAGGGGTGAGGGCCTGTTGGAGGAGGGACACTGCTGCTGTCTGTGTGGAGGCCATGGCCTGAATGGTCCGATGTAGGGCAGACATGTTTGATGAGATGCCCTCCATGAAGGACACCAGTTGTGTCAACAGACTGGTGTGGGAATGGAGGACACTCAGCATCGCTGTCTGACCTACATGGAGCTGCTTCAGTAAGTCCACAGACTCCACACTCAGGGCAGCAGGGGAGACAGGGGCAGGTGGTGCGGTGCCTGGCACGAAGGAGACTTGCTCCCTTACATGGGAGCCTCCACGGATATCTGGAATGGGAGCAGAAGGGAGGGTGGAGATGGTGGTGGTGGCGGGGCCAGACCTGCTAGGTGTTGTCTGGGGGCTGCTGGCACCCGCCTCCACAAGGGAGTCATCACTGAAGCTGGCGTGTTCCTCAGCCAAGGTGGACGTAGCCGAGGTCACCTCAGTGTGGCCCCCCTCACCCTCCGTTCCACTGGGTCCCTCCGAATCCTTTGCAGCGGACCCTGTCTGGCGCTCTGGCTCCTCATGGTCCATGGAGCTGTCTCCTCCAGTGTCCGTAGATGTAACTGCAAATCAACAGGGTAAACAGAGAAACACCAGTCACCTGTATAGACATCACACATCACAGTCAGAACAGCACATGACAGCGCACGTTTGTGCATCATTTGCAGTAAATACTCTTAAGTGCAGACACATATTTGTAAAACAAACATGTCAGTCTGCCAGCAAACCATGCCCCTCATATCCTACATGTCCATGGAGACATCAGTCTGGTGCATGTAGCCAGACACGACTCATTTGTGCACACATGCACCACATAGACAGTTGCCTGAACTGCAGGATTTGTGATGGAAATGTGTCAGTACACACATATACCATCTCCTGCCACTGAGTTTGTACATGTGTCAGGTAAAGGGATGGCCAAAGTAATTGTCAGTAATATGGATATGCTTCCTTCACCACACACCATGATGTGCTCATGTCTTGCTGGACGATGCCACAATTGAGTGCATGCAGGACAACTTCCATCACTGCAGGATACACTAGAGCAAATTAAACAACATGCTACAGGGCAGTCTGGGTAATCAGTCATTGCTACCTTCTGTCACTGGGGCAGTGCATCACAAAACCAACAGTCTGCACTGTATCTCAATCATGTAGTTGTGGGGAATATAAGCCCTGCATCTGTCAAGTGCACATGTTGCCCCACTGCTACCCACATATTAAGGCAAATGATGATCCCACGTCCAACATATGCCACAGTAGAGTGACAGCAAGCACAAATCTGGCAACATGAGCACATCACAGTCTGATGACAATGAAGTATAGCTGCCTGCACTTAAATTTTGGAAACACCATCAGGCACAGTCAAGTGATTACACACCGATGTTTGACCCCATCGTGAAGATCCAACAGCCACATGTCAGCTGTCTGACCACCCAAAAATAATTGACACCCCAGGAGTCTAAAAAGCTAGCCCACTCCACAATGAGACAGAGGCTGACACCTGATTGCACATTGCACAATGCATTCAATTTACTTTGACACACATGATTAGGAGAACTGAGTGTACACCATGTCCGGAGTAGACATACCTGACCTGGTCCATGTGCAACATCGGATTAGCCCGAACAGTAGGCATGTGTCCATGCATGTGTGACACACATGATGGACATACTTCAGAGATCACAACATTGTCACACATGCTGCATGTGTGTGTGGGTAACACCCCAGACACATATGGCGAGGCAGAGCATCAACTAGGACACGTATGTATGGCCCACACAGAGTGCATGTCACATATCTGTCAATGTGCAGATACATGTCAATAAATTCCACACTCATGAAGGCTAATACAAACTGCCGGTAGCAGATGCGGTCCCCCACATCAACCTTGGAACACAGCAGGCCCCCCGTGAGACATGTCACTGACTGAAAGGGACACACCTGTGTATCAGATGAGGAAGGGCCATTACAGAAATAATGGACATGATTCTAGTTCAAGCAGACAGACAAACTGTGGTAGCGTAACCAGGCTGAAGGAATGCAAAGATCATGTTAGACACAGTTCACAGACAAGGCATGCACTTACCCCCTCCTTGCTGCTTTCTGGCCTTTAACAGCCCATCCAGGTCAGGGAAGACCACTGGCAGAATCCGGCGCATGTGGGGGGTCAGGGTCCGGTGTCCGCCCCTACTGCGAGGAGGCGACAGCTTCAGCAGGACTCTAGCAATGCGTCTGCTCCAGCCACGTAGGTCCTGCCACCTCTTCTGGCAGCTGCGGATGCGACGCCTGTGGACCCCCACAGATCGAACTGCCCTGTCAATGGTCAGCCAGATCTCCTGTTTCTGATGGGCATCAACCTGTGAGGATGACAAAGTTAAAGGGCCATTAACACATATACAACATGTTTGTGCATCACACAGTTGGATAAACATGTGCTTTTCACAAGGGCATCTGATGTACACAGGTAGTGCAACTATGTGGATGGACACTTGTCCTGCATCACCAACATGGAAACATTGCCTGGGTAGTATGACCGTCTCTAAATGCACTCTCACAGCACAGTACCTGTTCAGTGCAGGAACCTGCACACTTTGGGTGTGACAACTACTGAGTGAACATGCTAGCCAATGCTTCACACAATGCCATTAGTGCTAGTCAGACAAGATGCACAATGAGAGAGGATGTGGACTGCACACTCACCTGCTCCCCTGGTTTCCCATACAGCTTGCTGTACTGTGGTAGGAGGCTGTCCAGCAGGGCCTGGTTTTCCTCCTCTGTGAAGGCTGGGGCCCTCTCCACAGTACGTGCTATCCATGGAGCCAGAGGATACAGAGACAGCAGCAGTGGTAGCAGAGATGTCTATATGGAGCATTCAGTGCAGGCAAGTGAGCTCTCAGGGCAAGACACAGCCTTATATTTGTGCTGCAGAGGCAGAATCGGTCCCATGCGTACAAAGCGATAGGTCCGACTCGTTCGCATCCTATGAATTAGTCCAATCCATGAGATAGGACGCATCGGACACGCCTACAGCAACTTTCAAAATACCTGCATCATGACAGTTTAGATTTTGATACATTTGTTCTAAAAGTTAACCGAATCGTACCCTACGCGAATCGTGCACGATGCAAAATGCGTGTCTGTCACCATGACGACCAACAGGCAACCAGTGCGTCCGGCTCGGTCAGGATGTGGCAGACGCGTGTATTGAAAACTCACCCGCGTCGAACAGCATTGAATCAAGCATGCAATCTGTCAGTCCGGCTCGGTCAGGAGGTGGCAGACGCGTGTATTGAAAACTCACCCGCGTCGAACTGCATTGAATCAAGCATGCAATCTGTCAGTCCGGCTCGGTCAGGATGTGGCAGACGCGTGTATTGAAAACTCACCCGCGTCGAACAGCATTGAATCAAGCATGCAATCTGTCAGTCCGGCTCGGTCAGGAGTTGGCAGACGCGTGTATTGAAAACTCACCCGCGTCGAACAGCATTGAATCAAGCATGCAATCTGTCAGTCCGGCTCGGTCAGGAGGTGGCAGACGCATGTATTGAAAACTCACCCGCGTCGAACAGCATTGAATAAAGCATGCAATCTGTCAGTCCGGCTCGGTCAGGAGGTGGCAGACGCGTGTATTGAAAACTCACCCGCGTCGAACAGCATTGAATCAAGCATGCAATCTGTCAGTCCGGCTCGGTCAGGAGGTGGCAGACGCGTGTATTGAAAACTCACCCGCGTCGAACAGCATTGAATAAAGCATGCAATCTGTCAGTCCGGCTCGGTCAGGAGGTGGCAGACGCGTGCATGCAATGCCCACTCATCAACTCAGACAATGTATGTATGAATAATGGCATGCTGTATGCCCTGTGTGTATGGAATTCTGCGCATGTCAAATGGGACAGACACAATAGACAAGACTACTCACATTATGATCCTAGCTTACAGTGCAACTATAGCAGTGTTTGTGAGGGACATGACTAGTGTGAGTGACCACTTCACAGATCATCCTCCTATGCTTGGCCACTGTCCCAGGGGATCATTGTGTTGTGTAGGTCATACATCACGACAATGTCCAGACCATGACAGTGTTGTGCATGGTGACAAGCTGTCTGTATGTAGTGTTGTTGCTAGGTCGTAATACCTTGTCCATGTCTGTGTACAGTCAATGCATGTGCTATTTGACCTAAGAATCTATGGCTGATACTTAATTGTGTGTGTGTTGTGCATGTTACAATTGATCACATGGAGAGTGTCAGAGAACAGTGAGTAGTCACAGTACTACACAGGATTATTTGGTAATACATGAAATAATTGTGTGTATGTTCATGCTCACATTGCTGTAATTTCTGGATTAGGTCAACCTCAGACATCTGACTTCACTGTGTCATCATTGTAAGTGCCAGGCAATCTGTTGATACTGTATTACTTGAAGTTTAATTCATATAGTAATATGTGTACATACTTTGTCATGTGTTCCTCAGGACACCAAATGTCCACAGACCCTTCCCGGATCTTGAAACCATGGTGGAGCGTGAGTGCATGAGGAAATACAGGTTCACAAGGGCATTAATTTCGGAATTGACAGACCAGATGTCACCACACTTGCTACCTGGACGCACATATCCCTTTGCCCTGACCCCCAAGGTGAAGGTGATGGCGGCACTACATTTTTTGCCACAGGTTCGTTCCAGTTTACTGTGTCTGATGCTGGTGGGATGTCCCAGACAATGTTCAGTCGAGTGCTCCGGGATGTGTGTGAGGCCATGTTGAGGTTCCTCGACCTGTACATACATTTTCCCACACCGCCACAGTTCCGTGCCATTAAGGATGACTTTTATGCCCTGGGACACATGCCACATGTGATTGGATCGATTGATGGGACACATGTGGGTTTGGTTGCACCACGAGCCCATGAACAGGTTTACAGGAATCGTAAACACTTTCATTCAATCAATGCCCTTGTGGTATGTCTGGCGGACCAGATCATCTCCCATGTATGTGTGCGTTTCCCGGGATCTGCACACGATGCATACATAATGAGGATGAGTCGGATCCCCCATCTGATGTCCCACTTCATGAATGAGCGTGCCTGGCTTGTTGGTGAGTCAAGTTGTCAGTGTCAGTTGTGTGATCATTGTCTGTCATGTTGTACCCTGTTGTTGCTCAACTGATCCTTCATATTTGATAATTTTAGGAGACTCTGGATACCCAAACATGCCCTGGTTGCTGACACCACTCAGGAACCCGGTCACACCTGCTGATGTCTGTTACAACGGGGCACATGGGCGGACCAGGCGTGTGATTGAGCGCACATTTGGGCTGCTGAAGACCAGATTCCGCTGCCTTGACCGGACAGGAGGTGCCCTTCAATATTCCCCAGAGAAGGTGTGCAAAATCATTATAGTGTGCTGCATGCTTCACAACAAGGCTGTGAGGAATAAGCTACCGCTCATTCAGGATGACAGGGACCAACGTCCTCCCTCATGGGAGGATCCAGGCCTGGGGAACGTTGCCACTGAGGAGGAGGAGGAAGAGGAGGTGGATGTCAGGAGACAGCTCATTGACAACTTCTTTGCTTGAGTGTAAGTATGCATATATGTCTGATGATGCCTTTCCTAAGCGTGATGTGTGTATGTAGGACAATATGTTGTGATATGTGTGTGGGTCAGCTAATTTACAGGCTCATTGCCGTTATACAGTGTATGTTAAGTTATGATGGTCTCCACTACATTGTTGTATTCACTCCTAGCAATTGGTCAGAATTTACAATGGACAATAGTGAGTCAATGATTGGATATGTCATCATGGCAAGTTGTAATTAAGACTGTACTATGTCTCTCCTTCACAGGCTCCTTTGGCTGTTGTGTGGGTACACACAACCCTGTTCCATAATGGATTTTCAATTTGGACCAGTACTCTCTGACAGCCAATCTATTTGGTCAGATTTGTCTTTTCTTTGGTTTATTTGGATACTTGGAACTGTAATCAGTTAGCTTTTGTGTTGAGCAGAGCTTCTGCCTGTGTAATAAACCTGTTACACACATTGATGTTTGCCTTCTCCGTAGCAAAAACATGCTACAACCGTTCATATCATGTTTTTCTGCCATGGTGTTCATTTCATTAGACAATGGTCTTTGTTTGTGCGGTTCAATGCTTTTTATTTGACAACAGTGTGTGCAATGTTTAAGGTTTCATGTGCTATGTGTGTTGTGCTGACCTTGTGTGGCTATCGCTGGTATGTGTCATGTGACATTTCTTCATGAGGCGGTAGATGAATTGTAAGCTGGTCCCTAGGATCATGCTGTATTATGCTAAAGTTACCAGAGCCAAGCTGACATAATAGCTTTGTGTGTGACATTTTAGCACACATTCTTTCTGTGATTGTAGTGCAAGATGCCTTTGAGTCCACATGAGATAATTTTGGTACTGTTGAAGCGCTGCGCCGCAAGGTTGAAAAACAGGACTCTTTGTAATGGTAGAACTAGTCAGCACGGATAGTTTCGCCATGAACTGCTACACTTTGTTACACATAAGTGGAATACTTGCATTACATTGACGCACAGGGCAATAATCTACACAGATGGAAGATCTACGTATACGCACCATCGCTTTGCTGTGCATATGCTGTGACCAGTACTCCTACTGTCTGAGGTGAGCGGTTGACCCGTATTGCCACAGAGTTCTTCAATGGTTTGTAGAATCTGTCACCATCACAGGGAGGGTGGTGCTTTCCACACTGAGGTTGTAAACACATTTCACCTGTACTATTATGTTCGATTATGGAATTGTATGTTGTTTGAGAATCATGTTTACTGCTGCTGGGGCTAGCTCATATGCTGCACTGTAGGACAACATTCAGAGATTGTTTTTTCTCAGACGTGAATTATTGAACATTACACACACTCTGATTCATGATTTGGTGGACAAGCATGGGTGAGTGAGCGTGAATGTGTGCATTGCTACCTTGCTTCAGAGATGTTGTTGGTGCTGGCTACTGGGTGGTAGAATCATTGGGTGTCTTCTGCATATATTTTGTTGAGATGATGAGACACCAGAGGTAGTAGGTCATTGGATTTTGTGTTCTGATGTGCAACTAATGTCCAGCCATCCTTCGACAACGGCCTATTTTGCCGTGCATACTTCTGTATGAGAAGAATCACTACCACAGAACTCATGCACCTCAGTGTGAGACAGTGCCAGGTGATACAGATCATGAGCTAATAAGTGGGTACAGTGTACAATTCACAGATGACACAGGGATTGTGTGAATATGAATTTATTAATGTGCATGTGACAAAATCTAACAGGTAAAGGTGATTGCATTCCCAAATTTATTATCCACAGTTCATAGAGGAGTTGGAAGTGTTGTCAGATGAAAATCCTTCTGAGCGAAATCCACAGTCCATTTGGCATTTAGTCTAACTTACATGCTCCATCCCATGTGGGAGAGTCCAGGGACTGTCAACAAAGTGAATGATTTGCACACAATGGAGGATATCCAGAGCATTTATTTGGTTCCAGGGGGGGGATGCATGTCCATCAGTCTCTCACTTGCCATCCTTCCTTGGACGGCCCCTCCTCTTCCTTGTTGGGGGTGGACCCTCAGTATCAGGCTGCTGCAGCGGAGGGGACTCTACGCCAGACTCCTCATCCCTCCCTGTGGCAGTTGCCGATGTAGAGGCAACAGGTGTGGAGTGCACACAGGAAGGTGGGGTAATGTTGGTGGTTATCTGGCGTAGGCATGTAAGTATGTCCCTATGCACCGCAGTGAGATTGTCTATTTTCGACCAGTTGGACTCCATACGGTCCATGTGTTGGTCCATACGGTCCATGTGTTGGTCCACACGGTCCATATGGTTGTCCATCCAGTCGAAATGTGCAGCCTGCTGATGTTTTATGCCCCTGAGGATCCCGACAACCTGGCCAAAGTCTCCGGTGCATTCGCGATATACATCGAAAATGCGTTGTAACTCGGGGTCAGCTTGTTGTCCGACACCAGCTGTGGGACGTGTCCTCACACCATGCACCCTCACACCACTCCTTTCCCTACCCGCACGGACATTGCCTGGCGTAGCACGCACTGACAGCTCCTGTCCTCCTTCATTGTTGACAGGGCTGGTATTTCCTGCCAAATCCTGATTGGGCTGTCTTGCTGTGCTCCCAGGGTTTTGTTGTCTGGGTGTGTCCGTGGGGATCTGGGGCGTCTGGATGTTAATGGACATTGCAGGAGTGGTCGCTGGGGCTGCTGATCGTACTGGTGCCGCATGCTGACCCACACCGGAGGTGCCAGGTTGGTTCCCATCGCCCGAGGAGGTGTGAGAGTCATCCACACTGGAGGTCTCAGTGTCCGACGTTGTGCTGGAGCTGCTGGTGGACTCTGAATCTTCTCCAGATGATGCCCTCTGTTCTGGAGTGCCTGTGGGTAGGAGAGAGACACAATGTTAGTTGTGTATTTTCAGATGTTATGTTGTCATGCACAGCCAAATGTGAAGATGTTGTGGATAATGTTGCGTTTTCTTAATATTTCTACTCATCAATCGTCACAGACACTGAGCTTTTTTGTAATCGGACATTGTTATTTTGGAGACATGTGGTTTACTGAGCATGTCCAGCTCTGTGCATCAATGTGCATGTATTGTTATCCTTGACTGTTCGTATTAATTTTTTGGCAAGTGTCACACTGTGCATGAGCCAGGTGTGTTGTTATTTCACACATCAGTGTTTTCACTATGACATACATACTGTAACTAATCTTATGTTTGGCAGGAATTGTGCATCTTTGCTTGCCTTTGTGGAGTTTCTCACAGTTACATTGCTGGGGTGACATGCAAACTCACTCTCCTGAATATGTGTCATCACTAGATGATTTTGCTTGGATGTATGTGTTGATGTGAACAATCAATGACATCACATGTGTAACCTCTTATGCAATAGCAACGCGTTTCTTCTGACAAATGCATTGTTACATGGCAGTCCTTGAAACACAGCTCATTACATTGGCATGCAGTAGGGGAGTAACTGACATGAGTAGTTGTATTATGCGATAATAGTATGATCTGACATTCCCTAATGTTGCCCACACTGGACTTGTAATGGTGAATAGTATAAGTTTGTACTCCTGCGCAGAGCCTACAGCAAGTTTGTGTGATGTTTCGCATTGTGCTGTTCTGCTATGTCCCAACATGGTTGTTGTTATGCGTGTGTATTTTTTGCATTGTTTGTGAACGTATGCAATGTGAGTAGTCATATTTATGTCGATATTTTTCATCACTTTGCACACATGTGTATATCTTGATGTGGTGCATTTTGTTGCTGCATACTTTTGCACATGATCACTTCATGTACATTCTACTTGTTCTCCATGGACAGAGAGATCTTTCCCAGGGATGGTCTTTTGCCTTTTCATGGTCAGAGCTGTGAGGTACAGTGTGTTTAGTGCTTGAGTTAGGCTGTGTTGACTTCTACCCCACTTTCCAATGGCTAACAGACCAGCTTACGCATCATTGTCAGAGGAGCAATGTCAGTGAGGGTGGTAGTTTTGAAGGATGCTGAGACCCCTGACTGATGTTGAATTACAATGCTACACACAACAATGCCTTGTGCACATGACACAACGCAAGAGTGTCAGCCGTCTTGCATTACACCTCACATCTACTGTCCGTGGGCATTGTCCCGGATGTGTGTTAATCTATGTGTGTTTTGTGTTATGTGGTGTGACAGCTAATTAGAGTGTGTCCTGTCCTCCACACACATTTGTAGCATGCACATTGAGGGCACATGTGACTGATCTATACCTGTCAGTGTGTGTAATGTGCAGTTAAGGTTATGGTCTGTAGTTGTGTGAGTAGGCCAAGAACTGGCAGTAGATATTTCCAGATTTCGTACAGGATGGCCCTGTGTAGCCATCTTGACAGGGCATTTGCATTCACTCTCAGGGATAGCATAGTGACAGGTGTGTTCTTGTGGGACTGGGGGAGGGGACTAGTGTGTGCTGGTGGCAGTAGTCATTGCTTCCACTTCTCCTCCCACCCAGGACAAATGGACCAGCATGTTCCAGGGTTCCATGACAGTGTGTACAAAGTTACATTCAAGATGTCTGACAGTGGTGCCTGCAGTCATGCTGTACAGGACTGCCTACAGGGCCTTGTGTTCCCCACACCGTGGCCAGTGTCAGCCATCTTGACAGGGCATTTGCATTCACTCTCAGGGACAGCATAGTGACAGATGTGTTCTTGTGGGACTGGGGGGACTAGTGTGTGCTGGTGGCAGTAGTCATTGCTTCCACTCCTCCTCCCACCCAGGACAAATGGGCCAGCATGTTCCAGGGTTCCATGACAGTGTGTACAAAGTTACATTCAAGATGTCTGACAGTGGTGCCTGCAGTCATGCTGTACAGGACTGCCTACAGGGCCTTGTGTTCCCCACACCGTGGCCAGTGTCAGCCATCTTGACAGGGCATTTGCATTCACTCTCAGGGACAGCATAGTGACAGGTGTGTTCTTGTGGGACTGGGGGGACTAGTGTGTGCTGGTGGCAGTAGTCATTGCTTCCACTCCTCCTCCCACCCAGGACAAATGGGCCAGCATGTTCCAGGGTTCCATGACAGTGTGTACAAAGTTACATTCAAGATGTGTTGCTGTGGTGTCTGTGGCTGTGTATTTGGGGTGAATTTAGACTATTTGTACATGTACTCACCAGGTTCAGGGATTCCAGCTAGTCCAGTTATGGCCTCCTGTGGGAGGAGGTCCCACACCTTCACCTCCCAGGTGGTGAAATGTACCGGTTTATGACGTCCACCGCCAGTCTTGGTGCTCAGGGTATGTTCTCTGGCAATGAGCCTCTTTACCCTCCTGCGAACGTCATAATACCGGTTCCGGATATCCTCCTTTGTGCGCAAGGTAGGTGAATGGGCATTCACCTTGTTGACAATCCTCTCCCACATCTTGGTTCTCTGGGACTGGGAGGTCTGTTGGGCCAAGCTGCCAAATAACTGTGGCTCAACTCGGATGATTTCATCTATCATCACTTCCAACTCAGCAGCTAAGAACTGTGGATTCTTCTTTGGGGGCATGGTGATGGGTGTTGGTGGAGAGGTGTGTGTGTGTGTGAAGGTGAGGGTGAGTGTGTGTGAGTGGAGGTGTGTTTCTTTGGTGCTAGTTGTGTGGAGGTTGTTTGGTGGATGAGATGTGTGTGTTTGTGGTAGCTAGATGAGTTGTCTGTCAAGTGGTGTGGTGTGCTTGCATGTCTGTCGAAGTAGCAAATGGTGTTGGGAAGTTTCGGCTCCCTTTATATAGGTTGTGTTGCGGGTGTGTCTTGTTAATTGAAAATGTGTTTTTTTGGAGATGACAATGCGTTTTTTGGTAGTCTTCTTTCTGTTTCCATTGTTTTATTTTCTTCTCATTTTGTAAGTCGTTTTGATAGCACTTGATGCTTGTTCTTGTGTAATTTGTTTTGGACAAGTCTGTTCCATTCATACTGGGCTATGTGGCATCGTTGGCGTCCGAGTCTGTCGGGTCGTGTTGATGCTTGGCTATGTGGCATCGTTGGCGTCCGAATCTGTCGGGTCGTGTTGATGCTTGGCTATGTGGCATCGTTGGCGTCCGAGTCTGTCGGGTCGTGTTGATGCTTGGCTATGCGGCATCGTTCGCGTCCGAGTCTGTCAGGTCGTGTTGATGCTTGCCTATGTGGCATCGTTGGCGTCCGAGTCTGTCGGGTCGTATTGATGCTTGGCTATGTGGCATCGTTGGCGTCCGAGTCTGTCGGGTCGTGTTGATGCTTGGCTATGTGGCATCGTTGGCGTCCGAGTCTGTCGGCTCGTGTTGATGCTTGGCTATGTGGCATCGTTCGCGTCCGAGTCTGTCAGGTCGTGTTGATGCTTGCCTATGTGGCATCGTTCGCGTCCGAGTCTGTCGGGTCGTGTTGATGCCTGGCTATGTGGCATCGTTCGCGTCCGAGTCTGTCGGGTCGTGTTGATGCTTGGCTATGTGGCATCGTTTGCGTCCGAGTCTGTCGGGTCGTGTTGATGCTTGGCTACATGGAGTCGTTCGCGTACGTGTCTGTAGGTTGACGCTTGGCTATCTCGAATCTTGCGCGTAAGAGTCTATCGCGTCAGGCTCCTTTCCTGCTGACTCAGACGTATAATATATTTTCCGGCCGAGTCGGTCGTAAATTTCAAGCTTCGCCTCGTACTCAGCTATTTGTAAGGCGTGTGTACGGTTCGGTCGGAAAAAATGACGGGTCCGTGTCGGGTAGTACGTTTTCCGGCCGAAATCGGAATCGACACCTTAATGTGACACCTTACTTCTGCACTCTCTGTCCTGGGTGATTTAGCCCCTTAATGTGATATTACATTGATACAGTTTTTGCAAAGGGGTGATTTTGCACCCAAATGTGTTGTACACATAGTTGTCTTTTTGCAACTTAGGGCCAGATGTACGGCCATTGGAAATTGCGACTCACAATTTGCGCTCAATTGCGCGTCGCAAATTGCGAGTCGCAATTCCCAATGTACAACATTGTCTGAGACACTGTTTGCGATTCTCAATGGGGACGCAAATTGCATGCCTCATGAATATTAATGAGGCACTCGCAATTTGCGACCCCATTGAGAATGGCAGGCCCTCCCAGGTATGGGGGCCTGCTGGGCTCAGCAGACCTCCATGTCTGGGACTGCTTTTAAATAAAGCAGTTTTTTTTTTTTTTTGCAAAATCCCTTCGTAAATCTGGCCCTAAAAGTGTTTACACACTCCTGCTGACGGGGCATTAAGATTGATGTCAAACCGAAATCTGATTTTGCACATAACTGTGTTTTGTCAAACCAGTGATTTCCTCAAACCAGTGATTTTTCTTCGCCTATTGTTGATGCACCCGGGATTAGCTGGCACCAGATTTTTCACCAAAGTATGATTTTGTTCTATAAGTATAATACAATCCTCCTTGCTTTCCTCCAAGGCAGATTTTGGACCTAACAGTGTATTTTTGCTCCTAAATGTGAGTTTGCTCATAAATGTGAAGTGTGCTCTTATGTTCTCTACACTCATGCTGATGATCCACCAAGGCTTCGTTTTTACACCTCATGTGCAGTCACTTTACTAATGCACTCCTTTTACACCTAATTTGATGCCTTTCTATCATAATTTTCTCTCTGTACTCTGTAATATCCGGCGTTTCATTTTGTGGCTGTCCTTTAGTGAATCTGCTTCTCAAGATAACTGGCCTATATGTTTTTGTGCGCTCCTATTTTGGCCACCAAACCTAAAGCAAAGTGAGCTTAATATCATGTATGTTACAATGTCTCAGAGATCCTGTTCCTCTCTTGCCTACCCTACTGTAAAACACTGCAAACATAGAGCACTGACTGCCTACCTGAAAACCTTAATCAGTGATAAAAATAAATGTTTTAGACTGGGTTCCTTAAAAACTGTCTGCTAAGAACATACCCTCTTGGACCAATAGACTATGATTTTTTCCTAGTCTAAAAGAACTCATAAATCCCTTCTGGGGAAAAACTTGATACACCATAACCCGAAGTGTGAGCCAAGCATCCTCTGTATGAAAACGGGAAGGTCATGATCCAGTCAATTCATTATTTGAGACCAGGAAGGCCTTAAAAGCGTATTCCATGGCTAAGGATATTAACATTGACATCATGCCTGGCTCAGTGACTAAATATCGAGGGACAGAATATTGACTGTCCAGAATATCGATGCCAAAATATCGAGGGACAGAATATCGAGTCCCTATCTACAAACAGGTAAGTACTAAAATATCGAGTAAAAATATCAATGTTTAAAATATAGTTAACTTAAATATCGAATTTTTTAAATGTATTAAAAATAATATAAAAGTAATTAAATAATAAACACAATTAAATAAAAAAAGTTAAAATAATGTAAAAAAGCTTAAAATGTAAAAATAATAAATGTAATGTAAAAAAATATATTAATTATTTTTTAACATATATATATTTACTTAATAATATTATAAAATAATTATTCATCTTAATTATAAAATATTTAAAACATTAAAAATAAATTTACATATATATATATATATATATAAATAAACATATTATATAAATATAAAAATAAATAATATATAATAATTTAAATAATTAAAGTAAAAAAATGTATGTTAATTAATAATTTACACTACATTAAATATAACAAAATTAAAAACATTGCATAGCTAAGGGAATAAAATTAGTATTCACACTCCAACAACTGCAAAAGTAGGGAATTTGTTGGAAAGCGGGTGGGTACAAATTACTATTCCCACTCAAGTGAGTGGAACAGTAGGGAAAGTGTTGGATAGCGGGTGGGTAAAAATTACTATTCCTACTCCAGCGAGTGGAACAGTAGGGAAATTGTTGGATAGCGGGTGGGTACAAATTACTATTCCGACTCCAGCGAGTGGAACAATAGGGAAAGTGTTGGATAGCGGGAGGGTAAAAATTACTATTCCCACTCCAGTGAGTGGAACAGTAGGAAAAGTGTTGGATAGCGGGAGGGTAAAAATTACTATTCCCACTCCAGTGAGTGGAACAGTAGGGAAAGTGTTGGATAGCGGGAGTCTAAAAATTACTATTCCCACTCCAGTGAGTGGAACAGTAGGGAAAGTGTTGGATAGCGGGAGTGTAAAAATAACTATTCCCACTCCAGTGAGTGCAACAGTAGGGAAAGTGTTGGGTAGCGTAGGGGAATAATTGAGTAGACCCACTCCTACAATATAATTAAAATTAATTAACAAATAATTAATTAATAAAAATATATTTACCTTCCAACATTTTCCCCTATAAACGTCACCTCCAATAGTGTAAAATATTAATGAATCAACATAATTAATTAACATTTAATTAATTAGCTAATTACAATTAACAATCAAATTAATAACCATCATATCTAAATTAATTAACACAATTAACACTAAAATAACTTTGAATAAATAATATTTAAAAATTATAAAATTTTTGAATTAAATGTAACTTAATTCCCACCCTACTCCCCTATCAACACTCAACACACTACTAAAAAAATGTACATAATTAACATATTAATAAATTAATTTTTAATAATTAATATGTAATTAATTACTAATTAATAAAAAGAATCAAACAATTTACATAATAATCAATTAATTAAAAAAGATTATTATTCACTTTTTATATATTTAATAATAAATTAATTAACTTAATTAACAATAGTAATTATTAAACAATAAATTATGAATTAATAAATTATTAATTTGTATAAGTTAAATTAAATTACTTCCCACCCTATTCCCCTATAAACCCACAACCCGCTACGGAACTAATATACGCAAAAATTATTAAACAATAGTTATTATAAAACACTAAATTATTAATTAATACATTATTTATTTTTATAATGTAAATTAAATTACTTCCCACCCTATTCCCCTATAAACCCACAACTCGCTACGGAACTAATATACGCAAAAATTAATTCACATAAAATCCATTACCTTAAAAAAATTGTAACATACGTTAAAAAAATATTATATATTTTTAACACATATAGGGCCATATGTAGGTAATTTCTATTTACTGATTCCTAAATACCGAATTTTACCGATTCGGTATTTAAGAATCGGTAAATAGAATGTAGGTAAACATTCGGTAAATTTTACCGATTCGGTAATATTCGTTATTACCGATTCGGTATTTACCGAATCGGTAATAAGGAATACCTTCCCATTCATTCCTATGGGCCTGGAGGCCCATAGGAATGAATGGGAAGCCATTCACTATTACCGATTCGGTAAATACCGAATCGGTAATAGGGGGAGCATATTCAAGGGTGGCAGGGTGTCAAATTGACACCCTGTTGCACCCCTGAATCGTGCATGTGTGCACATGGGGCACACATACATGCCCTAAGGGCATGTATGTCTGCCACATGGCACTTTTAAAAAAGCACAAAATTGCTTTTTAAAAGGTATTCGTATTTACCACCAACCTGTAGTTGGTGGTAAATAACGAATCCTTAAACCAAAAATGCACTCACTTGAGTGCTCCCTACATAGGATTTAAGGAATCAGTAATTTACCGATTCCTTAAAATAACGAATCGGTAAATTACCGACTCCTTAAATCCGGCCTCCTACATCGCAAAGGGCTAAATACCGGTCGGTAACGGGAAATTTACCGATTTTCGGCCGTTACCGACCGGTATTAGCCCACCTACATATGGCCCATAGTAACATATAAAACAATAAAAAAAAAATCGATATAATAAAATTCGATATAATGACATTCGATATTACTTACCTATATGTCGATATTTTTTGCCAACTATATTATGTCTTTTCTATATTCTGTCCTCTCGATATTTTGTTCTTGATATTTTGTCCTTTCGATATTAAAAATTAGATATTATGGGGCCGATTCCGATTCGGGCCGGAAATCTCTCCGACCGAGCCGGACCCGGAGAGATTTCTGACCGAATCGGACCCGTGCAGCCCGACCGAACGAGTACGATGCGTCCGTATGCTATCGTACTCGAGTTGGTCGGACTCCCATTGAAGTCAATGGGAGCCAGTCGTACAACGCGTACGCGGGCGCCCATTGCCTCAATGGGTGCGAGGCGAACAAGGGCGCCCCCTACAGCGGGTACGCGGCGAAGCGACTCACGCCGTACACGCACAGGTAGGGGGGACCCATGGGTCCCCCCTGTGTGCGACTCGCATGGCTACGCGTACAGGGGGGTCCGACGCGGACCCCCGAAGTACGGCTCCGACTGCTCTTTCGAGCTGGACGGCGCATGTCGGTCGGACTGCTCGCGGCGCGCATCGTACTTACCCGGCCGGGGAACGTCTCCATTGCGCGGTGCGAGTCGTGTCCGAGCGAGTCGGTCGGTGCGGTTCGACCCGGGAATGAGTCGGTCGGAGCGGTTGGGACGCCCGAACGAGTCGGTCGGCGATTTCGCATCGTACTCGCTCGTCCGGACGCACGTACGAATCGGTCGGGAAATAGGGCTCCGAATCGGATCCGGTTAAGCCGAATCCGATTCGGAGCCCTACCGGCCGAGATCGGAATCGGCCCCTTAGTCTCTGCACCATCATGCCTAACATCTCCAGTGCCTATGACACCACTAGCTCGTCTTCATCCATTCGCCCATATTTCCTTTAGTACACACAGCCCAAAATGGAATGAAACGAGACACCATAATTTCAGAATAAATTTAGATAATCTAGACACATGGTATGGAACGAGGCTACTCCTACAGTGATACACAACGAAATATTGCCCCAAAATCATCCCTCAACTAATATCCAAGTCTAGCTGTACATAAAAAATATAGCACACACACTGACAACCCACAGAAGGACTTGGTTGTCCATAGGCATGATTCAAATGGATCCCCACGGAATCCATAAAGACAGTCACCCAAGCACTCATCACCAGCAGACTTGACTACGGCAATGCACTCTATGCCGGCAGCACCCAGAAACAGCTCAGGAAACTACAGAACGTTCAAAACAACACAGCCAGACTGGTCCTCGACATCCCTCATGTCAGCCACACAACACAACACCTCTGTCAACTCCACTGGCTACCAGTCAACAAGAGAATCACCTTCAAGCTCCTCACTCATGCCTACAAGGCTCTCCACGACGCAGGACCAGCATATCTGAACCACCGCACCTCATTCCACGCAACCGCAGACAACTTCGCTCCGCCCAACTCACCCTGGCCACCGTCCCATGGATTCACAAGACCAGAACCAGAGGAAGATCCTTCTCCTACCTCGCCGCCAAGACCTGGAACACCCTGCCCCTCCACCTCAGGCAATCCCTGTCACTGACGCAATATATGAAGAATCTCAAGACCTGGCACTTCGACTGAACCTCCAATCCCAGACGGATCAGCAGCCCTCTGCCCCACCCCCCCAGCACCTTCAGACCCTCATACTTCATTACTGCCCCTCACTGCCTCCCAGAGCATAAACGTCTTATCAATCAATCAATTAATCTTTATTCGGATCATTCAAAAATCCATAAAAGCTTACAAACAAACATTACTATTCATAAAAGAAAAGCAATGGCGTGAAATTACCTTAAAGTGCAAATGTGAACATTCAATGCAATTTAACAATATATGTTAATAATGCAACGCCTTAATACAAAACAAATGTGCAAAAGAAAATGCTCAAGATTAAGCTATTTCATATAAATTCAAATACCATTAAGATAAACCAATAAACGCAATCAAAATCAATCATAGAAATCTAAAAACAATAAAACATTCTTCATAACTGGAGTGAGATCATATTCCTAACATATGTACCCAATAAATTCATTTAATCATTATTTCCTGGTCCTAATCTGCTTCATAACAC
The DNA here is from genome assembly GCA_963921515.1 of Calotriton arnoldi. Lineage (NCBI taxonomy): Eukaryota > Metazoa > Chordata > Amphibia > Caudata > Salamandridae > Calotriton > Calotriton arnoldi. The sequence goes on from CAWUFW010001839.1 coordinate 690,510, forward strand.
AACCTTTCTAAGTGACTGAGTGCCTTTCGCTTTCTAATTACAGACTTAATAAAAGTGAGAATTATACAAATAGAACGTACGTCTTCCAATTTACATAATAATTGAAAGGCCTCCTTATATTGGACCAGACTCTGTGACAGAAATAGTGGCTGCAGTACCTGTTATCTAATCTCTTTCTATAGTGTACAAAACAGCATAAGGTGAATGTTAGATTTGTTGGCCTTTCCATCACATGCACACTTAGGCAATTGTCCTGACCAAATCTCTGATTTAGGAAATGAAACCATATAGTGTAGTACCTGAGAGCATAGCACAGTCAAATAGAATCTATTCTGCATCTTAGTTACATTTATCAAATAGACTTGTATCCCTTGTTTCCATGGTCCTCGGCAGTATCTAACCACTGTTGTCTTAGATCTATCACGTAGCTCTCACATGGCCTCCTTCTTTATTATGAAACCTTATTTCTTTTTTGCTGTATTGCAATATACTTGCAGGGGATTGAATGCTTAGTTGACTGTCAAGGTCCTGAAATAGGCTGCTTGTATGCCGCAGCCACAGAATTTTCTTATAATTAATTATATAGTTCTAGACAGTCCCTAATGATCTCTCTCGTAAACTTTGTGCCCTTCTTGACCCAAATACTATACCATTCGACTATTGTACTGAGGTGGATTGAGTCTTCAATATGCACAACGTCTAATTCTTTCTGGGTACTGTAGGTTGGGGTTGAGCGCGGGACTGCCAAAAACCTGCATAGGAAGGAGTTCTTCTGTGACTGAATCAATTTACTACTACCCATACCCCATACAGGGGCCCCATACAATGCAACAGGGATGCATTTAATTTAATATATTTTCACCATTTCTCTAATGGGTTTGTGGCAAGTTTGTAGGCAAATCTAAAGACCGCATCAGAGGTTTTTATAAATTTAAGATGTGTTGATTTAACATGCTGGCCCCAAGAGCCCTTCTCTGAAAATAATATTCCCAGATAGCTAAAAGTGCTCACTTGTTCTAACTTCTGGCCCGCCACAAAATGACTTCTACTCTTCTTTTCTCCCCTCCGCAAACTATTGTATATGTTTTGTTTAGGTTCAGCTTTAAGATCTCTACCCCCCATGTAGGACACCAAATTATCTATCGAAAGTTGCAGGCTGTTTGCTGTCTTTGACAGCAACATGGCATCGTCTGCATCTCCACTCTTCATTTTAAACTGATTGAAATCAAAATTAAGCTGGTTCATCTACATGACCTGATACACTGCCTGCAGATCACAATCTCCATCTCTATCTCCTCCCACAAGCACTCTCCTTCCAGGGAACCCCAATCCCCCCGTTACACCTCACCTGGCACACCTTGTCCTGAAGAGCCCAACGCACACACACTAACACCAACACGTCAGATCAATCCTCCATGCACATTCCCTCTAATGCACCCCATGTTCCCAAATACTACCAATCCTGTAACCACAATCCCCAGATCTAGATGTCCTAAATGCAATGAAAGGTGACTCTGCCTAAGCAACATCTGAAGAATCACCTCTTCCCAACCAAGTGACCCATCTACTGTACATCAGATAAAACCTGCCCTCCTTAAGTGTAGATCTGCGGTCTGTAATACAAATTCCCTATCTGCCTTCCTCCAAGGATTTAACTGTGATAATATTGTACACATGGCTATCTGATTATGGTCACCCTGCATACAATAATGATAAAGCAGCCTGCGTGCTGATAGCACTTATATAGGAGGAGTCATTTGATTGCACCCTGATGAATTCAATAAACCACTTCTTGTTCCAATACTTCATTGGGCGGATTACAAATAAAACACCTATGTCCCTGAATCTGAACTTCTTATGCACCCAACTTGCAACTAAATAGAGTTTTATTACTGGTTTCCTTTATTATAGCACTCCTCTTGTGGTCAATTTTCCTTGAAAGATTTTAACTTTCACTGGAAAAAGACAAAGATACCCATACATCCTTTGTGAAATCATTTCCATCGAATAACAACCTTCTACAACACTGCACCTTTTCTAGCCACAAAGAAGGCCCTACCCTGGACCTGGTTATTATAAAGCACAACTAACTGTCTAACACTTTGTTACTGCTTTGGTCAGACCACTGCTTCATTCCTTTTAAAAATCTGATGTTAACATACTCTCCAAAACTTATACTTTTCAGTTTAGAAACCTCAAACACATTGACAAGTACTGACAAAGCCGAAACACCTGGCTTTAATGTTCTAACACATGCAATTACAGGCATGCATAAATGTGCACAGACTATGGGGTCGATTCCGATTCGGGCCGGAAAAAGCACCGACCGACTCGGATCCGGAAAAAATACCGACCGACACGTACCCGTGGCGCCCGACACGCCAAGTACGATGCAAGGCGCGAAAAATCCGACCGACACGTACCGAAACCAAGTCGACCGACCGAGCCGCACGGAAAACAGCAATCCGGCCGGAAAAACACGCGAATCCAACCGACCGACACGCACCCGGAACAAATCCGACCGAAACGTACACGCTAACTCCAAACCGCAAAGTACGATGCAAGGCGCGAAACCACGAGCGAGTCGGACGGAGGACAAGCCGTACGACCGACACGCATACAAAACCGAGCCGAAGCAACACAATACACCGCGACCGACGCGTACGCAGCATAGAAAACTGCACAAACACAGCGTGAACGAAACGGAGAACACCGTACGAGACCAATGCAGGGTCCGACTCGGTCACAAGAACGTTTCCAACATACACAAACAGCACAAAGGAAAAATCACCCAAAAAAAGGCCAAACAAGCAATTACCAAGCCAATAAATACTGGGGGGGTGGGGACAGAGAACAAAGACACACCCACAACTCCACCTATATAAAGGACACAAATCACTACCATGAGCCTTTGCAAATGCCATTCCACTGCCAGCACCCAAGAGAAAGCAACCACACACCCACAGCTCATCCCTCACACAAGCCACACACCATCAGCACACCAACAAATACCTACCTCACATACACCCAGCAAAACACACACTCACACACCCTCACCTGCACACCAACACACACATCACTCACCATCACCACCCATCACCATGCCCCCCAAGAAGAATCACAAGTTCCTAGATTGTGAATTGGAAGTCCTGGTAGACGAGATCCTCAGGGTAGAGCCACAGCTGTTTGGCACATTGGTCCAACAGACCCCCATGTCGCAGAAAACCAAGATGTGGGAGAGGATCATCAACAGGGTGAACGCCCAATCACCATGTCGGCGCACAAAGACCGACATCCAGAACAGGTGGTATGACGTGCGCAGGAGGGTACGGAAACTGCTGAAGCAAGACTACATCAACAGCCAACACACCGGCAGTGGCCCTCCTGCCAAGCCAATATACCTCAGGCCCTGGGAGGAGAAGGTGCGGGCCATCCTTCCGCCAGTGAGCATATATGGACTAGAGGACATCCCAGAGCCTGGTGAGTACACAACAAATGTACACAATATACTGCCACAAAACACACACACATCACTGTCAATGTCAGGAATTACGGACGTAGTGCGCCTGCCTAGGAGAGTAAAACTACATTTCCCATGAGGCTGGGGGATGGGAGGAGCCAGCGTCCTTAAAACGTGGTCGAACGCACACGGAAGCGTGCGTAATTCTGGACTTCAGACTTCAATTCAGAGCGGGAGACTTGGAAGCAGGAAGCAGTGAATGGCGCTAGCTCGGCTGAGCTAGGATCCTGCATCTTTCCCGAGGACTAGGGATTTTGAGGGCGCCCTCGCCGGACTGGGTGAGTGTTGGCGTCCTGTGTTAAAAAACTCGGAGGAGTTTTCAGTGGATCTGACGGCGTCACACCGGATGGTGAAACGCACATTGAGAACAAAGTGAGCTAGCAGCGGTTATAATACCGCGGATTAGGGTTAGAAGCGCTTTGACTGTAGACGGCCTTCACAACGGACGGTGAAGGCGCGTCACACTTGATTAGGAGCTATGGTGTAAGCCAAGAAAACACTTAACTGTTTACAGTGGCCTTTGGCCCCTACTGTGACTTTTTCTTTTGGGTGCTGCCATTTGCGGTGAGGCAACCGCTGTTTATTCATTTGTGTTAGGGAACCGCGACATTGGGGATACTAGTGTCTGTTCTACCCACGATGAACTCTTATCTAATTCTCCACTGGAGTTTATAAGACTCCAAAGGGCTGAAGGATTTCAGCTTCAAGTTTGTTTCTTAGTTTTGAAAAGCGGACTTACCTATTTTCGGATACCCGTGTAATTCTGGTACTGGATGATTGTAAGGTGAGGTGACTTGATGTTCCATGCACTTGTGTCTAAGGTAGTGATGGTTTTAGTGAGACCTTACCAGAGTAGTTATGTATACATGTGTGTGTAATAATACCTGTTGTTTTTTCTTATAGGTTCACTTCCCTGCGGTTCCCTACCCTTCCCTTTCCCTCACTTGATTGCCCTAACGCTCTGTACAAATCTATTCAGAGATTGGGGAAATCTTGGGGTGGACCCCTTATAGCGTCATCCGGATCCTGAGGAGTACAAGACCTGACAGAATTACGCACCCAAGATAGGTTACTCCTCCCGGTCCGGGCGAACCTATAAATGGCGTCTATGGACGATGTGGTTAGGGCATTGACTTTAGTACAACAGGAATTAGCGGCTTCTAGGCTGGAAACAGCGGCGCTACGGGATAGAGTGGACAAGTTAACCAGGAACCCTTTTGACGTTTCTGTCACTAGTACTCCCCAGATACAGGTGACAGTTCCCCCCGATTCCTCTAGCCAGCCCTGAAAGGTATGATGGAAATCCTTTGAAAATACAAGTGTTTTTGACGCAAATAATGCTCCATTTCTCTTGTAAGCCTTCATCGTTCCCCAACAATCATTCCAGAGTGGCATTCGCGATTTCTTATTTGATAGGCGATGCGGCTAACTGGGCTGTTCCACTGGTTAGGAACAACGACCCAGTATTGTCTGATTGGGAGGCTTTCAGGGCGGCGTTTGAAAAAGTGTTTGATAGAAGAACCACTACATTCAGCGCAGACCGAGAATTGTTGGAGTTGAGACAAGGGAGACATGATCTAGTAACATACCTTACATCTTTTAACAGGTTGGTGGCTGAAGCCGCATGGCCAGAAGAGAAGAGAATGTCTCTGTTCTATCAAGGCTTACGCGATGATCTGAAAGACGTGATAGCACAAATCGACCCGCAACCAGTGACCTGTGCTGATCTGATTAGTTTGTCTTTGAGGCTCGATGGGCGGATGTCAGAGAGAGGCGAAAGGCATAGAGGAGACAGGTCCTCCTATAGACCAGATAAAAACCCCAGGAAGGAAACACATAGCAACGAATCCCCTAGTGAGCCAATGGAGATAGGAGCTATCAGGGCCCCTCTCTCAAGAACTGAGAGGGAGAGCCGTCGCACACAGGGGTTATGCATGTACTGCGGTAGGAAAGGGCATTACGTACGTGAATGTCCCTCAAAGCCAAAGACTCAGAGCTGTCCATACAAGCCTAAGAAAGCAACAGTGTCGGTAGTTGGCACGGAGTGGGGGGAGAGTTCGCCATTCAGGAGCCTGCAGTCAGGGGATAAGGAATGGAAGATTCCATCGTTATCGATAGAACCGGTGAAGGATACAGAGTCACACATAGTTTTGGCCGTGGGCCTGGAGTACCAGCAACAGATTCACCAGGTTTTAGCCATGTTGGATTCAGGAGCCACGGGGAATTTTATTGACAGCGGGTTGGTGAAGCATTTGGCTGTGGGTAGTGTTCCTCGTGAGATCCCAGAGGAGGTTTTGGCTGTGGATGGGAAGCCGTTAAAATCAGGGCTGTTGAAGGAAAAGACCGAAATCCTCATGCTTTCTATAGATGATGGGAGGAGACAACATTTGGAGGCGATATCCCTAAACATCATCGATGCTCCGCAATATGAAGTGATTCTGGGTATGCCGTGGTTTTGTCATCATAACCCAACCATAAACTGGAAGGACAAGACAGTACAGTTCTTGTCCAAGGAATGTGCGACTCACTGTGTACAGGGTCTAACGTCACAAGCTATCGCCCTGACGCACCCTTTTTGTGTGGCTACTGCGGTAGAGAAGGAAGTGGTCTTACCTCCCGAGTATGTACAGTTTGAGGATGTGTTTAGTAAGACGAAGGCAGAAAGGCTACCGCCCCATAGACCCTATGATTGTCGTATAGATCTGATTGAGGGGGCGCACATCCCGGCTTGTAGGGTGTATGCATTATCTGAGCCCGAAACACGTCATCTTAGGGAATACCTGGATCATTTCTTGGAGATAGGATTCATCAGGCCTTCTCGGTCTCCAGCAGCCTCACCTCTGTTCTTCATAGCCAAAGCCAGTGGCGAGTTGAGGGCCTGCTGTGATTATAGAATGTTAAATAAAAACACCATCCGGAATAGGTACCCTTTGCCTCTTATCCCTGTTCTGCTGGATCAAGTGCGCGAAGCTACTATTTACACGCGGTTAGATTTAAGAGGGGCATATCATTTGGTCCGCGTTAGAGAGGGTGATGAGTGGAAAACAGCTTTCAAGACGCGTTTCGGTCTGTTTGAATACACTGTAATGCCGTTCGGGTTGTGCAACGCCCCGGCGGCATTTCAGTATTTTCTGAACGATGTTTTGAGGGAGTACGTGGACCGTTTTGTGGTTGTATATATTGATGATATCCTCATCTACTCTGGGTCCACTGAGATGCATAAAAGACATGTGGTATTGATACTGAAAAAACTACGCGAATTCCGCTTGTATTGCAAATTGAGCAAGTGTGAGTTTGGGGTGCGTGAAGTTGAGTTCCTGGGTGTTATCCTGTGTCCCGAAGGATTGAGCATGGCAGAGCGCAAGGTGCAGGCAGTACAGGAATGGCCCACCCCAAGGTGTCTGAGGGACATACAGTGCTTCCTGGGTTTTGCGAATTACTACCGCAGGTTCATCATTCATTTTTCACAAGTAGCGGCTCCTCTTACCAGATTGCTTCGTAAGGGGGTCCCTTTTGTATGGAATGAAGAAGCCTCAACTGCATTTGAGTACTTGAAACAGGCATTCACCAGCGCTCCTGTGTTGAGGCATCCTCAATTAGGGGTCCCTTTCATTGTGGAAGCAGACGCCTCGGACGAGGCTGTAGGCGCCATTTTGTCACAAAGGGATAAAGACACTGGCCAGCTACATCCAGTAGCATATCTTTCCAAAAAGCTCACAGCGGCTGAAAAGAACTACACCATAGCTGAAAAGGAACTACTGTCCATAAAGAAGGCCTTTCAGGAATGGCGACATTATTTGTGGGGGCACGTCATCCAGTCACAGTATATTCGGATCACCGTAACCTACAATACATGAAAACCGCCAGAACACTCACTCAGAGACAAATGAGATGGACTTTGTTCTTTGCGGAATACGATTTTATTATCACCTTCAGACCCGGGACAGACAACCGTAAGGCAGACTCTTTATCACGACAGGACTCCGTAGAGGGGTCTTTCAACATCGAACCCAAGGCAATCATCAACCCCGCTAGGGTTATCTGTGTTCTGAAGGCGGATAAATTCCTGGATGAGGTAAAAGGGAACAAAACCAAAGAATGGTGGGAGAGATGGGAAAAAGAGAATGCGATGCATAGCCTTAAACAAGGTCTACCTTTTTGGAACGGTCGGTTGTACCTCCAGTCAAAGGTAGTACAGAAGAAGGCGTTTGAGTGGTGTCATGTATCCCCATTGGCAGGACACCCAGGAATCTTAAAAACTACTCAGTTGGTACAAAGGCATTTCTGGTGGATTACACTGGTCAAGGATGTTCGCGCATGGGTACAACAATGTGAGGAGTGTGCAAGAGGAAAAGGTGAGAACACCAAGAAAAAAGGAAAACTCATGCCGTTGCCCACTCCTATGCAGCCTTGGACGAATATCAGTCTTGATTTCATCACCGGTTTGCCTATGGATCAGGGATGTTCGGCCATTCTGGTGGTAGTGGATAGCCTAACAAAACTAGGACATTTCATCCCGTGCAAGAATTTACCAACGGCAAGTCAGACCGCACAACTAGTGATGGATCATGTCATCAGACAACATGGATTGCCCAAAGTGATCGTGTCTGATAGGGGCCCTCAGTTCATCGCAAGTTTCTGGAGAACTTGGTGTAAGGCTCTAAAGATAGACTCAGCTGTCTCGACTAGCTTCCATCCCCAAACAGATGGTCAGACGGAGAGACTAAATCAGACACTAAAGAAATACCTGAGGTGTTATGCCATGGAAGCGCAGGACTCCTGGGTGTCTTTGTTATGGATGGCGGAGTTGTCATACAATAATACGGTACATTGTTCTATAGGAATGACTCCCTTCGAGGCGAACTATGGATATTGTGCAAAGACCCTGCCCATTGACATACCGGATGACATTGCGAATCAGCCATCTGTGCAGGCACACATTAAATTGCTACACTCTGTCCAGAAGAAAGCAAGGCGCCATTTGGTGGTGGCAAAAAGGGTGTACAAGGAGTGGGCAGACCGACACAGAACGGAAGGCCCGAGTTATCAGATTGGAGATAGGGTTTGGCTCTCCACTAAAAACATTAAGTTCAAGCTTCGCAGCATATTCCATCCGAGATACATCGGCCCATATACCGTGGTGCGACAAGTGAACCCTGTGGCCTACCGACTAAGGCTGCCTGGCAGCCTTCGCATACATCCCGTGTTCCATTGTAGCCTCCTGAAACCTGCCACAGGGGCTCGGAGAATGGCAGTCCCTCCGGTGGTTTGTGAGGACGGTGCGGAGTATGAGGTGCGAAAGGTGCTGGACTCGAAGTATCGAAGGGGGGTACTATGGTATTTGATCTCTTGGAGGGGGTATTCCTCTGAGGACGATTCGTGGGAACCCTGTTCCAATGTACATGCCCCGGTAGCGGTGAGGTCCTTCTACCGCAGGTGGCCGAACAAGCCTGGATCAAGGAGGCGCTTGTGAGGAGGGCCTGCTGTCAGGAATTACGGACGTAGTGCGCCTGCCTAGGAGAGTAAAACTACATTTCCCATGAGGCTGGGGGATGGGAGGAGCCAGCGTCCTTAAAACGTGGTCGAACGCACACGGAAGCGTGCGTAATTCTGGACTTCAGACTTCAATTCAGAGCGGGAGACTTGGAAGCAGGAAGCAGTGAATGGCGCTAGCTCGGCTGAGCTAGGATCCTGCATCTTTCCCGAGGACTAGGGATTTTGAGGGCGCCCTCGCCGGACTGGGTGAGTGTTGGCGTCCTGTGTTAAAAAACTCGGAGGAGTTTTCAGTGGATCTGACGGCGTCACACCGGATGGTGAAACGCACATTGAGAACAAAGTGAGCTAGCAGCGGTTATAATACCGCGGATTAGGGTTAGAAGCGCTTTGACTGTAGACGGCCTTCACAACGGACGGTGAAGGCGCGTCACACTTGATTAGGAGCTATGGTGTAAGCCAAGAAAACACTTAACTGTTTACAGTGGCCTTTGGCCCCTACTGTGACTTTTTCTTTTGGGTGCTGCCATTTGCGGTGAGGCAACCGCTGTTTATTCATTTGTGTTAGGGAACCGCGACATTGGGGATACTAGTGTCTGTTCTACCCACGATGAACTCTTATCTAATTCTCCACTGGAGTTTATAAGACTCCAAAGGGCTGAAGGATTTCAGCTTCAAGTTTGTTTCTTAGTTTTGAAAAGCGGACTTACCTATTTTCGGATACCCGTGTAATTCTGGTACTGGATGATTGTAAGGTGAGGTGACTTGATGTTCCATGCACTTGTGTCTAAGGTAGTGATGGTTTTAGTGAGACCTTACCAGAGTAGTTATGTATACATGTGTGTGTAATAATACCTGTTGTTTTTTCTTATAGGTTCACTTCCCTGCGGTTCCCTACCCTTCCCTTTCCCTCACTTGATTGCCCTAACGCTCTGTACAAATCTATTCAGAGATTGGGGAAATCTTGGGGTGGACCCCTTATAGCGTCATCCGGATCCTGAGGAGTACAAGACCTGACAGTCAAGGGGAGAGTCAAACCATGCACTCATAGCAATCACACAGCAACCAGAACAGAATCATCCCAAAATGTGTATGTCAGTCAGAGAAACACAACACATGCCATCAAAAAAGTCACATCCAACTGTGCCAACACATGTACAAACACAACCACAACTACAGCTAGGCAGTGGCACAAATTGAACTAACAAACACATCCACACATGTAGCCACCACAACAACACCAACACACAGTGAAGACCACTCAAAGGAAGGAATTCTGTGTATGCTGGCCAAGTCAGTGTAGCCAATAGCATCATGGGAGTCGCAGTCACACATATTGCCCCCCCCACAACTGTCCCATCAACACCACCATGAACCATGCTCACATCACAGGGAGTGGAGAAGGACTCACAAGATGGCTGACACTGGCTACTGCTGTGGGGAGCACAAGGCCCTGCTGCCAACTGTGCACCAACAAACAGCAGGACACCACTGACTGACATCCTGAGAGACAACTTCCACTCCCTGCAATGCAAGCACGTTCCATGGTGGGATATCTGGCTGGCTGGGTGGGAAGGGGGACTTGCAGCACTGACTATAGTCACCAGCACCTCCCCTCACACCCCCCAACACAAACTCCACAGTACCCACCTGGTAGAATGCAATGCCCTCCATCCTAACACAAGATCCCACAAAGCACCACCACCCTGGGTTATGTTGTGTGAAGCACAGGGACACTCTTGGGACTCTTAGCCAAACAACTGCCAGGACAACACTCCCAGCCATCCTGTCAGCACAGCCAGCCCACCCCACAGGGAAGCAGAGTCAAAAGGAAGGAAGCATTGGCATGCTGGGAAGGGGGAGGAGGCAATAGCATGATGGGAGTCGTAGTCACAGCCCTACATCCCCCACCACATGGCCCAGCAAGCTCACACTCACGCATGCACATCCCACAGAGAGTGGAAAGGCCCATCAAAGATGTCTGACACTGTTGCTGTGTCGTGGGGAGCACAAGGGCATGCTGGGTACTGCACACCAACCAACAGCAGGACACCACTGTCAGCCATCTTGCCATTGCCCTCACACCCACACACACTGAACTACACACAAAAGCAAGTAAGTATGGGAATGCTGGCAAGTGGGGTGGAGGCAATGGCATGATGGGAGTCGTAGTCACAGACATAGCTCACCCCCACAACTGTCCCATCAACACCACCCTGAACCATGCTCACATCACAGGGAGTGGAGAAGGACTCACAAGATGGCTGACACTGGCTACTGCTGTGGGGAGCACAAGGCCCTGCTGCCAACTGTGCACCAACAAACAGCAGGACACCACTGACTGACATCCTGAGAGACAACTTACACTCCCTGCAACGCAAGCACGTTCCATGGTGGGATAACTGACTGGCTGGGTGGGTGGGAAGGAGGTCCGGCTGTCAACCAAACACAAGCAATGCAGACCATGTTCACACCCCAGAAAATACATAGAAATGCCCAAATAATGCAGGACAATGTGCCACACCAATATCAACCCCTGACTGTGACGACTTAGGACAATGCAATGTACAGGCCCGCACCCAGAGGCACAGTCACAACTGTCATGTGTGTCAACCATTGATGCCTGCAGAAACATGACATACATTGTTTGTGTCTCCCAAAAACAGGTGATGATGGGGACACAGCAGCAGACGCTGAGGAGTCCCAGTCCTAGGCTCAAGAGGATGCCGAGCTCACTGGCGTCGTACAGCCTCTGTCCTCCTTGGACGATGAAGAACAACCTGGCACATCCGGTGCAAGTCAACATGCAGCACCAGCAGGACCACCAGCTGCAGCACCAGCAGGACCACCAGCTGCACCCCCTGCACCCACCCCTACAACGACTGTCACCACGAATACCATCCCTGCCGACATGGACAGAATAAGGAGCAATACCAGCACAGTGACCCTGGACCAACCTGGGGCCATGGACACCACCACCACCACCAACCCCCAAGGTGGACCAGGGTTATCTGTGCGTGCCACTGCACACACTGCACATGTCAGCAGGGGTGGTGGGAGGGGTGGGAGACAGAGGTCGCTGCTTGCAGACGTTGCTGGTGTGCATGACGACCCACAACTGGTACGCATAGCTGATGCGTACCAGTCCAGCACCGGAGACCTCAGCCAGGTAGTGGGGCTCCTCAGAGACATTAAACAGCAGCAGGCTGCCCATCATGCCCGCTTGGACTCCCACATGTCCCACGTGGAGTCACACATGTCCCGTGTGGACTCACACATGTCCCGCGTGGAGTCCAAGTGGGATGCACTGCATGAGATGACGGCGGTGCACAGGGACATTTTACAATGCCTCCGCCAGATGAACAGCAACCAGTCCACACCTCCCTGTGTGCCAACAACATCTGGTGCCGAACAAACTGCAACTGCCACAGGGAGGGAGGAGGACTCTGGCGGAGAGTCCCCTGCACCGCAGCAGCCTGCACTTGAGGGCCCCCCCAAGAAGAGGGGTCGTCCGAGGAGGGAAAAGTGAGAGGCCGATGGCCAAGCGCAACTCCCAGGAAGCCTGAACCTGTTCTGGATGTTCGCCTTTGTGCACAGACTGTTCACCCTGTTGACGGCAACACTACTCCCACACATTGCATGGGGAGTACAAGTTGGACCAATGTGTCAGACAACTGTGGCCCCGATACTGGGGATCCTGTCTACCCGGACTTTCAATTCACCTAGGAACTTGGGATTGCAAGATTCATGTACAGCACAACCCATCCTATGCACTATTAACACAAATGTATCACAATAAACACACTAATACACCATACTTGCCTCTGTCGTGATTCCAACGTGGGTGCTGTTATGGGGATGATGAACTGCAAAATTACACTGTGTATGCGAACTGCAACAGCAAGGACAACACAGGCATGTGAGTACAGGCAACGTGACACACATGAGGGAGACACACCACCAGGGCTACACGACACATACACACCTAGGCCATCTGACTCATTGCCTACACTGATGTTGCCAGGGAAGACGGTGCAATGCACAGACACCACACCCATTCCCAGTTGTAGTCAAGTAGCCCACAGGTGCAGTAAGCAAATGGCAGTCAAATGTGTGACCACAGACAACGCACATCACAAAGTGAAGCACAGGTTTATTACACAGTTGCAACATGCCGTAACCACTACAGATGCAAGGTAACCCCACCTGGTAGCGGGCACACAGTCAACAACTGTAGACGGAAGGAAGTCCATGGGTGTGGCGCACATCACCTGTAGGGACACAACAGCTACCAGCCTGGATGTGCAATCACGTCGTCGGTGGACACAGTTGACCAAACGAATCTGAAAGTACCCTGTGAAGGACAGAAATGACACACAGTCAAAAGCAATGGAGTACAGGACAGAACAGCAAAACTCATGCACAATACATGTTACAAGATACCCACCCAGAACCAAGTTAGCATGTCAACACTGTTGGGGAGTACAGCCCACCTGTCACCACACATCGCAACACACATCCAGTCAAGTAGCCCATGGACACACTCCAACAGCACCAGAGCACCACCCACACATCATGCCAACTCACATCATTGACATGACACCTCAGGATACTCACATTCAGCTAAAGAAGTTGGTGATGAGCTGTGTGCGGACATCACCATCACCATCATCATCATCATCATCGTCACTGGCATCGTGGTCCAGGCCAGGATCCTCCACAGGTGGCGGATGTTGGTCATTGTCATCCTGGATGAGAGGCAACTCCTTCCGCACTGCCAGGTTGTGGAGCATGCAGCAGACGATGATAATCTTGCACACTTTCGCAGGGGCATATGGGAGGGACCCTCCGGTCTTGTCCAGGCAGCGGAAGCGGCTCTTCAGGAGACCAAAGGTCCGCTCAATCACTCTCCTGGTCCGACCATGTGCCTCATTGTAGCGCATCTGGGCAGGTGTCACAGGGTTCCTGAGGGGTGTCAGCAACCACGGCATGTTGGGGTATCCCGAGTCACCTATGGACAGACAAGTGCACATTAGCTGACTTGGAAAAGTGGGCGGAATACTACAGATCAGATCACACACAATGGCACAAAGTCAGTACACACCGACAAGCCAGGCACGCTGGTTCTGCATCTGTGCCATCATCCTGGGGATGCGACTACTCCTCATCACAAAGGCATCGTGTGCTGAACCAGGGAAACGGGCACACACGTGTGTGATGGTCATGTCTGCAAGACACACCACCAGTGCATTGACCGAGTGGTAGTGCTTGCGGTTCCTGTAGGCCTGCTCCTGGGCCTGTGGTGGTACCAAAGCCACATGTGTCCCATCAATGGAGCCAATGACATGCGCCATCCTCCCCAGGGCATAAAAGTCACTCTTCACGTCAGTGAGTCGTCGCAGTCTAGGGAAATAGATGTACCGGTTCAGGAAGAGCAACATTGCCGCCAAAACATCGCGGAGCACACGGCTGAACATGGTCTGTGACATCCCACCAGCAGTCACCACAGTATGTTGGAAGGTACCAGTGGCAAAGAAGTGTAGGGCTGCCATCACCTTCACCTTGGGGGTCAGCGCTGTAGGATACGGCCGGCCAGGCTGCAAATGTGGGGACAACTGCACTGCCAAATCCTCAATCAGCTGCCTGGTGAAGCGGTACCGTTGGATGCTGTCCCGTTCCACCATCGTTGCCAGGTCTGGGAATGGCCGATGGACAGCAGGAGCCCTGCAGTGCAGAGGAGAAGTAAGCAAGATTGTCAGTCACCCCACATATGCGGCATTGAACACACTCAAGATCCCAACATACATCATTATGAGGCACAACTACATGAAGTGTGCAGTACCGGAAGGACATGTATGGTACATACATGGCCAACATCTGTCAACACGGTCCTACAGGTGGCATCAATTTGTCCCAGGTTGGCCCATTGGATATCATGAGGCCGTGTCACAGTTCCAATCTCCTGCTGCAGTGTCACAATAACCCCCCACAGTGACATGTGAGGACAGATGTGCCCCAGGCACCACAGCTCAACGACAGGTACATTCCCAGGGACCCTGTAATGCCACATGGACACTGGCATTACATGGAGTATCATGTATACACCACAGCAAAACAACCTTGACCCCCACCGGTAGTGGCCCCACTTGCCATGGCAGGACAGACATGGACGTCTGTGACACACACGCACAACATCAGAGTCCATGCACACACAACGTGGATGTGGAGACTGTCTCCCATTGTGCACATGAAATCAGAGACATTGTAAACACTACATGCACAAAGACTGTGGAGGACCATCACTATTGTGCCACTGGGACACCCTGGCTCAAACATACCGTCCCACATGGGACTCACGGGGTATGTGACATGACATACACATACACCACTGTGAAATGTGACCATGGCACATGCACAGATATGAACAGTTGCACATCACAGTGGTCACGTACACGTAACACCCAGGATCCTGTCCCCATGAACACGTGCACAGCCTGGGGGTGGCTGCCCACAGGTGACACCCACAGGACAACATGTACACCAACATACACACAATAGGAAATGCAGCCTTACATGCCTTATGATAAGGTTTGGACAGGCTGTCGTGATGTAGGTGTGCCCCTCACTCCCTGGGAGCTATCTGTGGCTGGCATATGTCCATCTGAGACAGGCATGCTGACATATGCCAGTCACATGTACAGTGATGCGTTGAACAGCAATGGACCGATCGGTGCCTCCGGCCGGCCCATTGCTTTCAATGTGTGCGGGTACGCGTTGTACCCCTGTGCGCGTTGAACAGCAATGGACCGATCGGTGCCTCCGGCCGGCCCATTGCTTTCAATGTATGCGGGTACGCCTTGTACCCCTGTGCGCGTTGAACAGCAATGGACCGATCGGTGCCTCCGGCCGGCCCATTGCTTTCAATGTGTGCGGGTACGCGTTGTACCCCTGTGCGCGTTGAACAGCAATGGACCGATCGGTGCCTCCGGCCGGCCCATTGCTTTCAATGTGTGCGGGTACGCGTTGTACCCCTGTGCGCGTTGAACAGCAATGGACCGATCGGTGCCTCCGGCCGGCCCATTGCTTTCAATGTGTGCGGGTACGCGTTGTACCCCTGTGCGCGTTGAACTGCAATGGACCGATCGGTGCCTCCGGCCGGCCCATTGCTTTCAATGTGCGGGTACGCGTTGTACCCCTGTGCGCGTTGAACTGCAATGGACCGATCGGTGCCTCCGGCCGGCCCATTGCTTTCAATGTGTGCGGGTACGCGTTGTACCCCTGTGCGCGTTGAACAGCAATGGACCGATCGGTGCCTCCGGCCGGCCCATTGCTTTCAATGTGTGCGGGTACGCGTTGTACCCCTGTGCGCGTTGAACAGCAATGGACCGATCGGTGCCTCCGGCCGGCCCATTGCTTTCAATGTGTGCGGGTACGCGTTGTACCCCTGTGCGCGTTGTACCGCAATGGACCGATCGGTGCGCACCCATTGACAATGGGCTTGCCTGGCAACGGACGCGTTTTCGAATTTCGAGCGAGTCGGTTGCTGGAAAATCAGTTGGTCACCCACAACAATGTTGCAAAATCATGTATGTCATGAAGTTGAAGATTTGAAGGATGCTGTGGGCGTGTTTTGGTGCTGCTATTCCATGGATTGGCCAGATTCAGAAGATGCAAACGACTTGGACCTATCACTTTGGACACAAGGGACAGTATCTGCCTCTCCAGCACATATATATTGCTGGCTGTTCCCCTGAGAGCCCACTTGCCTGCACTACATGCTCCAAGACGACATCTGCCACTGCACTGCTGCTGTCTCTGCCCCTCTGGACCCTGCAATGGCACGTACTGTGGAGAGAGCCCCAGCCTTCAGCCTTGAAGAGAACCAGGCCCTGCTGGACAGCCTACTTCCACAGTACAGCAAGCTGTATGGGACACCAGGGGAGCAGGTGAGTGTTCTGTGCACTGCCTTTCTGAATGTGCATTTTGTCTGACTAGCAAGGCTGAGAGTCTGCACGCCACTGGCTAGCAGGCTCACTGAGTAGTTGTCACTCCCCATAGTGTGTAGTGACTTGCACTGGACAGGTATGGTGCAGTGACAGTGCATTTGAACATGGTTTTACTTCCCATGCAATGATACCATGTAGTGACGTCTGGCAAACTGTCCATGGTCAGCTTTGCACTGCCTGTGTACATCATGTGCCCCTGTGATTGAGACATGTATATACGACTGTGTCATGCACGGATATGTTGCATGTGTGGTAATGGCCTTTTCACTTGGTCATCCTGACAGGTTAATGCCCATCGGAAGCAGGACCTCTGGAAGGACATCGTCCGGGCTGTCCGGTCCGTGGGGGTCTACAAGCGCCGGATCCGCAACTGCCAGAAGAGGTGGCAGGACCTTCGGGGCTGGACCCGGAGGATTGCACGGGTCCAGCTGAAGCTGTCGCCTCCTCGCAGGAGGGGCGGAACACGGACCCTGACCCCCCACATGCTCCAGATCCTGGCGGTGGTCTTTCCAGACCTGGATGGGCAGCTGAAGGCCAGACAGCAGCAAGGAGGGGGTGAGTCAAAGACTGCACTGTGAACTCTGTATTACATGCTTTGTGCCCTCCTCTGGCCTGGTTCAACTGCCACAGTGCAGCAGTCATGTTGTCCAGGAGCCATGTCCCTCTATTGTGCACTGCCCACTGCTCATCTGATACCCAGGTGTGGCCCTTACAGTCAGGGAATTGTGTCACTTGGGACTGTGTCCTTGCAGTTTGCTTCACTAAAGGTGGGGGACAGCATCTGTTTCCCTGACTCTGTTGTGGGCATCATGGGTGGGTCCATTGTTCACACAACGCCTGGTTTTGGACATGTGATCTGCGTGTTGCTTTGATATGCGGTCCACTTGCTGAGCTGAGCCACCACATGTGCCTGGGGTATGTGGCACACGCCCATGCAGCGGGTGGGAACAATGTTTGGGCCCCAGGAGTGTGCAGATTACGTGTGTCACACATACATAGCCAGCTATCCACTGTCCAGGGCACATCCCTCATTCATGTGGAGCAGGACAGTCATGCCTACTCCAGGCCATGCAATGCACTCTGTACTCCCACTCCCGTGTATCAGCTGACACATTGTGCACAGTGATTTGACCCCTCCGGTGTCTGCCTCTGTGTCAGTGTGCTGTGGATTAGTTGCCAGGACTGCTGTGGTGTTTCTTGGTAGGGGCTCAGCATGCCCCTGGAGATGTGACCATAGGAGACGATACTTGTGTGTCACATAGGTGTTTGATCAGCTGCCCGTGCAGACTGGGGTATGCGAATGTGATGTTCAGGCAGCTGTTCCCCATTCACAGCAAATTGTGAGGGGCTCAGGTTCAGAGGGTAGTGTCACAGGTCTCCCATATGTCCAATAGGTGTGACCTGGACAGATGAGGGTTGAGATGATGTGTTGTGTGGGGGATGTACATGTGCACTTGTGCAGCTCCAGGACTTGCATTCCCCATGACCTACTATTGTGACACAGTGCATAGTGTTGTTGTCTGGCTGCCAAGTCATACATCACTGAGACAGTGATGTATGACTTAACAGTCATGCCTCTGCCATGGCATGTGTCAACTTATTTGTGGTCCTGCAGGGAGTGACATGTGCTACATGCACACCATAGTGGCGCTGGCTATCAGGACATGGGTGCATCATGGTGTCTGTCGCTGGTATGCATCACATGCATTTCCTATTTGACTCTGGGCATCCCTTTCATCCGGAAACCTGTACTGACTCAGTGGCAAGAGCTGTGATGTGTCCACACCGTGTCCTTTGCACTGTCCAACTACTGTGTACTTGGTGCATGTGTCCACACTGGGGTGTTGCAATCCAACAGACACCAGACAGATGGGTGCAAGGCCATGTGGGATGTGAGTGCCATGCTTGGCATCAGACTGACAATTGGCTTCTCCTGTTCAGTTAGGGCACTTTTAGCAATGTACAACTAATGATGCCAGGGCTTGCTCTGTGATGTGCTGTGCTCACAGTGGTGTGTGCGTTTGGTGCAGGTGACTGATGTCTGTCTGTTTCCCCATTGTTTGCAAATACATCCACGGCCACGGAAGGGGACAGCTCCATGGACCAGGAGGAGCCAGAGAGCCAGACTGGGTCAGCAGCCGAGGTATGGTCGGAGGGACCCAGTGGCACGGAGGGCGAGGGGAGCCACACCGAGGAGTCCTCAGCACCATCCACCTCAGCTGAGGACCAGAGCAACTCGGAGGATGACTCCCTTGTGGAGGCGGGTGTCAGCAGCCACCACACCCCAGCTAGTGTTGCTGTCCCCGCCACCACCAGCACCACCACCGCCCTCCCATCGGCTCCCATTCCCCAGGTCCGTGGAGGCTCCCATGTTCGGGAGCGTGTCTCCTTTGGGCCAGGCACCGCACCCCCTGCCCCTGTGTCCCCTGCTGCCCTGAGTGAGGAGTCTGTGTACCTCCTTCGCCAGCTCCATGTAGGGCAGACAGCCATGCTGAGTGTCCTCCATGCGCACACCGCACTGTTGATTCAGCTGGTGTCGTTCATGGAGGGCATCTCATCGGGCATGTCTGACCTACAGAGGGGCAACAGGTCCATGGACTCCTCCCTGACGGCAGCAGTGTCCCTCCTCAGACAGTCCCTCACCCCTCCTGCCTCTGCTCCATCCACACTCCCCAGCACCTTGCCCGTCCCAAGCACACACACACCGGCACAGGCACACACCAGCACACACACATCCAGCACACAGACACACACGCCACAAACTAAACGCACACGCACGCACAGTCAGGGGACTGAAACCAGACTCACAGGGGATGGGGCCCTGGTACACACACACGCATCCACGGGCACTGCGCAGTCCTCAGTTGCCTCTCCCGCCAAAGCACCCTCCCTTGCCTCACCTGCAACCCCAAAGACCCAGCGCCTCTTCCTCAGTGACCTCGGCCTCTTCCCCTCCGATCCAGCTGCCCCAGCATCCAGGGGGAAGAGGAAGCTCCCCACACGGAGCAGAGTGCCCCTCGCCCCCGGACACCCTCCCCCAGGCGCAGACAGACTGAGGCCCCCACCCGCAAGTCCCCCGGAGTGGTAAGAGCAAGACCCCGCCGCCGCCCTGCAGCTCAAGCACCAGGTCACCTTCCTCCATCCCTCAGGCCCCCACTCCACAGGTGCCCCCGCCACACCCTGCCCCAGGTTCCCCCACCCACAGAGAGCCACTTGCTCTCCCGGCACCACACCCCCCGCTGCGCTTGTCTGTGCCACTGATGTGGTGAGGGTGTCCTCCCCCTCTGTCCAGCCCACCTTGCCTGTTCCCCATTCTCCTCCCCTGGTGGTAGGCACTGCAGTGGAGTCCACTACCACCCTGTCTGACTTGGGCACTGCAGTGGCGGACCTGTCCACTCCATCTGCAGGGTCCACTGCAGTCGTGCCGGCACCCACAACATCTGAGCCATGCCCCCAGTTGTGCCGGCACACACCATGTCAGACACCTCCACTGCAGTTGTCAGTGGCTCTCCAGCACCCACCACCCCTTCCCTGCTTCCTCCTGGTGAGCCCTGATCCTGTCCCTGCGGTGCCTGGCCTACCCCCCCGGTTGCCCCTCCTAGTGGATTGTCCCTGGTTTTGTGCAGGCATGTGTAGGGTGGCATCTGCCACTGTCACCCACTTGTGACTTTGTTGATGGACTGGCCATTGGCCTTTGTTTATGTTCTACCGGACTTCTACTTTTAATGCCACATATGCTGAATAAAGCAACTTTCTGTTCTCTAGTGCTTTTGCTTCTGATGTACATGATGTTGATGATGCTAAGAATGCCCTTGCTGCAGTGATGGTGATATTTGGTCTCATGATAATGAAGTGTTACTGTGCAGGAACCCATGTGGTCCAGGGGTTATGTGTCCTATCCTGTGGTGTATCCATGTCATCCATAGCAGCATCTGAGGGTGTCATGTGTTCAGTATTTGGCAATGAGATTTCCTACTTAGATTGGCAACTTCACATCTGTGGCTTCCACCCCTGCACATCTGTTGTGCCTGCCATTGTTCTATTCGTCTACTTCCCTGACCGTGTGGCCATCTCCAGTGAACATGCAGGTTTGGGCATCAATGGGGAAGGACTCATCTGTGTTGTCACTGC
Organism: Calotriton arnoldi; assembly: GCA_963921515.1. Taxonomy (NCBI): domain Eukaryota; kingdom Metazoa; phylum Chordata; class Amphibia; order Caudata; family Salamandridae; genus Calotriton; species Calotriton arnoldi. The sequence goes on from CAWUFW010001839.1 coordinate 711,660, forward strand.
AACATTGCTATACAAGTGTGTTGGATCTGTGCTGATGATTCCGTTGGCACTTCCATGACCAGGCTGATGGGACGGGAGCCCTCATTTGTTGCTAATTGTTGATTGTGTGTCCCATTGCTGCCATGGTATGGTATCTGTTCGCCTCACATCTGCAGTCTCCACAGGGTATCTGCATGTGTGTGCCCATTGGTGCAAATATGTGGGTCTGCATTCGGATGGTCACTTCTGTCATTGTGTCATTGATGATTGTTGACGGTGTCAGCCCCCATAGGTGTTGTTTGTCTGCACATGGCCAAAGTTATGTCTTATTTGCACTGCAGGATTTGGCTCCCCCAATTTATGTTGCAATGGGACACATACACTACTTTGCCACTGATGTGTTTGTTGTTCTGTGACCAGGAATCATCCATGCAGTTTGGCAGTTGCACCTCTTACTTTGTCAACACTTGCCTTTTGGTCACTGTGATGATGGGGGTTTGGACCCCATTGCCACAATGTTCAAAATGTGCTTCAGCTATGGACCCCACACTTACATTTTGGTCACTGTGATGATGGGGGTTTGGTCCCCATTGCCACAATGTTCAAAATGTGCTTCAGCTATGGACCCCACACTTACATTTTGGTCACTGTGATGATGGGGGTTTGGACCCCATTGCCACAATGTTCAAAATGTGCTTCAGCTATGGACCCCACACTTACATTTTGGTCACTGTGATGATGGGGGTTTGGTCCCCATTGCCACAATGTTCAAAATGTGCTTCAGCTATGGACCCCACACTTACATTTTGGTCACTGTGATGATGGGGGTTTGGACCCCAATGCCACAATGTTCAAAATGTGCTTCAGCTATGGACCCCACACTTACATTTTGGTCACTGTGATGATGGGGTTTTGGTCCCCATTGCCACAATGTTCAAAATGTGCTTCAGCTATGGACCCCACACTTACATTTTGGTCACTGTGATGATGGGGGTTTGGTCCCCATTGCCACAATGTTCAAAATGTGCTTCAGCTATGGACCCCACACTTACATTTTGGTCACTGTGATGATGGGGGTTTGGTCCCCATTGCCACAATGTTCAAAATGTGCTTCAGCTATGGACCCCACACTTACATTTTGGTCACTGTGATGATGGGGGTTTGGACCCCATTGCCACAATGTTCAAAATGTGCTTCAGCTATGGACCCCACACTTACATTTTGGTCACTGTGATGATGGGGGTTTGGACCCCATTGCCACAATGGTCATGGCCTGCTTGCATTGTGGGTGCCACACACATATATGTGTGGCACATGTGCTAGGGGGTCACATTGTATGTTCAAAGTCATGTTCGGTGTTGTAGGCATTTGACACAGTCTACACACGCTTGTCATGGTGTTGGGGGATGTCTCCTTCTTGCATTCCCTAGGTTGTGGTGTGCTGGTTGTGTCATGCATTGTCCATCCTATGAGTAGGGGTGGTAGTAGTGGTAGGCATCCTGCCCCCCTGGCTAAGGGTGGTAGTAGTGGTAGGCATCCTGCCCCCCTGGGTAAGGGTGGTAGTAGTGGTAGGCATCCTGCCCCCCTGGCTAAGGGTGGTAGTAGTGGTAGGCATCCTGCCCCCCTGGCTAAGGGTGGTAGTAGTGGTAGGCATCCTGCCCCCCTGGGTGAGGGTGGTAGTAGTGGTAGGCATCCTGCCCCCTGGCTAAGGGTGGTGGTAGGCATCCAGCCCCCTGGGTGAGGGTGGTAGTAGTGGTGGGCATCCTGCCCCCTGGCTAAGGGTGGTAGTAGTGGTAGGCATCCTGCCCCCCTGGGTGAGGGTGGTAGTAGTGGTAGGCATCCTGCCCCCTGGCTAAGGGTGGTGGTAGGCATCCTGCCCCCTGGGTGAGGGTGGTAGTAGTGGTAGGTATCCTGCCCCCCTGTGTAAGGGTGGTAGTAGTGGTAGGCATCCTGCCCCCCTGGGTGAGGGTGGTAGTAGTGGTAGGCATCCTGCCCCCTGGGTAAGGGTGGTAGTAGTGGTAGGCATCCTGCCCCCCTGGGTAAGGGTGGTAGTAGTGGTAGGCATCCTGCCCCCCTGGGTGATGGTGGTAGTAGTGGTAGGCATCCTGCCCCCTGGGTGAGGGTGGTAGTAGTGGTGGGCATCCTGCCCCCTGGGTGAGGGTGGTAGTAGTGGTGGGCATCCTGCCCCCTGGCTAAGGGTGGTAGTAGTGGTAGGCATCCTGCCCCCCTGGGTGAGGGTGGTAGTAGTGGTAGGCATCCTGCCCCCCTGTGTAAGGGTGGTAGTAGTGGTAGGCATCCTGCCCCCCTGGCTAAGGGTGGTGGTAGGCATCCTGCCCCCCTGGGTGAGGGTGGTAGTAGTGGTAGGCATCCTGCCCCCCTGGCTAAGGGTGGTGGTAGGCATCCAGCCCCCCTGGGTGAGGGTGGTAGTAGTTGTAGGCATCCTGCCCCCTGGCTAAGGGTGGTGGTAGGCATCCAGCCCCCCTGGGTGAGGGTGGTAGTAGTGGTAGGCATCCTGCCCCCCTGGCTAAGGGTGGTAGTAGTGGTAGGCATCCTGCCCCCCTGGGTAAGGGTGGTAGTAGTGGTAGGCATCCTGCCCCCCTGGCTAAGGGTGGTAGTAGTGGTAGGCATCCTGCCCCCCTGGCTAAGGGTGGTAGTAGTGGTAGGCATCCTGCCCCCCTGGGTGAGGGTGGTAGTAGTGGTAGGCATCCTGCCCCCCCTGGCTAAGGGTGGTGGTAGGCATCCAGCCCCCCCTGGGTGAGGGTGGTAGTGGTGGTGGGCATCCTGCCCCCCTGGCTAAGGGTGGTAGTAGTGGTAGGCATCCTGCCCCCCTGGGTGAGGGTGGTAGTAGTGGTAGGCATCCTGCCCCCTGGCTAAGGGTGGTGGTAGGCATCCTGCCCCCCTGGGTGAGGGTGGTAGTAGTGGTAGGCATCCTGCCCCCCTGGGTGAGGGTGGTAGTAGTGGTAGGCATCCTGCCCCCCTGGGTAAGGGTGGTAGTAGTGGTAGGCATCCTGCCCCCCTGGGTAAGGGTGGTAGTAGTGGTGGGCATCCTGCCCCCTGGCTAAGGGTGGTAGTAGTGGTAGGCATCCTGCCCCCCTGGGTGAGGGTGGTAGTAGTGGTAGGCATCCTGCCCCCCTGTGTAAGGGTGGTAGTAGTGGTAGGCATCCTGCCCCCTGGCTAAGGGTGGTGGTAGGCATCCAGCCCCCTGGGTGAGGGTGGTAGTAGTGGTGGGCATCCTGCCCCCTGGCTAAGGGTGGTAGTAGTGGTAGGCATCCTGCCCCCCTGGGTGAGGGTGGTAGTAGTGGTAGGCATCCTGCCCCCCTGTGTAAGGGTGGTAGTAGGGTAGGCATCCTGCCCCCCTGGGTGAGGGTGGTAGTAGTGGTAGGCATCCTGCCCCCCTGGGTGAGGGTGGTTGTGGTGGTAGGCATCATGCCACCTCTGGGTGAGGGTGGTAGTGGTGGTAGGCATCATGCCACCCCTGGGTAGGGGTGGTGGTGCGCATTCAGGCCCCTGTGTGCATATGTGGCATTGGTGATGGGCATCCCGCCCCTATGGTGCTGCTGTTGCTGGTGTAAGTATATTCAGCATCCCCGTGTGTGTGTGTGATGTGTCGTGTACGTGTTGTATGTGTTTTGTGGTTGGTGTCTGGCTTACCTTCTGCGCCGTACGCGTCCGTGCCTGTTCCGGTAGTAAATGTAGAATATTGGTATGATCGGGACGAAGGGATTCATGGTTGGTTCGTGTCGTTCGTCCTTCTCGTTGCTTCGCGTCGTCCTCGTCGCTTCGCCTCGTCCTCGTCGCCTCGCGCCGTCCTCGTCGCTGCCGTGTTCGCCTCGTGAGCCGTGGATCGTGTTGTGGCGCGAATCGGAGCTTATGTGCGCCTCTTCCGGATGCTTTGACGTGCCGTGCGTAGTGACGGGTTCGGCGCGCACGGAAAGCGCATCGTACTTGTCCGGCCGGACGGGGCTGCATTTTTCCTTCCGTGCGACTCGATTCAGCGTTTCCGGATTCGCCTCGGTCGGAGAACAGGACCTGGTTTGGGTGAGTACGGCTCGGCCGGATTTTTGCTGTTGTGCGCATCGTACTTGCTCGTTCGGTGTGCTGTACGGATCGGTCGGGAAACAGGCTTTCGCATGGCTTTTTTCCCGACCGAATGGTATTGGGTGCGCCTCCGACCGAGATCGGAATCGGCCCCTATGTGTACTGTGTCTCTATACAAACTGTCTCCTTCTGTGTCCCTAACCTGTTTTTAATACCAGCAATTGCAGCACTGCAAGCCTGGGGATATAAAATGCACAGAAGTAGGATAGGGGTCAGAGAAAGAGGCAGGTCGACCAGAAACACAGCACATCTAGTTCATATTTGTGCATGCCCCTCTTTGCTTATGTGAGCTCATTAAAGACATACCTATGGGTTTTGCAAATGTTGTTAGTTCGGTCATCCTAGTTAAAAATAAGCATATCATTAACTGTATTTAGTTTGTGTCACATTTTAAAGGTTATGGATTTTACTAGTACTAGCATTCTTCAAAAGGTTTGAGACAATTATAAGAATGCAGATGAAATATAAAAACAATATTGTATTGATATGATCTGTGCTGACTTGACTAAAATATCATTATTGTTATGAGTTTTAACACATTACTGAAGCATTAAAAATATTGGCAAAGGATATTGTAGTATAGATGATAAAGTAATAGCACATTGTGGTCAAAGGTAAATGAAAAATGTGTTGATGCAGGCATATGTGTTGAGTAGGTTGTATGTCAGAATATCGCATACAAAAGTATCATCTGACATAAATATAGTGTCCTAAATCTCATTTGCAAAAAATTGTCCTATTGGGTGAATATTTTCTATGATTGACTCCGAAGGATCAACATTTTTGTAGATAATATTTAGGACACAATATTTATGTCTGATAATATTCTAACCATGATATTCTGGTACCACACCTGCAGAGTACCACGGAGTCAGCAAGTGAAATTACATTACTTACTGCATCTGAAGAGAACCCTCCCACATCTTGCTCACTCTCCCATCCGCAGGTGTAGGATATCCCCTCTTTCCCTTTTCCCTGCGTCTACCTATTCACTGTAGTATACCTCAATACCTTCTGAGAGGTATTCCCTTTTCACCCTTTTCCTCTATCTACCGCCACCTTGTTTTTGTCAATCCTCTAAGATAAAAGTCAATCTTCTAAGATAAAAACCCTCCTCAATCTAAAAGACACATACACTATTTATACATCACTTAAGGTGGGGAACTATAACGTGGTCATAGAACTTGCTGATTACATAGCTTGGAAAGACAGAACACCCTACAAACAAAGAGAACTACAAAACAGATTTATAAAGACTTAGGGGCCGATTCCGATCTCGGCCGGTAGGGCTCCGAATCGGATTCGGCTTAACCGGATCCGATTCGGAGCCCTATTGCCCGACCAATTCGTACGCGCGTCCGGGCGAGCGAGTACGATGCGAAATCGCCGACCGACTCGTCCGGGCATCCCGACCGCTCCGACCGACTCGTTCCCGGGTCTAACCGCACCGACCGACTCGCTCGGACTCGACTCGCACCGCGCAATGGAGACGTTCCCCGGCCGGGTAAGTACGATGCGCGCCGCGAGCAGTCCGACCGAGCCGCGCCGTCCGGCTCGAAAGAGCAGTCGGAGCCGTACTTTGGGGGTCCGTGTCGGACCCCCCTGTACGCGTAGCCGCGCGAGTCGCACCCAGGGGGGACCCATGGGTCCCCCCTACCTGTGCGTGTACGGCGCGAGTCGCTTCGCTGCGTACACGCTGTAGGGGGCGCCCTTGTCAGCCTCGCACCCATTGAGTCAATGGGAGCCCGCGCACGCGTTGTGACGACAGGCTCCCATTGACCTCAATGGGAGTCCGACCAACTCGAGTCCAATGGCATACGTGCGCATCGTACTCGTTCGGGTCGGGCTGCACGGGTCCGAGTCGGTCGGAAATCTCTCCGGGTCCGGCTCGGTCGGAGAGATTTCCGGCCCGAATCGGAATCGGCCCCTAAATAGGAAGGTTGGTGCAAATTGTATCATATTTAGTTCATATAAATAGGAAACCATGCAACTGGGTATAAAATCTTTATTTTAAGTGAAAGTGGCGTGCAGTGTACAGAGGATTCAAGGTTGACATTTTGGGTGCTAAAAACTCCTGCAAGCACCCAATGTAACCTGCCTGAAATCAATTAAATGTCTTACTACGGCAGGTTGAATTTAAATAATTGGCCTTGTATATTTCTAGGATCAAACCTAGCCCCGCAAATGTGCAAGTTTAGATTTCGAAATCATAGGTCCCGAATCATGGTGAGGGCTTGCGAAGTGGCAGACGGTCATCTGTATTTTTGGCCAGGCCCTCTCTGCAATTAGTGCGCACCCACCGCTCTGTTATGCATTTCCTCAGAGGATCTACTAAGGCTCCAATGTCGATTCCCACACCACCAGGCCTGCCAACTCGGTGATAGTAGCTCCCTTCACATAGTCACATGGTGAGGAGCCGTTATCACACGGTGGCAGGGAAAATATTTGGAAACCACACTAAGAGTGGTCTTCTAGCTGGGTCTTTGGAGACTTTGAATAGCAGATGTCCATTATGGGGTATGAAAATACCCAGGACATCAGCACCAGCCTCAGCAAGCTATTTTCTTTTTTGGAGGAGGGGCATTTGGTGCCACCCCCTTCGAGCCCACCCCCTACTCACACAGTGAAATATTTGCCCACGTTGATGAGTCCCATACATGTCACTGCATACATTTTTCGTTACTATCCACTGCTGAAATTGAGAGGGATGCAGCCAAATTCTGGATCCGGCAGCTATTCTTAAGCCAGCTCAGGGATCCGGACTGTTCCCAAGGAATCTCCCCATTTGTGTTCCAGTGCAGACAGTGGGAAGGGGAGCCAGTGAAGAGTCACAGTTTGCGTCACCTGAGGATCAATGCAAATGGATCCTTTACTTGTAGATCACCTTCTTTACGCCTGCTCCTGGCTTGGAGCAACTGAAGCTCATACTTAGCACAGCTGGATCCTAACACCTCCCCATCAGAGGAAAGTAGATTTCACTCAGCATTTAACAAGTTGGTAAGAGTTAAGCTGAGATCTGAAAGCTATTCTTGAGACTTTGTCAAGCTGCAGTCTGTATGAGAATAGGTCTATATTCTGTAAGTACACTGTTAATAATAACAATACAACTGAATGCATTTTTGGCACATAAAAATAATTGTTTAGTACTTCTATGGGAACCCATTTATCAACTTACTGCAAGGTTTCAAACTTATGCCTTGCAAGTTACATGGAGCTGTTAGAAGTGGCTGAATTATTCATTTTTTCGTTCAAATCTTTATTCGGTTTTCAGACTGAACAACCATAAAAGCATACATAAAATCATCTCAAAAAGAACATGAACTTATCTTCATCAACATCTGCATTTATATATGTTGCGTGGGATTTATCATGTTTAAAATCATAAAATTATCCTATCAAAAAGCATCTTAAAATCACAAACTCGTAAGCTTCCTTATTCAAGGGATTTTTTTTTAAAGCGATTAGGGCCACACATAGGGATACAAATTTAAACTTTTGGAAGAAAACCAAAGTAGGTCTTGAATGCTTAAAATTCTGTAACAAAGGTTCACACATATGGATCATGGTTGTTTGTGCATAGTGCTTTGTAAAGAAATATTGTCACAGGACAGACTCCAGGGTCTTTAGACCAGAGACCCATTATCAGAAAAGCTGCTAAATGGTGTATCATATTCAGACAAAAACTAGTCAATAGGAAACGATCATACAAATTGGTCACTGCTATGAGGTAAGGTTGTATATCTGAAGTTATAATCAACGGTTCATGGTAAACTACAGTGATTTTGCCATACTCAGTACAGTATCTTTCCCATTTTAAAATTGATCTTATTTTATTTTTTCATAACAATTTTGGGAATCTTAGATGAATCTTCAAGGGTCATTATATTTAATGCTCTTGGGCATTTCACTAATATTTGCCAGCCAATTAATATTTATGACATTATCAAGAGATAGGCAATCTACAATTAATGCCCTATTTAACTTCAGTTCAGGTGTATTCAATATTTTATGCCATAGGAAAAGAGGGTGTATTTTAATCATATCCTCCAGATATGGCAAAGCGTATTCTTTGTGTACAATAGTGGTGGAGGTACTCTTGGGGACCGCTGTCAACCTCGCAGCAAAGCAGGTTTTGGTTGTCTGGAGAGTTTGAGGAACTATATAACCACAAATACCAGCCGTGAAAGTTGCAGACTAGACACATTTGCTTCTATGTACACATTCCTTTAATTAGTTTAGTGCCTAGTTTAGTAGCAAAACCAAAATTTCCTGCATTGTTCTTTTGCATAATTTGTTCTTTACGAGTAATAAGACGTTTCCTATTACCCAAACGATCAAACAACATGCTCAAATAAGAAAACTTGTCAACCTTACGTGTTATACTACCATTAATTGTAAATATAAATGATGTGGGAGTTCCCCTTCCCACACACCATAATAAAAGATTTAGATGTATGGACTTTCAGGTGGGGGTCCTCCATAAAATATACAAAAGCGTCCAGCAACTTCTGAAAGCCCAGTGGAGTTCTTACCGGAAGAACGGCATTGTCCACGTAGAGTAAAGCTGGTATTTTACACAGACCTATCTTGGGCATGTCAATGTTAGTTTGAAGAAGGGCACTTTCCAAACCATTGATGTATACGTTAATTAAAAAAGAAGCCAGGAAACATCCCTGTCTGACCCCCCCTTCTGATCTTAAAAGGCTTTGAACATTCTCCGTTAGTGCCAAAACACCTCTGGCAGAAGCCTGTTAGAATAACTGGCTTTACAAAGTGTTTATAGAATTGTCCACTCCCATAGATCTCATAATGTTCCAGAGTTAACCAAATAGAGAAATCCCTTCTTAACCTTGGTGTATTTGCCAATTATCAACTCTAGGTTTAGGCATTGCTCCACTGTGCCTAAACGTTTCCTAAAACCGTATTGGATATCTGAAAAGCCTCATTTTGGTCTGCCCAATTTTCCAGTTTCTGTAGTAAGACCCTCCCAAGTATCTTGACTGATGAGTCAAGTGAGGAGATTGGGCAGTAACAATGGGAGTCAGGTCAGACCTATTCCCCTTTTTAAAGACTGCCACTATAATAGAGTCTGACCGGGTTTCTAACCAGGCCTGCTCTTGCTGAATTTAAAACGTTGGTTAAGAGTGGTGCCTTAAGATCTTGGTTGCCTTTGTAAATATCTAAGGGTACCCCGTCTAGCCCTGCCGCCTTTGCTAGGGGACTCTACCTCAGTGCTAGCTTTATATACTTCATACTACATATAGGCTAGCTCATCTCCTGCACCCCTTGCATTAAAGTTTCTTATTGGGGATTTTCCTCATTAGAAATTGTAGAAAATTGAGTTATCTATTGGACTTCCGTTAGCCCGTGTAGTGTAGGAGAATTAATTTCTTGCAAGATTTTTTTTTTATCATTGGTTTCACTAGCTTTTATGAGGTTTTCCCATGCTTCTTGCCTTAAGGCCACGTTTCTATCTTCTAATACTTTCTTATAAACTAATCTCGCTTCTCGTATTAGACCTATTTGTTTTGGACTCTGCTTTAAGGTAATACGAAGATTGTCCTGGACCTGTCTACACTTTTTATCAAACCAACCTCTTGGATGGTTGATTTACTCATTCTCTATCTTGCCAGGATTGTAACTTAAGAGCTGCAGGTAACACCAGGAACTCTGCAAAAAGGTAATTACCCTACTGAGCTATCTTGCATAAAACACAAGTCTGTGACCTACACTTTATACCCTATTTTCTGAAGCGGGCACATTACCGAATGCCAGCAAAGAAAACAAGCATTAACAAAGCCAGAACTTGGAAGCTGGTACGATTTTTTTTTTTTTTTATTAATTGCAACCATATGCCACGCCACTGCCTACATCTGGCAGCCATATGCTTGAAATAAAATAAATAACATCTATGTTTTCAGCATGAGTGCTTTCACGCACAGAGGTGCACTAATAACAGGCACAGCAGCCCTTTTTCTTTATAATGGACATCACAGGAAAATATGATTTTTATAGGCACAGATAAAAGATAGCATTGTCTTTAAATCACTGTAATAGTTTACACTGACAGGAATAGCTAAAAAATAAAAAGAGAAAGAAGCCAAGCATTTGCGAATTAAGCATTGTCCCACCTACCCTGGCACCAAAATGCATCTCTTTTTTATTCAGAAGTGCACATGTGATCAGGCGAAATGCTATCACTTACAGTCCAAGAGAGACAGTGGCTGAAATGCGCTGACACTGCAAATGTTGTTTACTGTGGTGATGGTGTAAGCAAAATGTGATTGACAGTTGAACAGACCAATGACAGAAGAGGGCAATAGAAAAGGGCAAAACCGGTCATGGGTTGCTTGTATTCTAGTTCAGGGAGGGCCTGGCAGTTCGGACTGGACTGTTCCCATTGGAGCAGGGTAAAGACTGATTTGCATGTGGCTAGGTCCAAACTGAGGTGGCATGGTGTGCAAAATAATAATGGACTGAGATGCGGCCTGAGAAATTACAAGTGGCTGGGATTAATTCAAGAATTCCATCCATCACTTTTTTGTATACTTTATTGTGTCGCCCTAAGTGGGATGGGTATGCCCAGACGTGGGTCCCGCACACAGTGTGTCACTGTAATTAAGCTATACCTGGCTGATGAGCTCGAACTAGTGCGAAACCGGTCCTGAGTTGCTTGTATTTTGGTTCAAGAAGTACCTGGTCTGGCAGTTTGGTTGAACTGTTCCCATTGGAGCAGAGTCAAAACTGATTTGCATATAGCTGGGTCCAATCTGAGGTGGCATGGTGTGCAAAAAAACAATGGACTGGGATGCGGCCCAAGTAATTACTAGTTTCTGAGATTAATTCAAGCATTCCGTCCATTATTTATTTTGTATACTTTACAATGTTTGAAAAGGGCTGACCTTTCTAACTAGGGGAAATAAGGAGAAGGAATGAGGATCAGAAGAAGGACTAAGATCACCAGCAGGACACGGACCACAGTACTAGGACTAAGAGGACCAAGTACAGTAAGACAAATAAGACCAGAGGTTCAAGAGGCACAGGCCCAAGATGACCAACACCAGGAGGTCTAGGATCAGGGAAGCAAAGCAAGGAAGACAATGAACCAGAGACAGACGGAACAGTGCCAGAAAAAACAGGACCATGAGATCAATATGAGGATGGCGTCAGGGCGATTCGGATTAACAGGATCAGGAGGACAAGGACCTCGGCCAGTCCTAGCAGGACTAGGAACAGGACCCATTTTAGAAGGACCGAGAATCAGACCAGAACCTGGAGGAGGGACACGACTAGGAGGACCAGGAGGACCAATACAAATCGGACTATTACCAGGATAACAAGAAAGACTAGTAGGATTAACAGGTACCAGTCCAGGAGGAACAGGACCACAAGGATGATAACCAGAAGGATTAAGACCATGAAGACCAAAAGGACTAGGACCACAAAGAGGAGGAGAAAGACCAGGGGTCAGAATGACCAGAACAAAGAATACCAGGTGAATGAGGGCCAGGAGGAGGACTAGGAGCAGGACCAGAAGGACAGCAAACAGGATCAGGACCTGGTGAAGTTACCAAAGTCACAAGCACCAAGACCAAGAAGTCCAGGAAATAACAAAGAAGAGCAGGAAGCCCAGGACTTAGAGAATCAGGACAAGTAGTACAGGTTTGGTACACCAAGTGTCATATTATGTACTGAGTAGACCCCATTAAAAAAAATTCAGATTTAATAAGCACAAGCTAAAAATATGTTGACAACTCTGTAGCACATTGAGATATGTGTGAAATATCTCATCGAAAAGATCATAAGTTTCACAGGGGTTAAAAGTTTACTTCAAAACCTTGGTTCTGTTCACTAAGCTTCTGTGCTACTGGTTCCCTTCCGAAGGCTATCCTTGTGGCTCCTTCCTTTCACAAGAGTCTTCATCTGCGGGTGGCTATTCCCTAGTGTACCTAGATCTGTTCCCAAAGCTTCCATGAGGTTGTTTCTGTTGACTGGTTTCCAAGGGTTTCTGGTACTGCTCCAAAAGACATAATTTTATTCCAGCTATTTTAAGCAGACGTTCTGTGTGGCTAGTTCCATTCTATAGGCTCTGAACTCCATTTTATGACTGTGGCCTGCCCTCTTAAACACACTCCTGTGCATCTAGCTGCCCTTCCAAAGGCTCTGTATGAAGTTGGTTCCCCTACTCGAGCTACATGAGAATGTTCTCCTTTTCCAGACATTTCCACTTGTTTTTTCAGTTGCATTAATCATTGTCAAACTAATCTCTGGACATTACTTTTGGGGTGATTAATGCCAGGTTTCCATAATTTAATTGTTTTAACATGAATTTCGGGTTCATATTATCATTTATTCTGCTATTATAGTTTGTGCTGTGTGTTTTATTCTATTTGCAATGTAGTAGCGGTATTGTTTTGCAAAACCTTTTATTCGCAGAGGGAGACTCCTGCACCCTCTTGCTTTGTATTTGTGCATTTTTACATTTATGTTCATCTTATTATCATTTTGAATCTTTTTTTTAATTCTTAACTAAGTAAGGTTCCTCATTCCTCCTTTCACTTAACCTTGCCGTTTTATTTTACCATTATCCTTCCCTTAACTAGTCCTTTACCCTTTACACTTGTCTGTTTACTCCTTTCTATTTTTTGTATCCAATTTTTTCAACATCCTGGTGTTTCTCCCCCCAATGTTTATGTTTCCAGATTTTATATTTCGGATGTGTTCATGTTGTCCTCTGGGCTCCACTGTGGATGGTTGCCTTGCTTCAATTAACAGAGCTCCTAATTTTATTTATCAGGTTCCTAAAGAGCTGATGCCCTTGTAATGCCCCACTGTCCAGCCTGGCTGTATCACTCTCTTAACAGTCAGCCAGTAATGAATTGGTATGACATTTTAAGGCGTTTTTGCTCATGTTGGGAAAATTTGAAAAATATGCAAATCAGCTTGGATAACTGCTTCCTACCTAGACCTAAAAGGATATTCTGGAGCGCCCATGAGTAAAACAAAGACACAGAGGCCAATTCACAAAAGCATTTATGAGTAGGGGAGGTAGTGATATGGGAAGGGCACTTTTACAGACCAAAACGTCTAACTCTGTTAGAAAAAGTGCAAAGTGGCACACTCCTATCTATTTGCCCTAATTGTGCAGGAATATCCCCTACATATTCCCATTTGTTTCCAATTTTAGATGTTTTGGGGCCAATTCTCAGTGGCATGTAAGAGTATGTGAAACAGCCCTACAAACATACTACCTTACGTACTCCAAAATGCCCTTTGGTTTGGGCTCGCTAATAGGTTAATAGAAAAAGCATCTCAGCATTGACCACAAAAAACGGCATTAGAATCCCGCACCACATTTTTGAAGTGTGCCTGCCTTGGGTGCCACACCCAGTGAACTGTTAAGGACCTAATATGGGAGTGTGGGAGCCAGGAAGAGTGTGTGAGCCTGGAGAAGTAGGGAGGTGGGTGCTGTTGTGTCGCTCCAGTGACGTAACTGGAGCGACCTAGACTGTGTCATTGCTCACCTCCAGCAAGGGGGTCTGGGTGTGTGGCCCCCTGGTGCTGGATAATGATGGTATTGCCCCAGGGTCACAAAGGCTGAATAAATAAAGAGTCCCAGAGCCGAGGGTGGAGCATTCAGAGGACTCCAGCCGGAGACACATGAACTGCAACTAGCGTGTGCCTCATTATTTAAACAAAGGCCTACCTCGTGGCCCGGTGCAGCTGTGTGCACCACCCTGACGGGGGTGTGACACAACATTGGCGACGAGCGGGTGTCTCGTGTTCCCCGCTGTGCCCGACGCTGCATTACGGACTGGTCCCTTGTGCTTAAGGGGGCGCAATGCTCATGCCCAGCGTCTGCGCGGCCTGCCCTTGGTGCTTCGCACGCCGGCCGGTGTGCTGTAGGGAGGGGTCCTGCCTCACCAAGGACTCCCTCAGTGGCCAATCCTCCCGGAAAAGCCTGGATTGCAGTCCTGGAAGGGAGCAAGCCAACAGTCGGAGGAACTAGGAGACCAGGCTGCTCTACAAATAATTTTAAAAAAAGAGGAAGAAATATCTGGCCACCACAAGACAAAGCACCCACAACCCAGAAGCGAGTGGGAGGAGGGCCCCAGGAACGGAACGGGCACTGAAGCAATACCCGGGCCCAGGTGAAGGAGACTCCCAATTCCACAGTCCCCAAACGGGAGGAAGTAAGTACTGCCAAAATCACCACCAGGTGCAAGAAGGGTGTGTGCTGCGTTGCCTGTGCTGTAAGGAGTGGGGGGGAACAGTAGCAAAGCCAGGAGTGTGGTGGAAGGTGCCCCTAGAGCAGCATACAGAGACACTGCGAAGCCATGGCAAACATTCCTGCAATTGAGCTGTTCATCATTGAAGGTGCCTTGTCAGTGCAGGCCCCCAAATGGAAGGAGTGGGTGGACAGAGTATTGCTTTTCTTTGAAGAAAGAAAGTTGACAATGCTAAGAAGCGAGCGCTGATCTTACACCTAGGGGGAAGAGACATTTACAAAATATCCAAAACCCTAAATGAACCAGACCCGGAGACACACCTCACCCTCATAGCTGCCCTCACAGCACATTTCGAACTGATGGTAAATCAGGACTATGAGCGTTTCATATTCCGACAGGTCCGGCAACACACAGAGGAATCAATCGATGTCTTCTATGCCCGCCTCAAAGAGCTGGTCAGTACATTTGGGTTCAACGACGAGAATGAAGAAATCAGAGGGAAGATCATTCAAGGGTGTGCGTCTGCAAAGCTCAGGGAGCGCATAGTGGAAGAATCGGGCAAACCCCTAGCAGACATACTCACGTTGGGCAGAACCAAAGAGCTCTCCAGAGCCAGAGCTGCTCACATGGAAGCTGCCCTACAGCACCCGGAGAAGACAGAACCGTTAAATGGGGTGGCTGCGAACGCCCTCGGCAAGCCCAGTCGGAGAGAAAATGCAAGACAACGCATCTGTGGATACTGTGGAGCCAGCACTCATCGCCCGTCAGAATGCCCAGCACGAGGAAAGAAGTGTGCA
The DNA here is from genome assembly GCA_963921515.1 of Calotriton arnoldi. Classification (NCBI taxonomy): domain Eukaryota; kingdom Metazoa; phylum Chordata; class Amphibia; order Caudata; family Salamandridae; genus Calotriton; species Calotriton arnoldi. Next base: position 726,763 of record CAWUFW010001839.1, read on the forward strand.
GGGTGTGGCAAGCTCAACCATTTTGTAAGGGTGTGTCTGTCAGGAAGAGAAAAAGGGCCGCATAACTCTGTCAACGCCATCCCGGAGATCAAAGAACACACCAGTGACATGGATGATGACGCAGCGGAAGAACACACCATACACTTAGTGTTCACCATAAGAAATGCAGCCACGACAGTGGGGCGTCTCCCAAAGTGTAAAATACAGGTTGGAGGTCACGGCACCACCGCCGTGGTTGACACGGGGGCGACAATCAACATTATGTCTGCAGAAGTATTTGACACCATGAGACCGGCCCCTACACTCCACCCATCAGCGATAAAAGTGTATGCCTATGGTCAAGACAAACCTCTTCTGATCATGCAAGTTCAGTTCAGAGCCACCATCGCCTACGGTTCACAACAGATCGAGCCCCATGTGTATGTGGCCAAGGAGGGTCATGGGAAGCTTCTGGGGTGCAGAGCAGCCGAAGAGCTGCGGATAGTGACATTTGCAATTGGAATACATCACAAGGGCGATCACCAACATCCTCAGTGAATTCCCGACTGTATTTGAAGGAATTGGATGCCTGATAGGGAAGGAGATTCACCTACACATTGACACTTCAGTGAAACCGGTCGCTCTTCGGCATTGGCGAATTGCTTTTCAGCTAAGGCCCCTGGTGGAGAAAGAATTGGTGAAGCTGGAAGTAGCAGGAATAATTGAAAAAGTGACCGGGCCAACTCCCTGGGTGTCACACATTCTGGTCACGCGAAAACCAAAACAACCGGGGGAAGTGAGGATCTACGTGGACATGCGCCTGCCAAATGTGGCCATAAAAAGAGAGAGACATCTGACACCCACCATTGATGATCTGATAGGCGAGCTCAGTGGTGCGAGCTGGTTCTCAAAACTGGACCTTAGATCAGGGTACCACTAGCTGGTCTTAGATGAGGAATCCCGCTACGTGACAGTGTTCTCCATGCATGTGGGGTTGAGGCGGTACAAGCGACTGAGCTTCAACATATCCAGTGCCGTGCAAGTGTTTCAAAACGTCATTCAGGAACTCTTGGTCAATCTCCCGGGAGTTATCAATGTCAGCGATGACATCTTGATATATGCCAAGACAGTTCAAGAACACAATGACCGGCTGCGAATGGTGTTGAGAAGAATTAAGGAGTCTGGGCTAACTCTCCATCGGAACAAGTGTAAATTCCTGCAGCAAAAGTTACACTTTTTTGGATATGTGTTCTCGTCGGATTGAGTCACCCCGGACCCAGAGAAAGTCCGGGACATCAAGGAAGCACCAGCTCCGACGACGGTAATTGAGGTGAGGAGTTTTCTGGGGATGGTCAACTATTGTGGCCGGTTCATCAAAGACCTCACTACCCTGACCAAGCCCCTGAGGGAATTGACCAAGACATCAGTTCCGTGGTCCTGGGGCCCCGACCAGGAAGCTGCTTTCCAAGCCACCAAGGAGGCCCTATCTGCGAACACCACTCTGGCCTACTTTGAACCCCACAAGCAGACCACCATTGTCATAGATGCAGGGCCAAGAGGGCTCGGAGCAGTTCTGATGCAGTGGTCCAACGAGGACGAGGAATGGGTCCCCGTGGTGTTTGCAAGTCAAACACTGACCACCACAGAACAGAGATACTCTCAAATAGAAAAGAAGGCCATTGCGATTCTCTGGGAATGTCGTCATTTTCACATGTACGTGTATGGCAAGCCATTCACAGTGACGACTGATCACAAGCCACTCATCCCTCTGTTCAACGGCACAGCTGCCAAACATCCTCCCTAGATTGAGAAGTGGATGTTACAGCTCCAGGAGTACCACTGTCAGGTGGAGTACCTACCGGGGTCACTAAATCCAGCAGATTACCTGTGACGCCAGCCCCGAGCTGTCACCCTGGAGGAAGAAGTGGAGGCGGAAGAGACTGAGGATTATGTGTGCTACGTCACGGAGCGTTCTCGCCCGATCCCCTTCTCCCTGGAAGACCTCTGCCAGGCTACTCGCCGAGATGAATGCCTCCAGAAGGCGCTGGACACCGTCAAGAACAACCAATGGCATCAACTAAGAAAGCAGTGGACAGCCCTAACTCCTGAGGCCCACAGAATCCTGGAGAGCCTGTTCCATGTTTGCCAAGAGTTGAGTGTTGACATCAATGGATGTCTGTTAAGGGGGCATCGCTTGGTCATACCTGCCAGTCTCACAGACCGGGTCATTCACCTAGCTCATGCTGGACACCAGGGCATGGTGAAGACGAAGAGTCGACTATGGAGCAAGGTGTGGTTCCCTTTAATGGATGAAAGGGTCGAAGAGCTAGTCCGGTCTTGCTCCTGGTGTCAGGCGGCAGGGGATGCCAACACTACCTACCCTATTGTAACCAAACCAGACCCCTGTAGGCCCTGGGTCTGCGCGAGCTTAGATTTGGGAAGCCTACCGGATGCACGACACACCCTGGTGATGTTTGATGACTACTCCAAGTATCCAGAGGTGGAAGTCATCTCGTCTCTGAGTGCCAATGAGGTACTGCCTAAATTGGAGAAGATCATGGCCACCCATGAATTAGTCAAGGAGCTGCGAACGGACAATGGTCCTCCTTTCCAAGGACAAGAGCTGGCATCCTATCTGAAATCTATGCACTTCAGTCACAAGCAGATCACCCGCAGGTGGCTCCAGGCCAATGGCGAGGCTGAACGATTTATGCGCACTCTGAACAAAGTGATCAGAATTGCCTCTGCCAGTCACAAACCAATAGAATTGGCAATCTACTCATTCTTGAGAAACTATCGTCAGACTCCCCACTCCACCATAGGGCGCGCTCCCATCCACCCCTCTATGGGTCGAGTAGTGGAAGTCACAATCCCGCGCCATCTCACCTGGGTGCCTGAGCCTGTCAATGATTCTGTTGTGCATGATAAGAGGAAAAAGTCCAATGATCAGGTGAGCCGTCGGTGACGGGCCAAGCCATCTGACTTTCAGCTGGGTGACCAGGTGTTGGTCCAGGATCGGTGCCCCGGGAGTAAGTTCAGGCTACCCTTCGAGCGGCATTCATGGGTCATCGTTGCGATTCAGGGTACCAGGATCACTGCCCGGAGAGGTCTTGAGGTCATCACATGCAACGTGTCGGCCTTTAAAAGATTTTATCAATCTTGTGACAGTCGGAGGGAAAAGTTTTGATATGACATTGTTCAAGGATGATTCTAGCACACTAAGGGGCCGATTCTGATGCGGGTTGGAAAAGCTTCCCGACCGAATCGGTTGGGAAATGGTGTCCGACCCACTCGGATCGGGAAAGTTTGACCTGCGGAGTAGGATGCATCCGGATGCTTCCAGATACGATTTGGTTGAACTCCCATTGACTTCAATGGGAACATTTGTTCCTAACCGCATCAGAATTGGGCCCTCGGTCGGGAAGACACGTTCCCGATCCGATTTGGAAGGAGCAAATGCCGTTAGGAGGCCTTCCTAACCGCATCAGAATCAGGCCCTCGGTCGGGAAGCTTTTCCAACCCGCATCAGAATCGGGCCCTAAGTGATTTTGCCGGCCCGGGAAGAGATACGGCTGGAGAGGACCCCTCTAGTCCTGCGGTCTTGGGCAGGGCTGAACTGCCAGTGGTGAGTAATTCTGCTCGACCTTCATCGCCCCAGAGTGGCCAGGCCAGGTACACCATGGATGGCCTCCGAAGTAATCCTGGCCCATCTACCCTACTGAGGGATCACGTGGTGTAAGTTCCTGGGTGGGCCCCTAATGTTAATGGGACTTCTGCGAGTGTCAGTTATTTAGTGACCTACCTCTGGGCCCTGGATTGCTGAAAATGACTTTGGTGGTTGTGTTAAGTGCACTCTCATTTAGTATGGGTTTTTCTTGAATTTTGTTTTGGGGAGGAATGTTGTGTCGCTCCAGTGACGTAACTGGAGCTACCTAGACTAAGTCGTTGTTCACCTCCAGCAAGGGGGTCTGCGTGTGTGGCCCCCTGATGCTGGATAATGATGGTATTGCCCCAGGGTCATGTGGGCTGAATGAATAAAGAGTCCCCTAGCCGAGGGTGTAGCATTCAGAGGACTCCGGCCGGGGACACATGAACCGCAACTAGCGTGTGCCTCATTATTTAAACAAAGGTCTACCTCGTGACCCGGTGCAGCTGTGTCCACCACCCTGACGGGGGTGCAGCACAACCGGTGCCAGAAGGGAGAAATGGGAGAAAAAGGAAACTGTGTCTTACAGTAGGTTGAAATCGTCATAGCAGAGGGAACAAACACCCTTTGCAAGTTGTAACGCAGCACTGTGCAATGACATCCTTGCAAACTTGAATGCAGTGGCACATACTCAAAGGCCTGTATAAAAAACAAAAAGATGGGGTGACATTAAGTGCAAACAAAAGCAAAATTGGCCAAAAAGAGAGAGCAGTACTAGCAATAAGCCTCAACTATTCCCCTCCGGAAGAATCAGTACAAAAACAAATGGCACACAGCCTGTGATCGATCAATGCAGTGATGATGACAGTGTGCCGTTGTCCCCAAAGATCATCACAGAAAACTGTCATTAAAAGAACAACTTGGTCTGTGGCCGAAAAACACACTGCCAAAGCATCACCCTCTTTTGCTACTGGCAAAAGGTGCGCCCACAAAAGTGACATCTGTTGGGCTGTCAGTAAAAAAATAAATAGGTTTCCGCACACTACAATGTCCAAATCTTTAACAATGTTTCACTTTCCCTACCAATACACAGTCCTTCATGAACTTTCCATCAGCTAAAATGTAATGTACTTCAACTCGACTATATATTATATTATGATATACCCCAATGCATGTGGTTACTTTTAAAAACCTTCTTCGGGCTATCTGTGTCCATTAACAATAACATGAAGATACAACAGATCCATGCAACGTGTACTTCAGCTTGACCATATAGTGCGCCACAATGTGCTCCAATGAATTACAGCACCTTCCAAAAAACGTCTTCCAGGTTATCTGCTCAGATTAACAGTAAACTCACAATTACAATTGAATAATATACAATAACAAATTCTCCTCCCATATGTATATTGCGAATCTTCAAACCTGTTTCTCTTGTATGCAACACAATGCAATACTGTTTTGTGCAACACTAAATAGATTATTGCGTTCAAGGACAGAGTCATCTATTAGATGTCTCATGCTAAAGTGTGCCGTTTGTTTCATCATCCCTGCACTGGTGTCATCTGTTAGTAGTTTTGGACCTAAGTACCTGCAGAAGTCATCTCAGCAGATTTGTAAGTATTCATGGAAGACTGGACATTTTTGTCTAGCTAGTTTTTGATTCAATTTATAAATTTATATGTGCTGACTCCTGATCTCTAGCATACATTATACACATTTGAACCTAAAGCTTTTGAAAAATGAGTGGAGTTTGTGGCTCTGCAGAGCGCGAGAGGATAACAAAAGTATAGTCAAAGCAAACAATTCAAACCTTCTTCTAGAAGACAGCCGCACAATCCTCAAAGCTTTTCACATATTCCAAACAGACGCATTATTATTCAGTACCTTGGTTGCAACAGGTGGACTATTGAGATTGCCACCTATAGTCCTAGTGGGGAGCTGCACTATCATCCTCAAATTGTGATGTTGCACTAAACTTGGCATGAAAGGAGAACTTCACTCAAGGAAATGTCTTTGCTTGGGCTGGTGTGATTCCATTCAGTACTTTTCGAGAAATTAGCGTTTAAAATGTTTCATGGTGCACTCTAAAGGGTGAAAGCGTTAGAGATATCTGGACGCTAGATCATATATGGTCTGCAACATAGTTTCGCTGCCTATCCATGGATTATGCTTAAAAGTTTTTATCAAGTTTGATTGGACGGGGGAGCTTTCTTTCTTGTCATACATTTCAGGTCCATGCACCGAAAAGTGGGTTGGCGGATCCAAAGCCTCTAATTGGGTGGTCTTAAAAGAGAAAAATCTGTTCAGCTGCCATTTCAAAGCACAGGTCTCTGTCCCTACATCCTAAAACACATATATGTAAAGAAACCATTAGGGGGCAGGGTAGCATCCCTTGACCCCGATCCACTGCTCTGGGCCCACTTTCTTACCATTGGTCCTCCTATAGACCTTTTTCCCCAACTGAGAAGTGATGGAAGTTAACATTACATCAATCAAACTTCAATTAACAGTGTAACCCATTTGGCTACATAATAAGGACTAGGAATCAGTAGCTATGGTTAAGAAGATTTATTACAAATTAGCAATCAAGCTAAGGTACACAACTCTCAGTACCATACTATAAAGATACAGAATAACCACTGGGAAGCCTAACCTCCTAAAGAAGTTTAGGCAGACCAGTATCAAACAAACAAGGAGTCAGTCACAGCAATACAAAAGATTAGCAAAAGTATCTGATGCTTAGAGAAGAGTCTCAGATTTTCTAGTCTATACATGGGTAAATCTAAATCACCTAAAGTAAAGTCCAAGCTATTCAAGGTACAGAATGGCAGCAAGGTTAGTTCACACTGCACTACCCAGTATGGTCACTAGTGTTTTCTGGCACGCGTATTGCCCACCTCAAATGACCAGCCGCCACATGGCCACAGATAAGATACAAATTGCACAGAATGATGAGAGGCAATACAAATAAAAACAGTAATGAGGCAGTGATCAATAAAGTTTCTTTCACAGGTTTTGTAGTTATGCGATGCAGATTCTTTATTTCTTTTCACAAACTGGTAAAGCCAACGCGTTTTTCCCTTGAGAGGGCTTCTTCAGGGCTGTAATTACATACAATATAACTTGTTTTAAAAAACAGTATTAATTCCTATTAAAATGTAGAGAGTTGTGCTGCTAAAATGTTCAAAATTCGATAGTGAGAAGAGGAAGAAGAACCAGCCGTGAAAAATCGTGACGGAAATATTTCAAAAGTGTCAGATATTGTGTTGAGCTAAGAGAATAATCTCAGTATAGAAAAAGTTTCAGAAACCGAGCAAAGTGTGTAGTGACTGTCAAGTAAGAAATGTTTAACAAGTGAGTCCCAGGGAATAAAGAATTGTTTAAGGTACTAACCGCTTACCAAACTATTATAGTAAGCACAGTTCATGTGCTCAACATCCGAAACGCCAGTAATGAAGCACGTCAATTATGTCCCTTGGTCAGCCCAGTATATTCCACTTCCAGTATCCAGGTATCCTAAGCATAAATAGGTATCATTCAAACTCTGTGTGGTTCAGTAACAATAAGAACATTGGTGTCAATATCTATCAACCAATTCTACCCAAAACAGATATATGTGAACTTCAACAGTCATGCTAGAGTGAGGTGACCACAGATGGGGTGGTTAATCCCACATCTGAAATTAATGTAAAAGCCCAAAACAGCACTTTCAAGGTAGTGCCCAAAAGTAATGGCAGAAAAACTTGAAAGGCATTGCCCAAGCGTAGCCTAAAGCAGAGGACCATGGAGGCTAATGAATGAAAAAGTCGTAAACATGACTCTTAGCCTAGAGCGAAGGGATCTGACCCAAAAGATCTATTTCCAAAGTGTAGTGAGTGGACAGTCCTAGACCCACCCAGCAGTAACCCAGCATTCGAACGTTATCATACCTTCATGTGGATGACATAGAACGAAATCAATGGCGTTATCCTAGTAGCTTCTCGCGTCTTGTGGTCTGTAAAATCTTCCCTCAGAAATGAAGTAAAAAGAAGGAGATACTCTAACTACCACCAAATAAGTTATGAAAATGTAAATCAAGTCATGACCTAGAATGACCCAACTAGAAAAGGGGGGGGGGGGGGGTAGTTCTAAAATCACCCAGCGGTGACTAGAAATTATGGCTTAGGTGAGAAGTAACATTATGAATCCTCTGAGTGCATGTCAATCACGCCTACTGTATCTATCAGTTACGCTATCAATTGTAGCAACAATTCAATTAGCTCATAGTTTGTATGCACAGAGTGACGAGAGAACGCCCACTTGTGTTTTAGAATAGTCAACTGACTAGCGAAGCATCCAAGGTGAAGGTCGGGCGCTGTATCAAAGAAAATATATCATATACACATTTAGGGGGTAACACATGTGCAGAGGCACCCTCTTATTTAGAACCACGCACCCTGCCTTCAGGATTGTAAAGGTCTGCTATAGGGGTGGTTTTAAGTGCAGTGACCCTTAGATATAGTAAACCTATATCTTAAGTAAGTGGTGCATGCACCAACTTACACAGGCTGCAATGGCAGGCCTCTAGTTCCATTTTGCATGGCCTCTCATAGGTGGCATAAAACATGCTTCAGCCCATGGGAGGCCTCTGGGGTACCTAAGCCCTGGGTACATGGGTACCATATATTAGGGACAGACAAGGGTACCCCAGTATCCAATCTGGAGTGTACCTAACTACATAACAGTTTAGGGCAAAAGCAGATAGACTGGGGTCCTGATTAGCAGGATCCCAGTCAGGCTTGTCAAAAACAGTATAACATTTAGCAAAAAGTGGGGTAACCATAAGAAGCAGATCCTACTTTCCTACATGCAGTAACCTTAGACAGTGTAGACTCCAATTATTCACAGTAAAATCATTCAGGTAACACCCCTCTGCTTGCATGATCAGGGGTCCATTGCCTTTCTCCATTCTCATGTTTCAGACTGCAACATAGTATCCCACACTGAACATGGGAACGACATAGTCCTTTCTCACTCAAGCTAGGTGGTAACGTTGCTGAATAGAGCTTTCAGTTAAAGCTCTGGCTCTCCATGTTCTTTCGTCAAGGTCTTCTTCTCAGGCTCTCTCCTTCTATCACTAGTAAAGTAATTTATACATTCTTCAACTAACAATACATGTGAATACCTGCAAGAAAAGTCATGTTAGTAGAAAATGGAAAACAATATTTATGCAGCACGGAAATGTAGGTATAAAATGTCAACTTAAAGTATTAACTCAATGGTGCACAATTAACATTCCTGTGCACATGTAAACACAAGTAAATGTAAAATGTCAGTACATTAGATTCATATTACACGTGGCATACAGTAAAATCTACATTGTATGTCAATTTATTTACATATTACATAAATTTAGGATGTTTCTAGAGTAATCACTTCTACATAAGTGAGGATGGTCTCTATTCAACCGTCTAAACAGTAAATGTCATTTAATGTATTAAGGCACACATTATGTAACTCAAATTTGTTCTTCTAGTGAGTACATATCTACTAAGTAAGGATGGTTTATTAATATTTCCTTTCATATGGTTAAAGCACATAGTTTGACTAGTCCTACGGTAAATGCACTCCATAAATAAATGTCAAGTGCAACACCTATTTTAATGTTGTTAGACCACATGAGAAACATGTGTTAAGTACAAGTTTACATTATGAAATTGTGACGTGTAAAGGTGTAGCCAATTTTGCACTGCACCAACCTCATAGCCCAGGTGTGGTGGAGGTTCCAAGGGACTCCCACTTTAGATTTGTCTTTTTAAAGTTTATTTAGCGATGGAGTTCACAGGCCTAGAAGCAGGGTTTACAGACTTCAGTGAGGTTCCAAGGTCCACGAACTCTGCCTCGGCATGCGCAATCCCACAGCATGAGCTCCTGCACCCTTGTACGTCAGCCTGCAGAATTAGCAGATCTGGTACTTGGTTTGCGAACCCCATATGAGGTCCACAGGAATCCATGAGTCTCCAAAAATGTGTGAATCCCACAACAGATTCCACAAACTCCTTGAAAATTAACATAATAATAAAAATAATAATTGCTATTAAAATACAGTGGAAGGAACAAATATAAAAAAGGTAAGGGGCCAGACCATGCTTCATTGGACAAAGGCCACGTGCACCAGGGGGTGGCAACCCACAATGGGTTGGCCAGGCCCTGCTGGCTCCTCTATTGTACATAACCTTTTTGTTGTGTGCAGCATGATATGGCCCCCACCAGTGGGTTGGACACAAGGCCTGCCCGCAGTCCAGGTCCAGGAGCCAAACCCTGTGACACATGGACAAAATTCCCAAGATACGCTTATGTCACAAAAATAAAGCCAATATGTAACAGCACATAAAAGCACAACATCAATACACGACAACATATACGGAATTGGACTTAGAGTTCATTGAAGACCGTATAGGCAGTGCCCCTTTGCTTTTATGGGTTATGATTTGGCTCTCAGATGATTTAATGTTTTCAAGAGATTTCATCAAAGACGGCTTAAAATCAGATAATGTTTTAAAGATTCCCTGGTTCCATTACCTGAGGAGAAAATATCAGGAGATGTCTTGAACACTTTTTTGAAAACCCTGAAAGTAGTCCTCCAAATGCCAAGATCATTAATAAAGAGGAGTATCGCACTAGGGGTAACATGCATAATTGTCAGCATCATGGCAATATGGGAGACCCTCGCCTGTTACCCGCTCCTCTACAATTTTATTTAACTTTTTCTATCAACTCTCAGTTCCGATTTTATTTAACAAGGTTTCGTTTATGCACTGTGCACTTTCTACTGGCATTTCCACGCCAAGGAGGGTGGTCAGACAGGCTTACGTCCTGTCCGTGTGATAATTCCTCAAGTCAAAGCACTATACACTTTATATTATTTTGCACATTGTATAAGTCGGTGAGAATTAGATTTTTATTGCCATTATTAAGGAACATTCCCCCTTGTTAGTAAATTGATGGTTTTAATTTTTTACAGTCATTAGCAAACGCTGAAATAGGCTCTGCAGTAGTTAACTATATAAGGGGTTCTATTGCGATTAGGAAGCACTATGAGTAAAATTGTATGAAGACCATTAGGATAACAGTTTGCTCCTAAACTGACTTGTTATGAAAAGAATGACATGATATAGCTGGAATTTTATGATTAGTTTTACATTTTGTGGTTTTTAATGTATTGTATTTTATCTTGTGAGGCTGTTAATCTTTTTATGGTTATTGCAACCGAAATAAAGTTATTTTGACTTGACAACATATGCTCAAAAGAAACACACAAAATAATAATAATAATATATTCATTGCTGTCTCACAGGTAGTGTTAATGCTAATGGGATAAGTAATCTTACCTGTATTGTTGTTTATATCCTGCATAATTGCATGAGTCACATGAAGGGTGGGGTCATGAGCATTGAATTTGTTATTCAAGTTATGGCTTGAATGGCTATCGTGAGACTTATGGATTGCAGAGCTAACCATAACTTGCAAATGTCTGTGTTCGCAAAGTGAGCCAGTTTTAACGCTCCGTCCATCATCTCCTTGTGTTTGCTTTGTTCGCCCTAAGTTGGCAGGGTATGCCCAGACGTGGGCCCCTTGCTCACTTTGCCACTGGATTCAAGCTAGTCTGGCTGATGAGGTGTGTTACCCCGAAACCGGTCCCAGGATGCTTGTTTACGGTTGAGGGAAGACCTGGCTTGGCAGTTCGGGCTGTACTGTTCCCATGAGGCACAGGGTCAAGACTGATTTGCATATAGCTGGGTCTGAACTGAGGTGGCGAAGTGAGCTAAAGAACGATGATGGATTCAACCCAGATTTGTGACTGGGGCTGAGTGTCTGAAAAGTTTCAGCGCTCCGTCCATCATCTCCTTGTGTTTGCTATGTTCAGAAACATAACTGTTGAATTTCAGAGATTTTATATTCTTGAGCCAGAAACATAAGTCGGTTTTTAACTGTGTTTTTTTAGGTAGAGTTAATTTTTCATTATGATATACCAATTTTCAACCCCAAATGTGCAAAGTCTTTGCACATTTTCATTTCTGAAATGTGCTCAAGAATCTGAGTTTAAGAATAGATTTTCGACACATTTCTGAGAGGGAAACTTCCAGAATGTGTGGGGATCAAAACTGTTCCACACTTCTCCCAATGCAAACAGTACCCCACTTACGTCGGTGTGCATATCACTCACGACAGCAAAGGCCTCAAAATGAAATGTGGAAACAGACAGGTTTTTTCTTGGAATTTCATTCTTTCGAGGCATGCGTGTAGCTTCAGTATTTGGGCCAGGGGTCGACGGGCACCTAGGGAAACCTAACTACTCTACACCTTTCTAAAACCTAGACACCTGGAGGATTCCAGGGTGGTGAAGCTTACATGGATCCCATCTCTTTTTTTTTTGTTGCTCAGAATGCCCTACAACCATCAAACATTAGGAAAAATTCCAGATTTTTGCACTTCTCTGAGAGAAACGTTCCCGAATCTGCAGGGATCGACATAAGTCTTACTTCCCAGTTTTCCCACACTCCTCCAAATAAAAATGCTATCCCATTTTTGTGGGTTTGCTTATTGCTTAGAAAAAGAAGAAAACATGAGCATATGAAGTCAATGTGCTGCATTTTTGTCTCCAGCAAAGGCCCACACACAGGTGGGGTACCAACAGAAGTATGGAAATGCAGGACTGTAAGATTTTTACCATTACCTGTATGTTCCTGAGTTTTTCTGTATTATGAATGCTTTGAGTTTGGCTTTTTTCACACATACTTTGGCATTTGCAGTGTATTTTCGGTAAGAACACATGCATGTACCAATGTAAAGTACATCATCCTGGACACCAGCAAGTGTATACCTTTTAGAAAAGTCTGGATATTGTAGATTTCCATAGGTGCTGGCTGATCCAGGGCCCAAAAACTCAAGCGTACAATAAATCAACCTTGACTGCACATTGGTGTAGTGTCAGCCCTTTCTTCTCCCAAACAAAAAGCATATCAATATATGTTGGATATACTTTTAGTCAGGATAAGTTGATAAGAATGAATGATGTATCAACCTTCATTGAAAATTACATGTGTTTTAGAGCAGAGATGCAGTAATTCCACTAATGGTATAGAAATTATATTTCCCAAATTCATTATTGCATACTCCTTTATTCTCTAGCCTAAGTAAGAGATAAGTAAGAGAAGTTGCATAGTCAAATAGACCATCACCCACGCATGGTGGAATGCTTTATCATCTGATCCTCCCAAAAAGCACGGGAAGCTTTCTTTTATTGTAATGTCTGGCATTTGTATAGCACACAAGTGCCATTAGTGTGGAGTGACTACAGGGAGACCTCTATGTGTGAATGCTGATGTGAGCTTCGAGTATGACCCATGAGTAGTGATTTGTTTAGAGGTCAATGTGTCACTCCTACCATGACCTTCTGCCTGACTTCTACCGACATAGGAGATCCCTGTGCAAGTCTACGCTAAGCTTTAGCTGTCTCTTCATGCCTCTGTCTTGTTCTGAGACTTGACTAATATTGTGAGGCAGGGCAGGTGAACCTTTACTAACACCTCCTCACACACCCTGGTTAGGCTTAGGAAGACTTTCTTGTGTCTTTAACGTGCACACTGTGTTTACTAGGATCTATTGTCAGGGTTGATTTAGATTTCCCACTGGCAACTTGTTAAAACATGCCAGAAATCCAGTCGCCATTTGCCAAAATCCAGTTTCTTCTACTACATGCCATTGAGTAAGTCAGTATCTGACAACATCTGACCCACTCCTCAGACAGTGTAACATATTTACATTTGGAAACTATGGTAAACATCCTGGGGAAGACTCTCCTAAATTCTCGAAAAGCATTTCCAGAAAGACTTGGAACCTTATTCAGAGTTTGGTAGACAGGGTATTTCCTCAAAACGTGACAGATGTCTTCTTCTCTATATATATTGTGCCATTAACTATAATGCACGTGTTATTACTGAGGACGGAACAGCCACTACATATTGACAGAAAACCCAGTCCACCACACTCCAAATAAGGCACAAAGCTGATAATGCATGCCGGTAGCATGTAGGCCACAGGTATGACCAATGTGTGCCTATTCAATTAAGGCAGCAGCTCAATTCTGATTTGTGAAGAAAAAGTGGTATGGGTGATGGTAATTCTTCTGGTGAGAACTATTAGAAATATGTTCCATACCAGTTGAAAAAATTGAAAGGATGAATAGGTAAATCAAGTAATGGGCAGTGGCAGGAATGTATGCATTCACAACCATTTAAAGTCACACATTAACATTCAAAAATACTGCTCCTTTTCAGTCCGTTTCTCAGAACTTCGCCTTTCTGTTGTACAACATGAAGCAACTTGGAAAGCACAGGCCAGGCTTAGATGAGTATTGGGAGCAGTAATAATGATTTTCTGGCCTCATTCCTTGATGGGTAAAAACTTTGCATCTTGAATATGGTTGACTTTTCTTCTCTGTTGCCGGAATGCCTTCTGTAAAATGTCGATACTTTAGCCTTCCAATGTACTCCACAGCAGATTGAGTAGAGGCTACTCCTTCTACAGCAGTGTCATTACCAATAATGGCCAACTAGTATGATGATAGACAACATATGATTGTATGTTGCCAAAACTGATCACGTGGCTAGCTGACTTCTTGCACCATGTGTAAGTTTTAGAGTCAAATCACGGGGCGTGGCTAACCACCAAGCATGGCGGACATGTTTTAGCTGAGCTCCGAGCCGGGCCCTGAATCCTGCCAACAACTACGCCATTGCTCGGCCATCTAATTTCTTAACCAGCCTGGAGTGACTCCTGTACCCCTGGGCACCACTGCGGGCGCAAAGAGAGCTTCGCTATTGGCGCCGCAGCCGGAGATAACTGGAGCAATGCTGCAGACGCGGCCCATACCACGAGGGCAGCGGCCGCCGAGACACGCGAGCTCCGGAGTCAAACGCGCGGTGGAAGAGTTGGAGCGTGCACCATAACCCTGCAGTCGCTGCGCCTGATATCCCGAGAAGCAAGTACCGAGTGAGGGGTCTGACCACGGCTGAGGGAGCCTGCCGGCGGCCATTGGCTATGACGCTCAGGTACGAGACTGCGTGATCGGAGTGAATTGGCTCGGACGGCCCAAGGATAATAACTGTTACTGTTGACTGGCTTGCCCTGGTGGACGGTGCTACGCCGCCCCTCTCCCTGGCCCTCAGGGCGGAAGGCTCACCTTCCACCGGGAGGAGGACTGTGCGGCGTGACGAACGATGTGCATGATGTCCATGGCGCTGAGACTGGAAGCCGAGGGGCCTGCAAACACGGAGACATCCGGAGCGGCTGCTGTCCGCCGATGACTGCATGCGGGGGGCGGACACAGCCCTGAGGACAGGAACTCGCCTTTGAAACAAGGAATACCGGCACTCGGCCTTCCCCAGCTGGGCTACTTTTAACTGTAAGTGCTGCTTTGATAGCCCCTGCAAGACCTCGCTGTGCCCCCTGACCTGAGCTGGTCAGATAAAATTGAGATCATATGCCCGAGGTGCAGCCCACCTAACAACCTTCTGGCGATTTTGTGCTTTTGGCATTCCCTGCCTTCTACAGAGGGTGAGGATTGGGAGATCGAATATTTTGCGAACACAAAGCCCAGTGTGGAGAAACTAGTTGGACTCTGGACTGGCGTAGCTCGCATGCGAACTGAGACCAAAGTGAGTACGCCACTATTAGCGAGCAGTGCACTGCGAGACGGACTGGCGATATAACAGATAACAGGCCGCACCATTTCTGGAGATGGGACGCACTAGGGGGAAGCAGCCAGAACCCCTCGCCTCTGGGGGACCTGACAATAATGATCAGGAGGAAATAGCACATACTTCTGACCCGGATTGTGTTCTGCCGACAGCTCTAGGAAGCCCTGTGGATAAACTGGACCTAATACTACAAGAGGTGCGTGACTCCAGGAAAGCGATAGAGCAACAAGTGAGCGCCCTAACCACAGGCTTCACGTTATTGAAAGCTGATCATGCCAAAATGGCGGAAACTGTGAAAAATAACAAAATGCTTCTCACAGCGATGTTACCACAACATAAGGCTCATTCGGCACAAATTGAACAACTACGGCGTCAACTCTCGGGATTGCAGGATAGAGTGGATAATGCTGAAGGGCGGGCCCGGCGCAATAACGTGAGGATAGTAGGAATACCGGAACGCAGCGAGGGATCGAATCCTACTCAATTCATAGAGCAATGGATGCGAGATAACATTACACTGGAGGGTCTCACCGAATTCTACAGCGTAGAGAGAGCACACAGAATACCGTCGCGACCTCCGGTCCCTGGTGCACCGCCCAGATCTATAATATCGCGCATACTGAATTATAAAGACCGCGACACCTTACTATGCGCTGCCAGGGAAAAAGCCCCAATCCAATTTGAGAATAAACGTATCTCACTGTATCTGGACTTTACACTGGCAGTCCAGAGACTGAGAGCCTCGTTCCAGGATGTTAAAAAGACACTGAGGGCCCATAATCTGAAATATGCTCTCTTATTCCCTGCCCGCTTGAAAGTTATTTAGGAGCAGAAAGCCCACTTCTTCCACGGTCCGGAAGAAGCTGCGGAGTGGGCAGAGGTCACACTGTCGCCGTGCACATTGCAAGGCTCATCTCAAGCACCTATGCAGAAACCACGTAAATTTCAGAGTTCTGGGCTTAACAAGTCCAACCGAAGATCGACGTTCCGTCCAGACACGAAGGCAAGCCCATCTCCAGAGCAAATAATTGAGGGTCAGAAATCAGCAATACTAGCGGCTGTGGCGTTGGATGACCAGGATGCAAACTCAGTGGTTGGATCGATCGACTCATCTGAAGACACGAACTTGCACTCGGATTCCGAGAACAGCATGGCTTTATTCCCTTCAATTACCCCACAGACGGCGAATGATAATGTGGGTTAATGCACCTGGTTTGTAAAAACTTGGGCCTGGGGGTACAGTTGAGTTTAATCGCAATAGTTCATTCTGTGGATATTGTCCTAGTAATGTTTGGAACTGTAACGTGATAGGGCCTCAGCTCGGCCAGCTGAGTTATTACTTAGGTGTGTTGCACCCTTACACTCACAGTAGATAATGGTTTCCACCTCCCCCATTGTAACTGCACAACCATATACGTTGATAGGGGTTCAATTTGAACTTGTTTTTATTGTTTGGTCCTCTGCCGTTTTGTGGGGGAACCTTGTATTGGGAGTTATTAGGGGATCCGTACAGGTAGACTCACTCATAGTTAACTCATTCATCTGTCAACAAACCCATAAGGGGATAGGTCGGGCAATACAATACCCACCATCACATGGCTATGCCTGGGAACTTCACGATCACGACCTGGAACGTTAGGGGGATGGGGTCTGTACATAAGAGGCATAGGATATATGCCCAACTAAACAGGAGGAAGGCTCACATTGTACTAATACAGGAGACGCATCTTACCCACTCTGAGGCCACTAAGTTACAGAAAAAGTGGAGAAGACAGCTGTTCTATACATCTCATTCTGCATTTGCAAGGGGGACTGCCATATGGATTAGGATCTGCAACCCTTTTGTGGAACTAGAGCAGAGAATAGACATGAATGGCAGGTATGTGATGCTCCATGGCACATTGGATGGGGAACACCTAGTGATCGGTAGCATATACGCCCCTAACACAGAACAGGATAAATTTCTAGGGACACTCCACACAGTGATAGCTGACTTGGACGGATATCCCTGGATCATGGGTGGGGATTTTAATGCAGTACTGAACACAGACTTGGACCGCTCCCACCCACCGCTGCAGGGAACCAGTTGTAAGAAACAAGCAGGGGCATTACAAGGATGGGCGGAGGGCTGGACTCTGTGTGATGCGTGGCATGCACGCAACCCGACAAGCCGGGAATACTCGTTCTATTCCCCTCCACACATGTTGCATACACTAATTGATAGGGTATTCTGTTCTTTACCTTTAATTGCAAAAATTAACCACACTACCTATCTAGGGAAAAACCTGTCCGATCATAATCCACTAGAGATAACTCTCACCTGGGGGAAAATCCCCGCACCAGTCCCAACATGGAGACTACAGCCCTTAATTCTCGAGGACCTCTGTATTCCGTACCACCCTATCCACAGCCATATCTAATTATTTTGCAGAAAATAAAAACACCACAAGTTCACAGCAGATGGAGTGGGAGGCCTTTAAAACAGTAATACGGGGAGTGGCCATTAGTACAATAGTAGGTGCCCGTATCACTCTAAACAGAGAACTGCGGGAACTGGAAGACCGGCTAGGTAGGCTTGAACAGGCAGCAACCTCTGACGACACAAACGAGGCGGCCCTACGGGAAGCTCATATAAGACATGCAGAACTCCTAGAACAACTACGAATTATAGACTACCGCACTTACACACAGAAACAACATGCAGAGGCGGACCGGGCGGGTTCCCTACTGGCGAGGATCATAAAAGATGCACCAGCTACAGCCCCCATACATGAGATCATTACTTTAGAGGGCACAACAGTCAACACGCAATTAGGCATGAACAACGCCTTCAGGAGATATTATGAATCACTGTATGCACCACCCGCAGAACTCCAAGAGGAGGAATTTGAAAACTTCCTCGATGGACTACAGTTCCCCCAGCTTTTAGATGCACACAAAAAAGAGCTAGCAACACCCATAACCAAAGCTGAAATTAGATCAGCAATTAAAGATCTCCCACGCAACAAAACCCCGGGCCTGGATGGCCTGCTGGTAGAGTTCTATGAGACGTTCTCGACATTACTAATCCCCCAACTAGAGCGATTATACCAGGCATCGCTGGAAGCAGGCTCCCTTCCCCCTACCACACGGCAGGCGTTGGTCATGTCACTCCCGAAACCTGGCAGGAACCCCACGTACATGTCAGATTACCATCCCCTTTCCCTATTGAATACTGACTATAAGATATTAAGCAAAATATTAGGTAATAGATTACTTCAATACTTGCCGAAGTTAATCCAAATGGGCCAGTGCGGTTTCGTGCCTGGTCGGAGCACTTCTCTTAACATTAGACGGTTACACCTGGTGCTAACCTCAGCTGCGGCGGATAGCGTTGGAATGGGCTGTATATCCCTAGACCTGAGACAGGCGTTTGACACATTGCATTGGAGTTTCATGCTGAGAACCCTCGCGAAGTTTGGGATACCATGCGAATACGTGAACTGGGTAAGATTGCTGTACACGGATCCCACAGCACGTGCCCGCACTGGTGCTCACATTTCACAGCCCTACCAGGTAGCCAGGGGCACGCGTCAGGGATGCCCTCTATCACCCCTGCTATTTGTATTGGCGCTTGAACCCTTAGCCATTAAGCTACGTGCGGTTGCAGCAGACAAAGGTATTAGGATCGAGGCTGCCACCCATATTCTCTCCGCCTACACAGATGATATATTACTTTACCTGAACAATCTCCAAGGCGACCACGAACCCATTCCTACAGTGTTCCACAAATTTCAAGTACTATCAGGATTATCCATCAACGAATCCAAATCGTACTCATATTGTTTCCCTGACACTGCACAATTAGATCCCATCTGCTTTGGTCACTGGACATTCCCTATTGCTCCCATCACTTTTAAGTACCTTGGCGTACAAATATACAGGGAGGCGCGGGATCTGTTGGACGGTAACCTGATCCGTGCCATTAAAACACTCAAAACCCAGATAGCGTTCTGGACCTCTCTACCACTCTCTGTAGCAGGGAGAGTGGCCATCTCTAAAATGGTCATGCTTCCTAGGCTACTCTATTTTTTTACTAATTTACCAATACTAATCCCGGCACATGTCTTTAAAACTTTGGATACACTTTTAGTGGAATTGATTTGGGGAAAGGGGCGTAGGAGAGTGGGACTGTCAAAAATCCAGCTGGGCACGGACCGGGGAGGACTGGGGGTCCCAGATTTCAAAGCATATTGTTATGCAAGCCAACTCCAGTGGCTCTCATACTGGATCGCAGGTCACCATCTGCAAGAGATAGGTATGTCACAGCGAACATGGGAAAGAGGTGCGCTCCATACCCTGTTGTTACCGAGAAGTAGGCCCCCGATAACAGCATCTCCACTGTTAAAAGTGGCTTTAATTTACTGTAAGAAAGCAATCCACTACACTAATGGGTTGCTTCTCTATGCCCCTAACATTCCACTGTTGGGGCTCCCCACACCGTCCAGAATAGTCACTACAAGGTGCATTTCCAAATGGTCAGATGAGGGAGTGAATACAATTGGGATGCTGTTTGCGGATAATATGCTAATGAATCATGATACGTTCGTCAGGGAACAAGGAGGTCCCAACTCCCTGTACATCCTCCATGCAGATATATAAAGAATACCTGGGCTCCAGATGGTAAGGAGCCCCCTACGCATGAGTTAGTGCACATGCAATACCTAATGGGTAATGGGAGACACTTAACCAGGTGGCTGTACAGGGGTATACGAACCCACGCAGCAACCTGGCACTGGCACTTAGAGACAAATGGAATGTGGATATGGGCCGTGAACTAACAGACAAGGAATGGGGGAAAATTCTGGAACACCCCAAGAAGGTATCTCGCAACCCCAAGTTTAAACTTATTCAATACATGTTAGTACATAGAGCTTATTTGACTCCACATAGATTAAGCAAAATGTTCCCAGACACGGCAGGCTTATGTCCCCGATGCCATACACAACACGCTGATTCACTACACATGATGTGGACATGCCCACGATTGGTACCGTTCTGAACTGTGCTTAAAATGCTAAACGAAGTTGCGCCTGTAGCAGGGGGTGATACCCTTGACTACTGCATTTTGGGATTATGCTCTAAACACAAGAAGCGGGGAGTGCACGCCTGGCTCGCCAATCTGGCATTGATCTTGGCGAAACGGTCAATCACGATGCGATGGAAATCTGCATTCCCCCCAACAGCTCTGGGATGGCATAGTGAGGTTGTCAGATGGGGCAGAGCGGAAAGTATGGAGATCAGAAGGGAGGAAAATAGAGGCCTGCGAAAGAACCCAATTTCGTTGGAGTGGAGTGCGATGCTGGAACGGTTTATTTCCACCAAACTTTCACTGCGTTGAGACTCTGTAATATTAATAATCTGATTAGCAAATATATGTGCACAACTGGGTAACAGACCCCGCGTGAACCCAATAGTGCTGTGATATGTACGCCTACAGGTCCGACACAAGTGTCTACTGGATTAAACCTGATATGTCTGCTGACCTATGGCCCATGTTAACACTGTAGTGAGTCTGAGGTAGGGAGGGGGTGGGATTTTATTGTTCTTAGTTTAAAGGTGGCGGGTGGGTACTCTTTCTTTTGGTTGCATTGGATCAATTTGAATGTATAGATATGTCCGCTGAGGTTGCAGATGACCTCCAAAACTCATTGCTATTGATGCGAATGTACCTGTTGCCAAATACTCATGCAATAGTGTGAATACTGTATAAACACTAGCCAACTCTTAAGTGATCCTGGTACTGTCACTCCCAATGCCTTTTCCTTTTGATTTGTTATTCTTGAAAAACTAATAAAATATGTTATAAAAAAAAAATAGAGTCAAATCACAGGGAAAACAGTAGCTCTTAGTGTACTTGAATTTTTAAACATTTAGTATGCAAAAATGAGCAATATTTTAATATTGCAGCACAGAGAGACAGACCTTCGCCTCCCCCATGCTACTATCTAATGCTAGCCCTTCCCCAAATGTCCCCCGTTCTCTATGCTTTGCATTCACATAGGCAGTCATAGGAGGATACATGTGACAAATGGTTATATTTAAATAATGGTACTAACAGGCACACGGCCTCCACATGAGAACGCAAAAGACATTGAAAAAAAGATACAACAGAGAAGAACTTGGACGCTGAACTAGATTGATTGAGAATTCTTGCTTTGCAGTGCCAAAGCATGAAAACATGGCCTGTGCACATCAGAGACAAGATCAACTCAAACTCATGAATCTAGCATGGCCATGGAAAAGGTTGTAAGCTAATCAACATGGCATTAGCTATATTAATATATTCCAACATAAAACACATTAATTCATACTTGTGGTAATCATGAATAAAGTTGGGCGTATGCACCTCTGCCAACTGACCCCAAACTGTGACCAGAGAAGTTCTCTCATCATGAATTTTATTGAGGACATGTACTTAGCATCTGTCTGAAAATTTCAGGTTTGTTACAGTGCAACAAAGATCTGGCATTAGCAGGCACTTTCTCAATTATTTATTGTCTATAGGATTAGAGTGAGGAAGATATTCTTAACTATGCCCACGGCCAGCTATTCAATAGCACAATACGGCCAAATCCTCCGTGCCCACTAGTTTTATAATAATTGAGAAAGTGCCTGCTAATGCCAGATCTTTGATGTATGAATAGATGTTGATTGGAGGGTGATCGGGCACGTTTTTGCCCTCTATAACTCCTTATTGAAAGCATTGTTACAGTGCAAGACATGTTGCTGATTGTTTTTGGAGCTTTTTACAAACAAGTGCCTGAGGAATTCCTTTGCAGTGTCTTTGAATTGTGCCAATGTTGACCAGCTTGTTGAACAGCTGTACAGACATTGTCCACATAAAGGTTATAACCTTTATGACTGTCTGAGCAAGATCCCACACAATCCTTTCACTAATTCATAATAAGGAAGGGCAACGAGCAGGATTTAGACTGTATTATCCAGTATAGATTCACAGGTTCTGTTTGTAACCAGTGGCACTCTTGTACAAGAATTAAATCTTGATACCGTACTGAGCTCTTCTGCTTATAAACTGCCTGAACAATAGTCGCCCTTTGTAAAGACTCAAAGACTCGTTGACCTCCTATTTTCCACCTTGGAGTATACATCTTAGAAACCTCTGCAGAGAAATGCTTAGCTTGGAATAATCTGTCATGGTCTAGATAGTTCTGTTACAATGTTGTAGAGTTATTGTAATGCAGCAAATGATGCTGAATCGAAAACAATCTCTGCTCATGACAGACGGGAAGCTGGGTGCTGCCCGAGTAAACCTGTAAGACTATAGGGACAGTTTGTGCAATATTCCCATGAGTAAGGTAAAGCCTCAAACATTTTCAACTCCCCAAGTGAGGTGGGAGTCCACTCTTGTGGCCTAGAATGAGGTGCCAGAGTACCTTCAGCTACCACAAAAACAATTTGGCACACACATTTGTTTGCTGAACAATTTCCAACAGGAACACATCATGCACAAATAATTGGAAGTAGTAAATGGGCACAAGAATTGCAGTAATAACTTTAGATTTATCATCTCAAGTGGAAGGAGGAATTACAGGCCGGAGTCTATTAGGAAGCATCAAAATGAGCAACCTTGCTGTACTCTGAGCTACACCTTTATGCACGCTAGATGGACTCTCACTGTCTGTCAAAGGCACAGGTTGCACTTGTGAAAAGGCAAAACAACTGCCTTGCTGTTGATCCAGCGCGATATTAGCAAACAGCATTCATACACCAGATACTCACTTGGGCCCATACATTCATACTACGCTAATACTTACGCTGGGGTTTTATCAGTTGTTACTCTCTATCAAAATCCCTGCTACCAATTACCTTCTGATTGAAGAGTAATGACTTACCGATGAATCCTTTGCTAATTGGGAAATTTAAAATGAGTGACATTCATTATAGTACATAATCCTGAAATAACCACTGAGTCAGAAAGTTTTAAAATGTTTATCTAAAGATTTAGCAGAGTAAAATACAAAGCCACATGGTACTTAATCGCAATACCCAAGATTAAGCATAGAAATGATTATTACTAATCAATGACGGTGTTTAAGGAAAGGAGAAGATAGAGATAGCAGCGCAACTAAAGGTTGCATTATATTTACCTAAGTGCGAGAACCAAACCCCTTAGCCAAGGAGTTGGAAAGAATAGGACCCAGGAAGGATGAAGAGCAAAGACTTCCTCCAGGATCAGGACAGGACCGGTGACCTCTCTACAACGACGCCTGCGTCGCTCCCTCTCTGATACTCGGCTTCTCCTCGATTCTCCTGTGCCTTCCTTCTAATGGACTCCGCCGCCCCCTCCTCAGGACCTCTTCTGGACAAGGATTCAGTCTGCAATCGATCAGCTTGGCAGTCTGGAGCTAAGAGCGCTCTGGCAGCATGGACGCCTGTCCTTCGTGAACGCCTGCTCTAACTAATTGACTAATGCTATATTCTATTATACCCTTCTACGCCCATGTACCTCCCCTAATGTTGCTAAAATATGGGGCCACTACTTCTGATTGGACAGGGACAGGGGGTGGATTGTCGCACCATATTGATTTGGCCTAAATTGTAAAGCCTATTGTCTTTAAATTCCCACCCCTTCAAATTAATACATTCGCTTTATTTCCCACCCGTCTCATGACAAATGTAAACCAATTTTCATAGACCATGTATCAATGTACAACAGGAAAGGCAAGAGTACAGCATCTTCGGCCATCGGGTCGCGGCCTTGGACGACGTCCAGATTGACTTCATTTGGCAGGCACACAGGACACATGCGCAGAACCATTTGCCTCTCGAGTTTCAGGTCACCAACCCAGGCCCAAGTTTACGAACTAATAAAAGTGCAAGAAGAAAATATTAAAATCACAAAATAAAATGTTTCACTGTATGCCCACTTTTTCTATTCTATTCCCATTTAATTATATATTCTAACCGCGTTAGTAGCGTTAGGAAACGACAATTTAGTAATGACATGAGAGCAAGCTGAAGCATGTGAAAACATCAAACAGCCATTTTAATGCACACTGCGCAGAAGCAGAAGTTTCCCACCAAGCAAAGAAAGACGTCACACCATGTGATATGGTTGCGACATGCGCATTGAGTTTTCCCGCGCATAGCGGCCATTTTGGATTACAGACAAGCGTTATTCATTAGTAAAACACATAGGCAAGCTTCCTTCCCTTTCGTGTCGTGAATGCAAAGGTTTAGTATTAACAATACAAGTTTTAATAAATTAATACTGTGAGGAGGATTGAATACAAGCAAGTTTCATTTATGAAACCTTGCTCCATCAATCCCCTCTCTGATGGCGTTTCTGAGCCATCAAAACACTACCCTCAATCAGATGCCAACTTCTAGCAAATTACTTCATTCTCATCTTTACACTTTCTATTTTTACAATCTCCTTTTAATTTCTTGTATAATTCACTTCTCCACTCTTCAAGTTCGATTTCATCTACCTTTCGTTTCTTTCCTCTTCCTGTCACCTTATATGTTCCATTCTTTTACAGCATTTGCACCATATAGTTACTGCCAATATTATTATTGCTATCCCTACTAAGGGTACTAATATTTGACCTATAAGTCCTTTTCCTACTTTAGCAAACCAGGTTCCAATTGACGAGATACTATTTGTCAATCTTTCCCATACACTATCAACTTCCAGTGGTTTAAGTTCTTTCTCAAGTTTAGTTATATTCTGTATATACGTTCCAATTTCTGCACTCTTATCAGGAATATAAGTGCAACAATGTTTCGTCTTCAATAATTTACAGACTCCGCCCTCTTTTGCCAATATAATATCAAGAGCAAGTCGATTTTGCATCACCATAGATCTAATCGCAACCATTTCCGCATTAATCATTAGAAAGCCTCCTCTAGTATCCGTTGATAAACGATCAACTACTGTAGACAATTTACATATTTTCCTTGAGTTCAGAATTATTCCCACTGAAGGTATCACTGCACCAAATATATCACCTACAATTTCTGAAAAACTAGCTCTTTTACTACGTATTAATTCACTATTGTTTTCATTGCTCCCAGTGTTTCTTTTTACGTGGTATATCTTTGGAAATACTATTCCAAAATAACAACTTCCATACCACCGTGCAGGAAGCCTAAAGTAAGCCTTATTCCCACACACATAATAGATTCCAGGAAAAACTGAATCTGTTCCTCCTTTGAGTCCCCAACCTCCAAGAATTAAAAAATCGTGTTCACATTCACTGGTACCGATGAAAATATTGTTATAATCAGTCTTTAGCCGATGAAGACAAATTTTCCCTGTCTTTACGAAATCCAGAGCCATAGCAGCTTGAGCCTTGCCAGGTGTGTAACTCCCTTCTTTCTCAGCCCAAGGTGGTAAATGAGCCTTATGCTCAGAAGCTTTCTTTTGGAAATCTTGTCTTCTATCTTCTACTAAATTCAAAAATATCTTTTCTTCTTCAAGTAAAGAACATGTTAGATTGTGTCTATGTGCATGTGTTATGTCTATTGATTTCATTGTTAAGAAAAATTCTCCCATAAACTGTGCGTCTTGACTACTAAGCACTGGGTTCATACTCTTGCGAATCGGAACCTCAGAAAATATCACATCTAAGTTTGAATAATAATACTGAAGTTTCCCTGTTCTATAAAATAAACTAGACAAAACACTACATGATATACCATATGTCAGTGGTAAATGGTGATATGTTAGACCCTCTGCTACTGATTCGGGTAACTTCATACAGACGTAACAATTACTAACTTCCATGGTATCTACATATTGAAATAATAACTTTGTGAAAACATTCAAACTAGTGTCGTTATCAGCTATTTCATGAGGAATTTCTGCCTCATCTTCTGCCATTAGTTCTACTCTATTGCCCCTCAGGTTTGCTGTCCTCCCTTTAGTTTCATTATTAATCTTTTTATCTATTATCAATCAATCAATCAAATAACTTTATTCGCATTTGGAAAATGCATAAAAGTACAAATAATTATCATAATACAAATTGATCGGGAGATATTTTAAAACATTTAAAAACTTTCATTTTGTATATTTGCCTATTAGAAATAGCATAGTTTAAGTGCATCCGCATTTCTAAGACTAGCTGCTATATATCATAAGAGGAATATTTACACTAATCAAAGTGTGATTATATCACCATCACGTAAACAATTCATTTTTCTTTTACAGATTCAATTTAACATGTTAGCTAACTAGCAGCAATTTAATTAAAAACAGTATTAACAATTGATGATGATTGGTAAAAATAATCACATAAAACAACACCCCTATTTGAGGATCTTCTCCTAGTCCGAAAAGCGGAATATAAAACGTTTGCTAATGTAAAACAAATATAGGGTGTTTCCAAAGAGTAAATAACTAAAAGAGCTAGGGAATAAGAGTGTATGCTCAATTTACTTTACAGGGGTGGGGGGATCCTATAAGCATTTACATATAGATACAACAAAAAAAAATTAAAACAACCCAATATTTCATGATATCTAAAAACATACTAACAAATCATGTCTCAATATCATTAGCCACTCTTGTAGATCTAGATTTAAGGGCCATTCTTAAAAGTTTACCACACAGGACAAGGTTAAAACATCTGCGGAAAGTTTTAAAAAGAGCAATGCCACGCGTGCCTGTCTAATACCAGTAGTCTGTAATAAAGACTTCAAGAACCTTTTTCTAGGGAGGTCATAAAATGAACAATTAAAAAGGAAGTGGAGGGTATCCTGCGGAGACACATTGTCGCAGCCGCAGGGCCCTCTCTCCCCAGGCTTTACTCTAAAGCCTGCTGGAACCGCTAAAATATGGTGGATAAAATTTAATCTAAAACGTGTGATTAAAAATCTATCGTGGGCATTTGTCATAATAGTTAAATATGGTTCTATTTTCAAGGAGGTTTTAATTAAAACGTGTTCTCTTACTGTGGGTTTAACCAACTCGTTACTCTCACGTTGCGCCATACTCAACTTGAAAAACAACTCTTTGACAGCTGCCTTGTCCTTCTGTCTTATTATATCTGGGTCATCGAACAGTGCCTGCCGTCCCATTTTTGTAGGCAATCCCGCACATATTTTAACCATGGGATCTTCATTACGTTAGCCAGGGACAGGCAATCCTGGACAACAAGCCTTGTCAGGCCTATCTCTTCATTTAACCAGACCTTTAACCAGTGAATTATGGGTCTAACAGCCACTAAATCTGAGATGTAACTAGCTCCCAGTTCTTCATGTGCAATAAATGCTGGGGTGCTATGGGGAACCTATTATCATAAGGTAAGGAATTGCTACAATCAGGACTAACCATACTATAAGCACCATCACTAGACTACATATGCATAATGCACAGCATCTTCTACAACATTTCTGTTTTGGTCTCCTAGCAACTCTATCGTCAGGCATTTTTCGACAAGGAAGATTGCTCTTCTTATCTTTTCTTCTTTTCTTTAGCTTATTCTTTTGCTTAGTCAGGGTGGTCTTGTTTCTTCTTCGTACGTCAGTTCTGCACTTGTTCCTTCGCCACCACTGTCACTTGACTCTGAGCTTTCAAAATCTTCAAGGATGATATAAGTCCAATCAGGACCCTTGAATTTGTTATTCACAAGTTTCAGTCTTTTACTTCTTCTTTTCGCAGTTTTATGTTCTTGTTCAGTTTGACTTGTCACTTCATTCACTTGATCTGGATCTTCACTTCTGGTTGTTATGTGGTACTTCACTCTTTTAATGACACTTGGCCAATGATCTCCTTTTCTTGTTTTCTTTCTTGGCACTGTTTCTTTGTTTTCGTCTTCAGAGATCTCGTTAATTTCACTGCTTAGTACTGCTTTGTTTTCTTTGATTACTTTTTCTTCTGTTTGTTCTTTTTCAGGTCTGATTGGTTTCTCTGTAACAGCTCCACTGTGAATTTCCAATAATTGACCTTGTTCTTTGTTTATTTCTTCAAGTTCATGTTTTTCAACGTTTTCTTCTTCTGTGCACTCTTCTTGATCTAACTTGTTCTGATCAGGGCTTATTGCACTGTGAACTTCTGCAGCCTGACCGGATTCTTCTAGACCTGTCTGTCCCTGAACAAAGTCTATTAGGTCTTCATTGTTTTGAGTCCAGTTTCCTTTCCCTATCTGACCTTGTTCAGGATTTCTTAATGTCTTTTCTTCTTGTTCCTGAACTGCTTCTTCTTCACCTATCTGATCTTCTTCAATTTCTTCCAATTTCGCTTGACTTCTTGTTCTGTGAAATACTTCAGGAACTTCTACCACTGGTATCCAATCCTGACTTGTGCTCGGTTGTTCTTCTTCAGCTTCTCTGGAATCTCGAACCTGAGATCCTTCAGCTGAGCAACCTTCAGCTTCTTCAGTGATTGGCGTTGTCTGAGGATTCTCTTCCTCGGGATCTGGTACTCTCTTGGTGTGACTTACATGAATCCAATTAGGAAATCCGGCACACTTCACTGCTGTATTCGTTGTCAGTATGATTTGACACGGTCTGCCCCATCTAGGTGATAGACACGTTTCTCTGGTGTGATTCTTCACTACCACCCAGTCACCAGGATTCAGATCATGTTCTTGTTCAGGCTGCCTGGAAACTGCGTCTTCTCCAACCTGATGAGAGACAGAACGCACTAGGTCAGCCAATCCTTTGCAATAGTCCAGAACCATATCATCAGATATATTCACCAGTTTGTTTGTGGGAACATGTGTTTGTCTCATTGCTCTTCCCATCATTATTTCGTGGGGGCTCAATCCTGTGTTTCTGTCAGGTATACTTCTGAGTCCCATTAGAACAAGTGGCAATGCATCTGGCCATTCTAATGATGTGGATGCACACATTTTTCCCAATCTTGACTTTATAGTGCCATTCAATTGTTCAACCACTCCAGAAGCGTCTGGACGATATGCACAGTGCAGTTTCTGTTGGATTTGGAATGCTTCACAGATTAGTTTGATCACTTCGCTGTTAAAATGTTTTCCTCTGATTCCAAAGTTACTGGGAAACCAAATCTAGGAATGAGTTCTCGTAGCAACAGTTTCGCAACTGTAATGCTGTCATTTCTCCTAGTAGGGTAAGCCTCCACCCACTTTGAAAACAGGCACACTATGACTAGTACATATTTCAGCCCTTTACATGGTGGTAACTGTATGAAATCAAACTGAAGTCTCATAAATGGACCCTCTGCCTTTCTAATTTTCCCAAATCCAATTACTGTCTTCCTCCCCGGATTATGCATCTGACAAGTTAGACATCTCTGGCAAAGACTCTCTGCAACAGCCCTGAATTTGGGATTGTACCAATTTTGTCTGAACAGCCTAATCATTGCATCTCTCCATATGTGTGTGTCTCCATGATGCATTCTAGCCATTTGTGAGAGTAAACAGTCTGGCATGACTGGTCTGCCATTAGCACTGATCCACACTTCATCATCTCCCCTTTGGGAACAACCCACTTTGATCCACAAATTCTTCTCACTTTCATCAACCTCATCTTGCAATTTCTTGACGTCATTCCAAGTTTCAGGCGGCATATACCGCATAAGTTGGCAGCTGATTCCCATTCTTTCCACCCTCTTATTGACTGACATTCTGACATTTGGCACAATGTTGAGCCACCAGATCTGCATATCTGTTGCCGACTACCACCCAGTCATCTCCTGACTGGTGTGCGGCACATTTCACCACAGCCAATTCTTTTGGTGATTGTATTGCTTCTAGCAATTCCTTTACAAATTGTCCATTTTTAATGGGGATCCTGAAGAAGTCATGAAATCCCTCTGCATCCATAGTTGGCCAAAATCATGCACAACCCCGTAACCATATTGGCTATCTGTAAATATGGTTACTCTCTGATTCCTCCCAATTTTGCATGCTTTTATCAACGCAATCAATTCAGCTACTTGTGCAGATTTGACTCCTGGTAAATAGGATGCTTCAACTATTCCAGTTAATTCACATACCGCATAGGCAGCAGTTAGTTTACCATCTTCATGTCTTTGACATGAACCATCAACAAATAGCTCCCTGTCTGGCTTTTTAAGAGGCTGTTCCTCTATATCTGGGCGTGGTTTTGTGCATAATTCTGTAATTTGTATACAATCATGTTCATCGTCTTCATAATTTTTAATTCTCTCATGATATGGGTCTGGTAGTAAGGTTGCTGGATTTATTATAGTACACCTTACCATGTTCACATTTTCAGCACCCATTACTAGTCTTTCATATTTAGTCAGCCGACTAGGAGTAAGATGCTGAGTTCGGGTTCTTGTCAACAGAATGACAACTGCATGTGGAACATACACTTTTACAGGGTGTCCCATCACAATTGACTCACTTTGTTCAATGCTCAAACAAGTAGCTGCCACTGCTTTTAAGCATCCTGGCAACGCGGCTGCTACTGGGTCCAATGTAGCAGAAAAATATGTTATAGGACGTCTTTCTAATCCATGTCTCTGAGTTAAGACAGAAAGTGCACAATTTTCTCTCTCATGACAGAACAATGCAAATTCTCTTTTATAATCAGGCATGCCTAAGGCAGGTGCTGAACATAGGGCATTTCTCAATTTTACAAAGGCTTCTACACTTTCATCCTACCACTCCACAGGGTCCTTTGCTTTCTTTTTTGTCATGTTAATTAAGGGCTTAGCTAACATGGAAAATCCTGGTATCCATTGTCGACAGTAACCTACTATTCCTAGGAACATTCTCACTTGTCTTTGGGTTACAGGCATTTGCATTTTCTTTATTAAAGTTACTCTTTCAGCTGTTACTCTTCTTTTTCCTCTCTCAATTTGATGTCCCAGATACTTAACAGCTGTTGTTCAGAATTGCAATTTTTCAGGTGAGACTTTATGCCCTTCTTCTGCCAAAAGATTTAATAATGCTATGGAATCAACAACACAGTCCTCTCTGGTATTTGATGCCACCAATAAGTCGTCGATATATTGCACTAAGACTGAGCTTCCTGGCATCACTAGTTTTTCAAGGCACTTTTTCAGTATCTGGTTGAAAATAGAAGGACTTTCTGTGTACCCCTGAGGAACACGATTCCACACATAGACCTTGTTCTCAAATTTAAATGAGAAAAGATACTGGCTGTCTGGATGCAATGGTATTGAAAAGAACGCTTGACACAAATCAATTACTGTGAACCATCATGCACTCCAAGGAATCTGGTATAGGATTACTGCAGGATTTGGTACTATGGGACAACATGGTTCTACAATCTTATTTATTTTCCTCAGGTCCTGAACAATCCTATATTTTCCACTAGGTTTCTTTAATCCCATTATTGGTGAATTACATGGGCTACTCATTACTTCTTTTAGTATGTTTTGTTCTACCATTCGATTTATTTCTTCAATGACTCCTGCTTTTACTTCTGCACTCATTTTGTACTGTCTGGTATTTGGGAAAATTGCACCTTCTTTTACAGTAATTTTAACTGGATCTATTTTAGCCATAAGTCCTACTTCCTTTCCAGTGAAATCCCATACTATGGGGTTTACTGTACCTTTTAATTCTTCTGGCAACTCATCTTTTGTTATTAACGAAAACATCTCATCCACTTCTGTACCTTGTTTTGCAATCATAATTTTATATACATGATCTTCATCTGGTGTCTGAACTGCCACACCATCCGGTGTGCAGAAAATTGTACAATTCATCTTGCACAACAAATCCCTACCTAATAAGTTTACTGGACTAGAATCACATACTACAAATTGATGCATTTCTCTGAAATTTCCGATTTTAACTTCCATGGGTTCGGTAAGAGGTGTTCTAATCCGCTGATTAGCTACCCCACTACTTGGATATTTTCACCAGAGAGAGGAAGGTCTGGAATGTCTGCTGTTCTCACAGTAGACCGGGTAGCACCAGTGTCCAAAAGGAAAGTAATATTATTACCTTTCACATTCCCTTCAACATATGGTCCTGACTGATCTACCTGTAAGGATGCGCCAAGTATGCACTCCTTCTTCCCCTCTCCTAGGCACCGTCATGGACTGAATTGACAGAAATCGTCCTGCAAAAGAAATTGTGATGTCATATAATCATTCTTACCACTTCCTCCTTGATATCCGATGTCTGTACCATGCTTTGCTCTGCTTACATTACCCTGAGTAGGTGCAGGTGGCAACTGACTCTGAGGATTTACACCCTGCTGTGAGTCATTCTGCGTCTGTGAATTTAAATTCTGATTTGGGCCATTATTATTCCGGATCTTTTTACATTCATCCTTCCAATGCCCCAATTTTCCGCATCCATGACAAGGAAATTTCTTTTTAGCTTCTTCTCTACTCATTCGTCCTCTAAATTTTCCACCATTCCCAGTATCACCATTCGTTCCAGAATCTTTTCCTGGATTTTCACTTGGATTTTCCAAATTAATTCCCTGTTTCTCAGCCATTTTCACCTGAGCCCACATCACTTTTTCCTGCAATTTCTTGTGTCTATCCTCAATATCGTCTCCACAATATTTTGCATACTTCAAAATCTCATCAATCGGCTTCCCTTGCCAACACAGCATATGTTGTTTAATCATTTGACAAATTTCTGGCTTCAAACCGTAAACAAACCGGTACACAAACTGACTCATGTTCTTGTCTCCAATGTCCTCAAATCCACTATACTGTTTAAATACCTGCAATAGACGCTCATAGTAGGAATGTACTGATTCATTAGCTTCTTGGGTAGTTCGATCTATTTTTACCCAATCTGTTTCTTTCGGTGGTATTTTCCCCTTCAGGTAAGTTATCACCTGCTGATACTTTTTCATCACATCATTTGACGGGGCACCTGTCTTCGGATCTCTAGGATATTCGTCACTTGGCCAATCCACTGTGATTTTGCAATCTGTCCATAAATCGGCAAGTACCACTATATCAAACAACCCATCCAAATCCTTCAACAATACCTTCGATACCTTCACAAACCTGTCAACCTGCTTGTACCATTCAATTGGTTTTTCTCTCAACTTTGGAAAATCATTCGTAAATGACAAAATATCCTGTTTGCTCCATGGGACATGTACATATCCTCCTCCCGCAACTTCTCGCATGGGATACATTTGATCTGCTTTCCCTGTTTCCTTCATCACATATTCTGATGCTGTTCTACTTGTTCGTGCTTCTTCCTTTTTCTTGGCCCACCTAGTTCTCCATTTATCTAGGTCTCCCCATTTTTGTAAAACTAACATTAATTCTCTTATTTGTAATCTTCTTCCAGAGGCATTCATATTTTCTAAATCTTTGTCTGAAAATTCTGTTCTATAGGGTTTCTGTAGTACTTTTGATCTCCCTATTTCTATTCCCATCTGTAGTGCTAAATTGGATAATTTTTCATGGAATATCCTTACATTTCTGGTGATACTCCTGCACAGGAACAATAATTCTTCATCCTCATAGGTATTTAAGCGTTCTAGTCCTACATTTCCTGCTTTTATTTCTTCTAATTCGACTTTCAATTTATGAATGTCCATTATTTTCGGAGGTGTGCACTGTTTAACTGACCCTTGCACCCATCTTTCTAGATCTTCAGGTGTTACTATGGTGGCACTTTTTGCTCCCGATGAAGTTATTAAACTTACATCCTTTGAACATCCAGGTACATCTTTTCTGGGAGTGCTATTTACAGAACCTCGAATAGGCAAGTCCATGAGTGATATTGTGGATTCACAGTCACTTAATTGATCCTCAACTATTACTGGAGCTTCAGGGTTTGGATTATTCACAGGAGTAGGTGCAAGTATCGGTGGCGG
Organism: Calotriton arnoldi; assembly: GCA_963921515.1. Taxonomy (NCBI): domain Eukaryota; kingdom Metazoa; phylum Chordata; class Amphibia; order Caudata; family Salamandridae; genus Calotriton; species Calotriton arnoldi. The sequence continues at coordinate 760,915 of CAWUFW010001839.1, forward strand.
ACAGCTTCCCTGAGTACCATATAATGGAACTACTGGACCAATCGTTACAGGTATGGTCAACGAATCAGGGTGTACTTTTATCTGAGTTATTTTCTGTATTAATTCTGTTCTGGTCTTTTCTAGGGCTTCTTTTTCTTTGTCATGAAGTATTCTACTAGGGGTGAATTCATGCATTACCTGTGGCACTAATGGAGTTTTTGGTGGTGCACTTGGGGTGCATCCACTTGTCCCTTCCTGATATGGTGGGGGGTTTCTTAACATTTCTTCCATAAATTCGTCTTCAGACTCCTCATTTCTCATTAAATGTTTTGTCTTTTCTGTGCACTTACTTCCTAATTTCTCCTCTGCTGAGAACAATGGATATAATCCTTCTGTAATCATTGCCCTTCTCCATTGTTTCATCTGACCGTTCCTAGACTCATGTAGGTATCTGGGGAAAAATCCTGGATAACCCCTATTACTCCTAGATCGGTCCCGCTCAAATGCCTCGGTTTCCCATTCTTCTAGAGCTTCGTACTGGGTTAATCTAGGTCTGGGTTCTAAGTCATTCATCCTCAATCTCAAGTTTTGAAGAATTCTTCTATTGAAGGTACCATTCTTGGGAAATGCTAATATTCCATCATTTTTGGTATATTCTATCCAATTCTCCATCCATACACAAGTATGATAACCTCTCTCCATCATCATAAATGAAGTGGGCGTTTTAGCTAGTGGAATAATAATTCCTTCTCTAGTTTTGATTGGTTTGTCCTTTTTAAAATAATTCTTAATCTTTTGTAAAAATGACATTTTTCTCCTTTCTCCGTACATCTTGGGTAAGTACCGATGTATAAAATTATATTCTGCAAAGCCTAAATATCTCCTATCCTGACGAATTCCTGTTAAAGTCGGATCGCGTTTTACCATGCAATCCTTATCCACTAAGAATTTCGCTTCTATAATTTTGACCAATCAAATGTTTGCTATCTTTTATTTCCGAGCCAATCCTTGCGCGGCCTTTTGGTGACGTTTATCTGTCAACCCCTCCTTTACAATCTGCTCTTTCCTGTCCTTGCTGGTTCAACCAATCCCAGCGCGGCACCTGTGACGTCAGTACTACTCCTGACTACTGACCCCTCCTTTACAAGGGTCTTTCCACACCCGCTGATTCAACCAATCCCAGCGCGGCGTTTTGTGACGTCAGCTCCCTCTCCGGCAACTGACCCTCCCTTTACAAAAATTTACGCAAACTTATTTTCTCTATAAATCTTAATTAAATTTCAGTAACAACATAAAACATTCGCTATCGTGCCAGTTTCTCTAAACTAGAAAGGATAGTTTCCTCCACACTTTAGTAAAACCTTTCAGTTTACTATCATACACTACGAGTAAAACCCTTCCGTTTGCTCTTCACACAAGCTCCAGAAATACCTGTTACTTCTCCAATGTTACCCTTTCTAGGTGATATAACATCAAATTTTCACCAGCGTACTCTTTTGCTATTACTCACACGCATAGAGTCCCTAACGAGTACTGAAAGTCCTGCTTAACTTTTCAGTACTATTTCTGCCTGGCAGATAACCTCACTGCAGTATGGCTTCCACTTACCATCCGCTATTCCTTTTACCCCGGGGTATTCTGGACAACATAAAACAAAACTTTGAATACACGGATGTTAATTCATAAAAATACAAATAAAAATTCTCATTACCCAATTAACAAAGAGTAACCATCCTCTGATTACCAGAAAACTGATCCAGCGCGATATTAGCAAACAGCATTCATACACCAGATACTCACTTGGGCCCATACATTCATACTACGCTAATACTTACGCTGGGGTTTTATCAGTTGTTACTCTCTATCAAAATCCCTGCTACCAATTACCTTCTGATTGAAGAGTAATGACTTACCGATGAATCCTTTGCTAATTGGGAAATTTAAAATGAGTGACATTCATTATAGTACATAATCCTGAAATAACCACTGAGTCAGAAAGTTTTAAAATGTTTATCTAAAGATTTAGCAGAGTAAAATACAAAGCCACATGGTACTTAATCGCAATACCCAAGATTAAGCATAGAAATGATTATTACTAATCAATGACGGTGTTTAAGGAAAGGAGAAAATAGAGATAGCAGCGCAACTAAAGGTTGCATTATATTTACCTAAGTGCGAGAACCAAACCCCTTAGCCAAGGAGTTGGAAAGAATAGGACCCAGGAAGGATGAAGAGCAAAGACTTCCTCCAGGATCAGGACAGGACCGGTGACCTCTCTACAACGACGCCTGCGTCGTTCCCCTCTCTGATACTCGGCTTCTCCTCGATTCTCCTGTGCCTTCCTTCTAATGGACTCCGCCGCCCCCTCCTCAGGACCTCTTCTGGACAGGGATTCAGTCTGCAATCGATCAGCTTGGCAGTCTGGAGCTAAGAGCGCTCTGGCAGCATGGACGCCTGTTCTTCGTAAACGCCTGCTCTAACTAATTAACTAATGCTATATTCTATTATACCCTTCTACGCCCATGTACCTCCCCTAATGTTGCTAAAATATGGGGCCACTACTTCTGATTGGACAGGGACAGGGGGTGGATTGTCGCACCATATTGATTTGGCCTAAATTGTAAAGCCTATTGTCTTTAAATTCCCACCCCTTCAAATTAATACATTCGCTTTATTTCCCACCCGTCTCATGACAAATGTAAACCAATTTTCATAGACAATGTATCAATGTACAACAGGAAAGGCAAGAGTATAGCATCTTCGGCCATCGGGTCGCGGCCTTGGACGACGTCCAGATTGACTTCATTTGGCAGGCACACAGGACACATGCGCAGAACCATTTGCCTCTCGAGTTTCAGGTCACCAACCCAGGCCCAAGTTTACGAACTAATAAAAGTGCAAGAAGAAAATATTAAAATCACAAAATAAAATGTTTCACTGTATGCCCACTTTTTCTATTCTATTCCCATTTAATTATATATTCTAACCCGCGTTAGTAGCGTTAGGAAACGACAATTTAGTAATGACATGAGAGCAAGCTGAAGCATGTGAAAACATCAAACAGCCATTTTAATGCACACTGCGCAGAAGTAGAAGTTTCCCACCAAGCAAAGAAAGACGTCAAACCATGTGATATGGTTGCGACATGCGCATTGAGTTTTCCCGCGCATAGCGGCCATTTTGGATTACAGACAAGCGTTATTCATTAGTAAAACACATAGGCAAGCTTCCTTCCCTTTCGTGTCGTGAATGCAAAGGTTTAGTATTAACAATACAAGTTTTAATAAATTAATACTGTGAGGAGGATTGAATACAAGCAAGTTTCATTTATGAAACCTTGCTCCATCACTGTGATGCAGGGCCATGTACTTCACATTCACGTTAAAAGTAGCCATCATTTGATGGAACTCCTCCAATTCAAAAATCACCCCAGATTCAGATTCATGATCCTCAACTTCAGATGCAGGCACATTGGTAAAAATGCAGGTAAAACTATTCTGTGGGAACTCGCATTTGCAAAACCAATAGGATAAATGAAAAAATGGCATCACATTGAAACACATATGTTCTAAAGGCAAGCTGTAATGCAATTACAATAACATACCTATACCAGATCAGACCCCAAGACCCTTGCGCTGGGGGGGAAGGGGATCATCAAAAAAAAACATTCCCTGGTGGCCAAAGGAAAGACTCTGCTTTGAGGATTGCGATCTAGAACCAGGAATCCTTTACTGAGGGTCACCATGAAAAGGGGAGCCTCTCCCCTTTCCAATGGTGCCCCTCAAGTGACTGGATGTTACATTTCCTAGCTTTTGTGATGGGAAATTTCGATTCCATTATGGGCACAGAGGCAGCAATTATGTTTACTTTTGTTAAACATTGCAAACTAAAGCCAAAACAAAGCTCAATCAAAATTAATATTTTAAAAAATCTCATCATAAACATAGTTCAAACAAGATTCTAACTGACAACGTATCCCAAGAGCCCTGTCAGACTTCATCAGATCCATCAGTCATGAGCCACGTCTTCTCCACAACCAGGACTTCCTTTCCTTACTCATCCTCTTTTCTTCATGCTACAGTTCTGTAACTGTCTTGACAGCTTTGCCACTCTTATTTAGCTTCTGCACTGAATCAAACAAGGACCCACATTAGAAAAGCAGAAAAACCCTGCAACTAACCAAACACCATTTAGTGTGCAGCAAAACCTACCCTTAACAGTCAAAGAGAGTCTTGCAATATATTTCCTAAAATAGAAATACTTTACGACTCTAGACTGGTGGAAGTTAGTATAGACTACTGCTAGGTGGGAATAATCTTTGCCTCCTTGCTGTTGATAAAATTGAAACTTTCAGTCATGAAAGCTAGGAAATTTTACATTCTAGGTTAGGACCGGAGGTGAGATTATGCTGGTTCAAAGCTTACTCACCAACAGTAAGGCAACATTTCCCACCAGCTTAAAATAGAACTTTTTGAAAGTGACTCCACTGACCAATCAACAGGGTTCAAGATGTGCTCAAGGCAACCTCCTATAGAAAACATCTCGGGAGGCAATGGCACAACAGGCTGAAAGTGCCCCAAATCTTTTTGTATCAATATCTGCTTCCAACTTGACCCATGAATCCTACCTGGTAATAGTCGACGTGGGCCTACAGTAAGCTGGACTTTCCTTCTCAGCAATGGTGCACTGAACTCAGTCCTGGCACCCATGGGTTGGGAATCCAAACTTTGCTGACCCAAACACTAGACCCTTGGTTACACAACAATCAGGGGAGGCAAAGGCCATAATCCTTGATCAGACCCACCAAGTCGTCGCCAATTCACCGAGCTTGGGGTGGATCTTTATGGAGAGCGAAAATTTATGTTCAGTTGAAGGGGCACAGTTAGTGTTGCTAAGAAGCAAATCGACCTTTGCGCCCACCCTGCGGGAATGTAAGGTGGAATTAAATTCCCAAAGTACTTAGTCTCCGGTGCAATTTCCAATATCTTGATGAGGGCCCCCATAACATCTAACAGCTTATCCTTCCAGGTCCTCCAGAAGAACCTGTCAGTCACCTTTTTGGGGTCCCTCATACAATTTGACAAGAATGTTGCCATCTTGCTGTCAGTCTCTGTAGTCTGGGTGGCTTTCCCTTCTAAGCTAGAGCACAGACATTCCGCCTGCAAGCAGCCCCTATCCTCTCTATCAAGGGGCTTTCGAAAACTATGGGCCACATACTGGGCCCATCTGAGGGGGCCCATTTCAAGGACCTGTGATGGTACAAGTCTTTCGGAGTACGGATCCACCATCCTAGGGATCTTAACAGAGGCTGACAGGCGCCATGGCTGGCTAGGGCCATGCTCTTCATCGGATGGTTCTGAAGCCACGCTTCCCTTTTGGTCCTTGTCTGGGGAAGGTAGAACTTGACTCTAATGCCCCCTGGAGAACGGAGGACCACACTGCATTGTCAACAACTGCTGACCCCGAAAATCAGGAACCTCACTAGGTGACACCATGGGTGGGACCCACAATGAGCAAGCCGTAGAAACATTACAATGAAAAAGAACAAACACAATGCAGCATTATAGCAACAATGAAATGGCACAAAGGGAGCACTTAACTTCAGAAAGAAGAAAAGAGGACAAGGAAGGAAAGGGAGTCCAGGTTATGGAGAGAAAGTGGCTTCTGATTGGTGGATCCTATGGAGGCTGATGGGGCTCTTGGGATATGTAGCCAATGATGGACTTCTTTGCAGTATGTTTATAATGGGTTTTCCAAAAGTTTAAATGTGTATGATCTTCGTATTGGCTGGAGTTTGGAATGATTAAAACGATTAAGCATAATCTGCGCCTTTGGTCCTGACACAGAATTCAACTTAGGGACAGCACAAGGCCCCAGGTGCAACCACAAACAAAACAAAATGCCAGCTGACATTTTCCCATTCTGAGGCCTGGTGTGTGGGGGGGGGGGGCATGTAATATGACAGAGAACAGGATATCAGCCTTCTCCTTACAACCTTTACTACCTACATGCGCATGAATAACTGAAACTTGAACTTTCATTAAAAAAAAGCTAGTTAAATGAGTACTGCACTTCTGTTGCCAAGCCCTTACGGGCAAGTAAAATGTTCACCAAGCTCGACTGAACTTTATTAGGGGAAAATGTATACTTTAAACCGCAAATATGTTCTCAGCAGATAAACACATTCTAGTGTGTGAAAGAGTATTGTATTGATATGACTAACTGCCATTAAAGAAGAGACACAACCCCAAAAGCTCTTTAGATTATAGTCGTGAACATTAAGGGAATTACCTATTTAAGCCTGGTCAATAGAAGACTAGGTAACAGCTTAAAGAAGGATCTTCAGGTTTCCTGCTATGAAATAAGACAAAATATATGGAATAGAACATCAAATGTGGAGGTAAAAGTGAATGACTTATTCAACACAGCAGGGAACTTCAAACAGCATTCCCTGGAAGGCTACAGGCTTTAATTTAGGGCTTGATTCACAAAGGCAGGCTCTGAAAATTCACAAATCTTCTTTTGCAGCATAGAGTTCAGAAATGTATGTCATTCACAAAGAAACCTATGTGTACTCCTCTAAGTCTCTGAATACTGTACCCTCCCAGAAGTATTGCATTTCATACATTTTATTTCATTGAAGTCCTGGTTCTGATAAAAAAAGAAATTTGCTGCAGCTGCCTTTTGTCAATGCTTGAGATAGATTTCTGGCGGTTTTTTAATTCACTGAAATTCCTCGAGGACTCCCAGCAAACTGTGGCAGTCGCACATTCCCACAAGCAGTTATGAAATACGCTGCAAATTCCAAGTTACTTGCATGTAGAAGTATTTTTGCAAGCCTAAACGTAACAGGTGCACATTTACGCCTGCCAGAACACTTTGCAAAAGTTAGTTCTTTTAAAAATCATTTTGTTTCTTCCCTGAAAAAATGTCTTCCCCTTGTAAGGGCCCTATGTCCACCAATTCCTCCAAATTCCTACTCCGGCTAGAGATTTACTCCTGCTCTTGACATGAGTAACTTACCACCTGAACCCAGGGTGAGAATGTGCCTGTAAAGAGTTTGTGAATAGCCACACACCTGAAAGTTTGTGGGTTTACACGTACTCGGGAAGGAATCTCTTGTCATGAAACACCCAAAATACGTGGCTAGGAGCATATTTACTTAACCAAATACTACCACACATTATTAGCACCCAATTTTCAAAGCAATTTAAACGCCCAAATACCTTTTGAGAATCCCCTTTGCGAATTTTCTGAAGTGAAACACACACTGGTAAGTCTTGTGCAATTGTGCATTTGTACATTTGGCTTTTATTTCCTCAAATTGAGAACATTACTTTCATAGGAGTAAAGGAAATATGTGCATATCTGTAATTTGCAATATACTAGGGGATACAATATATCACAGACCGTTTTTCTGATATTCTAAATATATGATTGTAAAATTCCTCAAATCTTGATTCTGTGACTCAGAATGTGCAGTTTACTATCACAAATTGTTTTTAACTTTGGCTCCCAGAGTTTGCTGCAAAACCTCTGGAAATATCCCCAAGAAGTTATAACACTATTCAGCCAAGATTATAAGAATTGGATTGGATTTAGCATTTTCTACACATATATAAGAAATAACTAGTGGTAATCAGATTTACAGCTGTAATACGAAAAACAATTTTTCTGCATATTCCTGCCAAACAGAGTTCTGAGTGGGCACCATAGCCCAAATTTCTACTAGGGTAAAATTAATCCTACTCTTGAGTTTTGAAGGATACAATGAGGCGTGCACACCAAATCTGCTTGGTCTTTCCTTTTAACACACTGGTTCACTCAGTGAATACTATCAGGTTTGGCCTGTCGAAATCAGTCAGGGGTAAATATTTGGGGTACAATAACAATCTCACGACCTAGAAATTCAGATCCTGCACTTTGGAATTCATTTCCAAACTCAAATTTGGATCCAAATAATAAATCTCGGGCAAACAAGTTAATTATGTGCAATGAGATAAATTCTTAGTACACTATGATGCTTGGTGTCATGCTAATGGGACTCACCTTTTTGGTAGTCATGTGAAGAGGGGTTAAGTCCAATGAACATGATTGTCCTGCAGTTCAAAATGGTATTACCAAATTTACATTTGCACATTGATTGAAAAAAGACAGAATCAGCAGCTAGTAATGTTAACACCTGACCCACCCCTTCCAGGGGCAGGCAAGCCTAGCAAGGCTCATGCCTTAATCGGGCTGAATGGACTCTGGCACGACCCTTGTTTCATGGAGACTGGCAAGCCAATAGAGCCAACCATCCAGATACTGGCTTTCTCCTACCCTAATACGGTTTCAAAAACAAAAACAACTAGCAGGGCAGCTGAGCACACAGCATCTTAAAAGGTGCTTTCTGTAAGGCGTGTCTGCAACCAAGTTGAGCTGCAATTCCAAAGGTTTCTCACTGACTACTGGCAATAGAGCAAGCACTGAGGGAAGTCATGGTTCTCTTTGTTTCGCTAATCAACGTTAATTGAGTCCACTAATTAACATAAAATTTGTTAACTTAGTGGCTGATTATGAAATGATAAATGTAAAATTCAATGCTCAAATGACAAGCTTTTGAAATGTGCTGATTTGCAACATGCAGTCAATCATTCAGCAAACTTTATTCTGTTTTTCAATTAAAACCATAAAAGTCATACAAACAATGATAAAACTCACATATGTGCAAAATAGCAATACAAAACATCCATTATGATCTAATTACAGGATAGGGTAAATTAAATCCCACTGTCGAGATTAATCACAGCTTGACCTAAGCCTGATGGCGCCCCTTAATAAGCTAAGCGTGTGCAATACAGTGTCATTTGAAAGGAGTTGTAAAAAGATAAAAGCAGGTCTCACCCTCCTAAAACAGGCCTTTTTGAGGATAGGAATAATAAAAGACTTTCTGGGGACCTCATAAAAACTACAAAACATTAAAAAGTGCAACACGTCCTGAGGAGACTGGTCGTCGCAGCCACAGGGCATGAGACACTGCCCTCTGTGGGCACCACGTGGTTGGGCCAACAGGTAATGAAAAAGGTCAAGCCGAAATCTTGTCAGTAGGAAGCGATTGTGATTACTTTTAATTCCTAAAGGGTATGGTTCAATAGTTGGTACGGTTTTTAATATGATATACCTTCGCACGCTAGGCTTACTCAGCTCTGTTTCCTCTCTGTCATAATGGCGCCTTCTGAAAAAACACTCTTTTTACCCAGGTAAAATCCCTCATACAAGTGCCTTCTGGTTTGTCGAATAAGTCCACCTTTCCCAGACTACAAAGGCCATACTTTAGCTAGTGTATACGATTAACATGTTCAAGAGAGAGACAGTCCTTTAGAATATCCTTGCTGAGGGCATTTTCTTTCTTTGCCCAGATCTTTAGCCACAAGGCTAGCGGACGAAAAGCCAATTCGTCAGACAGAAAAGCCATCCCCCAACTCTTCATGCACAACATAAGACGGGATACTTTGCGGTAATGAGAGTACCCGTCTCATGAAGGTATTTTCAGAGATTTGCAGGGCCTCCAAACGGGTATGGCCCCATATCTCGCTCCCATAACTGGCCTTCGCAATGCATTTGGCTCTATAGATCGTCAGAAGGGCCCCTATTGGTATTCCCCCCACTCTGGAGGTGAAGTTTAGGACGGCTGCAGTCCCCTCTTACCAGTCCCCTTTCTTACATGTGATCAAGGGGCACCATCTCAGGGTGTCATCAAACACCAATCCCAGATAAGAGAAGACATTTGTCTTGGGGATTGACAAGGTTCCTATCTTGAAAGTGAACTGCTTAGCTGTACGAGGTCCCACTTGCATAACAAACGGTTTGCTTTGATTGACCAACAGGTCCAAATCTTCCATGAAGTGGACAAAGGAGTTCAACAATCATTGTAAACCGCTAGCTGCCCTCGCCATGAGGACCGCATCATCTGCGTAAAGGAGGACTATCAGGCAGCGCCTACCCACCTGTGGGCAATCAGCTTTTGCGTCCAGGAGGACCTTCTCCAGAGAGTTGATATATAAATTAAAAAGGAAGGGGGCCAGGATACACCCCTGCCGCACCCCTCTCCTAATATCAAACTTGCGGGTCACTTTAAGATCTTTGGAGTAAAGGACAACCGCTTCAGAGTCTCTATGGGGGTCCCTTAAAAACAAGATGATATCCCTATCAAAGCCCATGGAAAACATAATCTGCCAAAGCTTCGATCTATTAACCCGATTGAACACTAAGGACAGATCCATGAAGGCTAGGTGGATAGAAATGGTACGAGCCACAGTGTACTTATTCAAAACCATATACGGGTTTAAACATTGTTCCACTGTGGATTGACCTGGGCGGATACAGTATTGTACCTCAGCTAAGATTTTGTTGTCATCAGCCCAGGTTTCAAGTCTGTCTAAAACCATACGTCCCACCACCTTCACCATAGAATCCAGAAGGACCTATAGCAAAGAGTACTATCCCGAGCGCCCTTTTTAATGACTGGGACGATAGTCGATAGGGCCCAGGAATCTGGGCGGCCAGCCTGAACCGATGCATTCATAACAGCTGTAAGTACAGGCACCCATGTTTCCACGTTTGCGATGTAAAGATCTGGCGGTATTCCGTCTGGGCCTGGGGCCTTGTTTTTAGTCAGTCCCAGGGTACCGGCTCTTACCTCTTGGGGTGAAAAAATGACCCCCGATTTGCCTTCCACAACTTCCTGCCCTTGTATAGGCAGTATATCAGTCTGGAACATGCCCTCAAAATGGTTTACCTAGTCTTCCTCTGAGATATGGGCATCCATTAGGTTGCCAGTGTCTCCTGTTAAGAGGGGACTGTTAATTATGCTCCAGAACTTTGAGCTATTGCTCAGAGTACTAGCCTCTACTAGTTTAGACCAAGCCTCCTCTCTCAGGGCAGACTTACGCTTTGCTAGAGCAGCCTTGTAGGCTCTCCGAAGGTGTTTAACAGCCACCTGGTCTTGGGGTGTTGTTCCCAGGGCCTCTTTCAGTTTCCTGGCGGCATGAGAGCACTCTGAGTCAAACCATCTTGGTTCTGAAGACTGGGAACACCTACCCTGGAGCCGTAGTAACTTTGCTATGAAACTGGACATATTTTCAAAGGCCTCCATGATGTCCGATGGGGCAGCCTCACTATCTAAACAGGTGGCAAACTCCCCATGACACTGGGTTAGAAGGGACTCATGGAGCTGCTCCGGGACAATTTGACCCCACTTCAATCTCCTCCCCCTTCCACAGCTTTAAGAGTGACCTCCGAAGCCTTCTTATTGAGCTTATTTACTCGAGGCCAACCTGTTGAAACGCACACAGGATTATGGTCACTGTGAGTGCACGCCTTGACTGAGAAATCCTCGATCAAAAAATAAAATGGTGTGGAGGCGAAAATAAAATCGATGAAGGTCTCAAACCCTCTCCCGGTAAAAGTGGGGACGATGTCAGTTTTCTCCGGAGGTGACTTGTTCATGGCAGATGTTAAATCAAATTCCTGCAGGATAGCATTTAATGTCGTTCCCTGAGGGGTGTGTTCCATGTGAAAACCAGCTTGTCGCGCTCAGCCCATGCCTATCACCCCCCCTAGCCAAATATCTCCACACATGTGGATGTTGAAGTCTCCTGCTATAAGGATATGTAGTGGTAACTCTGCCCTTTTAGAGTAATGCTCCGTAATTCAGATCCCAGCCGTGTGATATTACTTTCTTCAGTATGAGCAACTCCTGAGTTATAAAAATGTTAAAGCAGTAGCTTGCTCTTTCCACTAGATAATGTTATCGCATGTAGGGTAGGGGAGATATGGGACAAAGCGACAGAGCTACCTTGGACTGCTACTGAAACATAGATTACAAGGCCCCCCTTTGCTCGCCCCAGCATGGAGGAAGTAGCTGGCACAAAAAAAGTTCTATAGCCCTCCAGATGAAATCTATTCTCTACAGCCCAAGTTTCCTGGAGACAGATCACGTAGAAACGTTTAACAAAGAGTAACCAGTCAGGGTCCTCGATCTTACTTGCGAGCCCTGCAATGTTCCGGGAAATAAACTTCCACACTTTACACTCAGGGGGTCCCGGATCTAGAGATCGTACCTCCCCCTGTGATGGAAGAACGTCTGGATCCTGGAGGCTAACACACTGTTAATCACAACCATCTAGTGAACTCAAGGGCATAAACCTATTTGCTAAGCTTACCCCCGTAGTCACCTCCTGTTGATTCCTGTAGGCCATGTCTTGGGGCCGCCCCTGTGGGTTACCAAGTGGCGGGAGAAGATGATACCGGGGCCTATAAACGTAGCCTAGTGGGAGTGCCACAATTGCCGAATTCCGGCTCCTATATTTAAATTGCACATCTGGACATAAAATTCTATTTACTATAAAATTGTTATTAAAATTATTGATAACACAGTCCCCGGCCTAGGCTTTCTAGGCTCTACCCAACCAAGGCTACCCTACGTGCCAAAAGAATTTGATCTTCCACCCTCGGTCCGGGAACGGTGTTCGAGTTCAACCAATGCACCACTTTGTTCTTCAGTTGAGCAAAGTTTTCCTTGGTCCCTGGATCAAGGTGGGGAACATTGGCTAAAACCACAACAAGCGGGGTGGACTCTGGTGGCAGGTGGACAGTACACAGGCTCTGAGAGGGGTTGCTGGATTCCCCTGGAATCATCCCTCCACTCCCGTCATCTGGGAAGCTGTTGGACCCACCAGCCTTGGGACCTTGAGACTGATGATACTCTGGGTTTGAAAGCCCCCCCACCCCACTTGCAGTTGACTTGACGAGCCGGAGGTTCTGTACTATTCACTGATGGTAGTGGCATAGCGAGGCCTGCTTCAGACATTAGATGACTTGTTCGTTTTGAAACAGCCTCCATCACAGGCCTAGAAGAGGACCTGAGACCGGGCTCCATACCACTACCATTACCATAACCACCGGAAATATTATCCATGGCCCTTGAGGATAGGGGGCTTGTGTGTGGTGGAGTGCAGCCCCTTAGTAGCGAGGCGGTCAGTTTGGTTATGTTGTTTTCCAACCTGGATAGACGGAGTAAAATTGGATCTAGTTTAGTGTCCAGTGCTTATAACAAGGCTGCTTTAAAAGTGTCAAACAAGGAAGTAGTATCTGTATCCGTATTAGGTCCTGCTTTGGGCACTGTTGTTTTCGACTGTGGACCAAGACTCTTCCTACGTTTGGCAGGGCCCACCACCGAGGGACATTTCCTCTTTGCACCCCCTGCTCCCTTCCCCACTCCTGGGATCAAACCAGGGCAAGTCCTGCGTGCGATTGACTGGATCTTGTCTTGCGTGGAGGTGATTGGCATGGTCAGGAAGATACCTCCGGCTTGTGCTATATCTGTCTGCCCTACCCATGGATCCTGTGCCAATACGAGTGGTCCTTCTCATAAGGGGACTAATAGAGTCTGTGTGGAAGGGGGGATGGGCGATCGTGATAATCGCCGGGTGGCCAGTTTGATTTCCTTATCCAAGACCCCAACGGCTCGCTGCAGGAAAGCGTCCATAGGGCTCACTGTATTCGAGGGATCTTTCGGGGTGGGTCCCACCGCCACCCTACGCTTGCCCATAGAGGAGGTGCTCAGACCTGGAGTGTCCAGCTAAACACAGCAAGCGCCCTGCAAGATGGCCACCAATGTCCAATGTCCAAAATGTCTTAGATTGGATAGGTAAGTATGTGAGTCCCCACAAGGGGCCGTTTTAGAACGAGCGGAATTGTAGTGAGGGATATGGCCAACAGGTTAGACACAAGCCCACAGACCAGTTAAATAAAGATCAATGGAAAATGGGGGCTCTTAACTCTTACCTTCTTATCCCACCGAATGAATATCCAAGTCCATGATCAGGCCCCGATAACCTGACTATCTTCTTTTACGGCAGGGTCCTCGATCCACAGCCCAAATCCCGGGCTCCGGGCCTTCAGGGGCTCAAAAGGTGGAGAAAGAGGTAAAAAAAAAAGAGGAAAGCCAAGAGGGAGGGCGCAGCCCGGCCTCCGACGGGCTCTGACGGGCGCAGACGGGCCTGTCCTTTGCCCGGGCTTTGCCCGGGCGTGTCCCACGCCGCGGGAGATGTCCTGCACCTTTATGGTGCGCGGCGCGGTCAGCTGGGGGCTGGCTCCTCCTTAGTGGAAGCGTTGGATGTTGGGACACCGAGTCCCGAGTCCTGGCGTCCTCGCAGGTGGCTGGCGTGCAGGAAACCAGACAGAAGAGTGTCCAACATGCAGTCATAATTATCTGTATAGGCCATAGAAAAGCTAAGAAGCAAGTTTCTTTAACTAAAAGCAAGCCTATTATTGGTGAAATGTGCACAACATGAATTAGAAGCTTGACCGTAAGATGACATGCTTACCAATGTCTGCCATAACTGTAGAATGTTCCGGTTTAATTAACGTATTACTTTATAAGCAACATTTCATTCATAAATGTCACTGATCTTTCTATTTTCTCATGATTTCAAATAAATGCTTGAATAAGATAGTTGTGCATTATAGACAATAATTTTTGTTCATATTAAATGGAATGCATTACCTAACAGTGATTTTGTCTCTTAGTCAGTATAGTTCATTGTTCTTGCAGTGAAACAAAATGTGATGTAGAAGGCCGACCTGTGAACAAACAACGCAAATGGTTCCCCAATGTAGACAGATGTTGAAGCGGGACAGGGTCTGAAGTACAAAAAGAAGAAAAACAACTACAAGCTCTATTACATGCTCTATATAAAGAGTCAAATACAAATGTTAATAACACAGAAAACGTTTTTGTATAGAATAAATCAAATGTATGTCTTTATTTATACATTCACAATCATAATCAATATTTTAGAACATAGTAACTTATCCATGATGCTATAACAAAAGAGAACCATCTCACCCTCACAAAATCAAACTCATCATACTCACAGACTTCATACATCCACTCATACCTAACACATCATCAAAAGACTCATTAAAACTCTTTTGTACTGTGACTCAATGATATAGAACCAACGAGGATTCAAAACAATAAATTGCCCCCAGATACAATGCTTGGTAAAGAATTAATTGTTATATATTCAAACAAAATAATGGCCTGACAGACATTTACAGGTTTCTGTAAGGCATATCCTCATACAATTTACAGTATGGTTATTCATACACTTTATGACATGTAATTATCTATGTCATCTGAGTACATGGTGCTCCATTGCTATGTCAGAGAGGCAGTAGCGCAGGTGCCGACGCATGTTTCGGTGTAAAGTGGCCAGCCAACCAGACACCTTCTTCAGGGCACAATATAGAAGCTCCAATACAGTATACAAACAGGGAGAAAAAGATGGGGCCACAGACCACTGGTTCTCTGTTCTGATGGGGACAGTCCAACACTGCTCCTTCACAGAACTAGATGAATGCAGAGTGGGCATAATCAATATTGTCAAATTGGTCAGAAGACTTCCCCTAGACTGCCAACAACACTTCTCTGAAGCTGAAACGTGAATACAGTACTCCCTGGGGCCGCATAAAGGAAAAACAGGATAGAAATCTTTCCCCACTGGGAGCAAGGTTTAAAGCAATGCCAAAACTGACTAACATGTGTGCCACCGTCTGGAGAGCACAGACTCACACGCCGACCTGTACTCAAATGCCTATGGGACCTAAGGCTTATGTTTCCAGTATCTAACCATGCAAGCTGCATGTAATTTCAAGGGAATGGAGGAGCTGAACCTTCTCAATGACGAGTGTTGCCACCAGTTTGGTCTGTGGATGAAGGAGCTTGATACAATGTCTGCAACATGTATTCAAGTCTTGTATATTAGTGTGTGTTCCTAGGTAGAGAATTAATGCCTTTTCCTTTTTACCCATAGCCAGACTCTCGATGGTTGCGACTACTGCTGCTGCTGTTACCCTATTATTGCCATTTAATTTTGAAAGGTTGCTAATGCAACTGTATGCTCATTTATTTCAAATTTAGTGAGACTCGGCTGAGTTTCATGAACTACTCTTTATGTGACGTTCAGCTGCCTTAGTATGTCTTTGAGCTTTATGCTCATCTGATCTCACTCTTTTCCTTTTGAATCCGAACTCTTCATAGGTTCTATGAATCTAAACTCTGATCCTGATCTTTAGTACAGGAAATTAGTCTCTTATGGAACGTGCTTAATGTATTACTTGATGTTTGAGTCTAACCATTCTTTTGGTGAGATTTCTGTACATATATTTGATTTATGTACTTGTCTAAATAAAAACTACCGAAAAGTCTTAATGAGAATAAAGGTTTTAAAAACATATTTGAACTCTAATCATTGACTGAACTTAAAATTATTAATGCAATTTAAGTTTATGATGCCTGATTTGCTCTTTGATTCATAATACGATATTCAAAAGTCCGTCACTGGAGAAGAGAATGTTCCAGCGAGAAAAGGGGCCTAACCCTGCAAGTGATGGTAAATTGGTAATTAAACCCTATAAAACCATTATTTAAGATTGATCTTTGGGGCCCAGTCTACTCTATCAATTTAATTGCAGTCACTGAGATGTTGACCCTCTCCCTCTTTACTGTTCATTAATTAGAAGAAAGTTAGTGATAATCTATAGAATTATAAATAGGTGACAGTGAATTACGGGATGTTTTTCACCGAGGGGTTCTGAGTGACATCAGATAGACAATGAGAGCGAAGTCCAAGTTGTTTGTGATGTCACTCGGAACCCTGAGGTGAAAAACGTTCTGTTAACCACTTTTATCCAACTATAATTTTATGTTATGTATGGCCCCCAAAATTATCTGCCACTGCTTTCACCTTTTAAGCGGGACAGAGGAGTAATGGGGATCCATCCATAACATAAAATTGATAACACCCATTCTCACCAGTCTCTGCGCTTTCCTTAACTTCGAGGAACTGTGCTCCTTTCTTTCCACTGTTCAATCAAGAGATGTTTGTTTAGACCAATTGGTCTTCAAACAATATCATATACATACCATTATTATAGCACTTAATACAGACAATTAAAAATGCTAACGACTTAATACATCAATTAATACAGATAATTAAAAACATCGATGAATTATTACAGTGTATAAAAAGTTTATAAAAATCGGTAACCCCTCAAGTGTACACTATTTCTTTTTCTACATTAAAAACTATATGCCCATGTAAACCTTTTAGCAGCAATCATAAACCTCCCTATGCCACAAGCTATATCTAAAAAACGCATTTCAGTTATAATTTCCATAGCTTGGGGATGATTTCTAATCCCATATTTTAAAAAGATTGGGCATAAAAACTTTTTCCGCGCTATCAGTACTTTAAAACAATCCAATAAAATGTGCAATATATCACATTTAGTGCTTAGACCACATGTACACTTCCCCTCATGATCAATCATGTTTTTATCCTTTCATTGGCATTACAAAGGTGAATTCCGATTCTTATTCTTACACTTCTCTTCTCAATCAGCTATTTGGTAGTGTGTCTACATACGGGAATCCTACTTCCCTTTTCCATGAGCCAGACATGAAGTGAACTGATTTTTTCTCGAGGTACGGTTTGTCATAATCTCAGGATAATTCCCTGCCTATAGCCCTAAGCTCACTCTTTGTAGTCTCAATTTGTAAGTCTTGCATGCGCAGACTTTTACCATGGTTTTTTTAACCTCCTTGGCCCATTTTAATTCACTGTGCTGCATTTCTTTTTTGCACCACGAAGAGATAATTTACTCCCCCCGCCCCCCTAGTTTAGGTGCAGCCAGAATCTTATCAACGCCATACAGGAAATTATATTCCATGATACCAGTTCCGTCTCTATTTTTATAGCCTAGATCATGGACGATGTAGGTAGTGACAGTAAGTGTTTTAGGCATTTACCTTCTCCAATATCCCATCTATTTTTACCGCTTAGAAATAACAGTTTGCTTTCATATTGGAATTGCGGCGGAATCATGGCTAAAAAGGCTTTCAGAGCAGGTCTATCTGACATCTCCCCATAATCCTTATTGAATTTCTTCAGGCCACTAACTGAGGTAAGAGCCCTTCCTCTTAGGGATTCCAGATGGACGTCCCATTTTAGTGACTTTTCGAACCAGAACTCTAATACTTATATTCCGTTACTGTCTCCAGTTTGGTGGGGCCTAGGTACCAGCTGCATCTTTGTTGTTTTATTACCAAAGCACAATACTTTTGTTTTTTCCATATTCAATACCAATGTTTTGTGCTTGCAATATTCCATAAATCTGTCCAGCTTTCTTTGTAGGCCTTCTCAGTCTGGTCGGCAATTACAAGGTCATCTGCATAAACAACATGTTTGCCATCCATTTTGGGGCTGACACCTTTGGCTAGCTCCAAGATTGATGGTAAATCAGCTATAAATAAAAAAAAGGAGTAGAGCTGCCAGGACACACCCATCTGAGTCCATTTTCAAATAATATTTTCTCTGTCAGGGTTCCCTCGGTGTCCATGATAACTTGCACCCAGTTATAGCTATATAGCTCCTGGATTATAACGAGGAGATACTTTGGGATGTCCCACCTTGTTAGGGTCTCCCATAGACTTTTGAGGCCCACCAGATCAAAGGTTGCCCGGAAGTCGTTGAAACAGCAGTATAGTCCGCCCCTCATTTCCACCAACTTCCATGTGATGTGATGCACCAGAGGGAGAAACAATGATCAATAGTAGAGTGCCCTTCCCTAAAGCCCCCATGCTCTGGGGGCACAATATGGTTTACTTCTGCCCATTCTTTTAACTGTTCCAATAACATTTTTGAAAAAACTTTTTATCTTACATCCAACAAATGTATGTACCTATAATTCTTAGGGGCATTCATATCTCTTTGTTTGTGGATAGGTCTGATAATCGCCCCTCTCCAGCTTTCCGATATCTGTCCCATCTCAAGTATATCCTTAAACATTTGGGAAAAGAATTCTGCCCACCAGTCTGACTGGGTCTTTGTAATTACAGTTGACAGATTATCTGGTCCCGCTGCCCTAGTTAAACTTAAGTTTTCTATGATGCGTCTAATTTTACTTGTCGTAAATAGAGAGCCGATACATTCATTTTTATCATTCCTACAGTTCACCCTCTTTACTACAGGTTCTCCCTTTACCCCATATATTTCTTCCATATACTTCTCCCAGGCCTCTTCTGTCACCACATAATTCATTTCCCCCTGTATCCTACTAGAACCACCTTGGACTAATTTCCAAAACTTTTTGAATTCTTAGTTTCTATTGCTTCCAGAAAATTACTCCAACATTTCTCCTTATGGTTTCTTTTTGATCTCTAATTAACTTTTTATATTGTTTCTTTATCTTCTGGAGGCTGTTATAGTTCCTCAAATCGTATCTTAACTTAAGGCTTCTTTCCCCTTTTCTGATCTGTGATTTTAGTTTCTGAGATTCATTGTTAAATCAATTGTTTCCTTTAATCTGGGCTCTCTGGTACCTATTACCGCTGTTTTGCTTCAACTCTTAAACACTGCACAACCTGTCTAATAGTTATTTCATACCACCCTAAATTTTTACTAGGGGCGCTACTTAGCCTTTGGCTCTGTTGGAATCTGGATAATTTTTTCATACATTTTTCTGACATTCTCGTCGTGAGACGCCTTTGGTAATCCATTTGAACTGGAAGCACTTTTTCTCTTTTACACTGTGGCTCTGGCAGGTTCTCTCAGGGAGCCATAATGACCTAGCAACAGTGGTTAACAAGTTCTGTTACCCACTGTTGTTACATCATAGTAGTAAATTACTGGATTCAGAATCCAGTTGTTCATGCTAATGGCTCTTTACGAGAGCCATACATAATATATAGCATAAAAGATAATTAACAGTGAATTACGGGGAAGTCTTCCACCAAGAAGTTCTTAGTGACATCAAATAAACAACGAGAGTGAAGTTTGAGTTGTCTATGATGCCATTCAGAACTCCGAGGTGAAAGACATCCCCCATAGTTCATTTTTTACCCATCTATAATTTTATGTTCTATACGGCACCCAAAATCATCTGCCCCTGCTTTCAACTACTATGCAAGGGCAGAGGAGCAATGGGTGAGCCATATAAAACATGGCCTTTTTTTAGCCCAAAATGTTTTAAAAAAACATACCTGGCTTCCTGCCACCCACCTCACTACTCCCTGTGACCTCTCCACCAGTATCTGTGCTCCATTGTTTACTTTACACTGACAGGTCCTTAGAGATCCCTGTCAAAGCACCCTGAAATTCCTTTGAGAAGTAGCAACAGTGGGTAACAACATTTGTTAACAACTGTTGCTACATCATACCTGTGAGTTACTGGATTTGAATAGAGATATTCATACTAATGGCTCTCTACCAGAGAAATACATGACAACATAAAAATAGCTTACTGCATTCCCTCATGCTTATCTAATACTTATGTACTTTTGCAAGACAGACATTTTGACAGTTTCTACATATATCATGTTAGATTGAATTACTATGTAGTACTTTTATTTATTGAGCACAGTGTTCCACTTAGGAGATGACATTGCTGGTGAAATATTGTCTTTTGTTTGTAAACGGAGCAAGAAAAAAAGATTACCCCTACTTCAGCCATCCTCATCCCAGTCAGTAGAAAATGAGGTGATGTCACCTAATGACACGAACAAAGAACAGGAGGATCCTTGAAGGCTAGCCCCACCCACGCAATCAGGGTCCCATAAAGGAGGCTTGCACTCCTGGCTCCTTCTGTTTTTTGTTTCCTGTGACTGGAGCGAGTACAAGGAGATACGTGCAGGGCTGGGGCTACTGCGGGGTTCACAGGTGGTAGCCTCCAACGCGAGGAGCAACTCACAGGAGGTGGGAGGAGTGGTGGTCCCTCCTTCTGTTTGGGACTCAGGATTCGTCCTTTCTTGCTTGGCGGGAGCTCAAGGGACACAGCCATATTTACCAATTGCTCGCGCTGCCTCCCGTAGATAGTATGAATGGAGGCACTCTTGACTTGACTCTGGACTCTTGACCAGCGCATGTGCAATGTATGGGGATTTGTGCATGGGCATTGGAGGAAGCTTGTTCTGCGCATGTGCGTCCTTTCAGTTTTGGACGCGAGAGGAAGCGCTCTTTATTTTCGGCTTCAAGGCACTTGATTTTTATGATTGATAAAGCTTTGTTCTTAATGGCCTGCTGTTCTGTGTAAGATGGGCAAGCATTCAGCCAAGAGGCATGTTTCTTCCTCACTGTCTATTTCTTCCCTTCTTTTGTCCATTCTCCTTCAACTAAACGTAGGAGAAAGCAGGAGGAGGGAAAATACACAGAATTGTGCTTGAGACTACATCTGCCTTTAAGGAGAAGGCCCCTTCCAGCCATTCCAGAAGGAGCACAGAGGCATTGTCTGCCTCACGGATTCAGACAGCTCGGATGAGGCCCCTGTTCCTGCTGATTTAAAGAGGAAATATATTTGAAAGGAAATGCTTGGAGATTTATTTGCCCATATAAGGGAGAATATGGGTTTTCCTCCTATAGAAAAGCTGGGAACATCTGAGGAATCTCTTCTGAGGCAGTTACAGAAGCCTTCTAGTAACAGGTTACTAATCCATCAGTTTTTACAGATCTCATTAAGGAGGAATAAAGGGATCCTGATAGGATTATGTTACCTAGGTTTATTTCTAAATTATCTCCCCTTGAGAATATGGACACTATTTTGCTGGACAATGTGCACAAAGACTTGGTGGTCGTGAGTCTTGTTGGCAGTTCCTCTATGGCAGAAGAAAACATTTTGAAGGACTTCTCAGACAAAAAAAGTGGGTTCTGCCTGAAAGAACGTGTTTTCAGGCTCTCGTAATGCAATGAGAACTGGAATTTATGGGGCTTACAGACTGCAATCCCTCATAACAGATTTCAATGTACAGTTCACAGCTATGCAGAACATGTTGGAGTGCCTGCCCTTGTTGGAGGACATGGAACGTCAGATTGAGTTTCTGTCGGACATCTTATTACATGTTGTAAGGTCTGCTGCTCTAGCTGGGGAAGCATCCATAGCTGCAAGAAGGAATCTTTATGTGAAAAACTGCAACACTGATGCAGCACAAAGAGCAGGTGCTTTCAAGATGCCTTTTGAGGGTTCTAGATTGTATGGCATAGAATCGGAGGACAAACTACATAATTTCTTTAATGAGAGGAAACATTCTTCATCTTTTCACGGTCATACCTCAAAGGGGGCAAGTTCCTCAAAACTTAGATCCTCTTTTCAGCCACTTTCAAGAAGGCAGCTGAATCACGATCAGTCTGCTGAATTTCAACTCAGATTATTCTCCTTCAAGTCCTTAAAAACCACAACCAGGATGCACACACTAAAGGGCAGCGCACCTGACTATGCTAGGAAGGTGGTCTTTCTATCAAGTGTGTCTTTCCATCAAGTGTCGATGGGCAATTCAGCAGTTTGCTTTTTAGTGGCATCTTATAAATAATAGATTGTTAGGTGCTTTAGATTGCCAAAAGAGGTTATTTGATAGAGTTCTTATCACTCCCAGTCTCTACGGGGATCCTTCGTACGCTACTGTCTCAAGATCCAGTGAAAAGAAAGGCTTTGATGGAGGAAGTTTTGTCGCTTCAGGAGAAGGGTGCCATTGTTCCTGTTTCAAGGGAAGAATGGTGACAGGGATCTACACAATTTTCTTTCTTGTCCCAAAGGCTTCAGGGGACTATCGTCTGGTCATCAATCTTAAGAATCTCAATTCCTTCATTAAGGACATTAGGTGCAAAATGGAAATGTTGTGGAGGATTATTCCTCTGATTCCGCTCAACCATTTCCTAATAATTCTGGATCTTATGGACGCTTATCTTCACATTCCAACTGCGAAAAGTCTTTAAATGTTCCTGAAACTTGCAGTGGGGATCACCATTGGCAATTCAAAGTTCTCCCCTTCTGCCTCATATCAGCCCCAAGGGTTTTCATGAAGATGATAGCTCCGGTGGTGGCACGTTTGAATCTTCTAAGGATTCTTGCTTCCCAATCTTGGATCATTGGCTCCTGCATGCACCAAGTCTGAAACAGATCCATCTCTTCTGGGAGATTACGAAGGAGATGATCTTCGGCTTAAGCCTCCTCCTGAATTTCCCCAAATGCCAGCTGTCTCATTTGAAAATTTGATCTTCATAAGGAGCCCGCTTCAGAGTAGATCTGGGAAGTTTTTCTGTGGAATAGAGGATTTTGTGCTTGCAGCTGGCAGTGTAGGATCTTTGCTCCAGAGATCAGGCTCTGGCAAAACTTTGGTTACAGTGCAGTAGGCAAGACTTCACCTTCATCCTCTTTTGTGGCATCTGAACAGTCATTGGTCCTCATCAATACACTCTCTAGACAAGATGATTCCTCTGTCGCATGAGGTCATATTCAGTCTTGTCTGGTGGTTGGACACGAGAAATCTTTCTAAGAGAGTACAGCTACAAACTCCAATAGTCTCAACTACAGATACCGCAACTACAGACACTGGCAGACTGGGCTGGGGAGTGACTTTGCTGAACAAGTCTTGCCAATTCAAGTGGTTATGCCTGGAGTATCACAGATCGTCTAATTGGAGGGAGCTGATGGCAATCTTCCGAGACTTTAAGTTTTTCCATCACCATCCTTTTCAGATGAATGTGTTAGTTAAAACATACAACACAGTAACAGTCTCTTACATCAATCATCAGGGAAGCACACAATCTAGATCTCTCAAAGCAAAAGTAGCTCAGTTGGGCACCTGGGCGAAGAACAACTTGTTGAATTTGTCAGCAGTACACATCAAGGGAACTAACAACGTGGCAGCCCACAGTCTCAGCAGGAGGTTTCCAACCTCGCAGGAGATCGCGCTATCCAAAATGACTTTTCAGTGAATTTGCAGACGTTTTCTAGATCTATTTACAACCAAGGACAATGCTCATCTTCGCAGGTTCTGATCCAGGTTTCCGGAAGAGGGAGCTTGAGGAGTAGGTGTAATGGTGATTAAATGGTCGACACATCTTCACTATGTCTTCCTTTCCTTCCCGTTTATCCATAGGGTTATCTCCAATTCGTAGCAGGCGAATCAGGACTTGATTCTTGGGATTTCATATTGGCCACGGATATGGTGGTTTCCTCTACTGAAGTCCCTGGCACTACTTCCTCCTGTGGTACTGTTGAAGTCTCCTTCACCTCTCCAACCTTTGGCACTGGCTTTCCGGCTCTGTCAGTTTGGAGGTTGAGAAATCCAGTCTTCTAGCGAAAGGTCTTTCTCCTTCCTTGGTGGAAGTAATTCAGCACTCTCAAAGACCTTCCACCTTAAAATCTTACTCAAAGCATTGGAAGTCTTTTGACACGTGGTGTTCCTCGCATGTCTTTTCTGCACCTATCTGTGACGTATCTGATATTTTGCACTTCCTTCTTGATGGGTTTCACTTGAATCTCTCTCTGGTGACTGAGATTTCAATGGTTTACTATAAAAGCTTTCAGGGATTTTTCTGAACCTTCCTCTGTGGTAAATTCTTAAATCTATAGACTGTTTAAAAGCTTTTCGTTGTGACACTGATGAGGAATTCTCTTTCTCCTGCAGGGGATTTTCTTACTTTTTTACTGGCTTTACAGTCTCATTCTTTTAAGCCCTTGAATGCTGTAAATTTAAAGTATCTGACTCATAAAGTTCTTTTCCTGGTAGCTATCACATTGGCGAAAAGATTGGGGAGCTGGGAACCTTGAAGTGGTGTCCTCTCTTCATTCAATTTATGAAAGATGGGGTCATTTTAAGGCCGAACTTCCCTTTGTTTCAAAGTTTAATTCAGCCTTCCATAGGTCTCAGGAAATAATTCCAGCCGCGGTCCGTGCAGGTAACTGTGGTGGGGAGGTGGGGCCGGGTAAGGGGGATTTCGAGGGACGATGCAGAGGGAAAATTAAATAATTAATTTCCCCTCTGCATCGTCCCTCGAAATCCCTCCTTACCCGGCCCCACCACCCCACCAATGTTACCTGCACGGACCGTGGCTGAATAATTCTCCCTTCCTTTTTCCAGTCTCCCTCTACTAAGGAAGAACAATTGTTGATTACACTTGGTGTTAAAAGACCTCTTTTGATTTATGTTAATAGATCTGAACAATAAAGAAAAACTGACTTCTTGTTTGTGACTTTCGTGCAGGCTTGAAGGGGGAAGAAGGCGACTTCTATGACTCTCAGGTGGATTAGGTCTAGGATTTTGTTTACTTTGCAGGACAGTACAGGTAATCTTCCAGTTTAGGGGAGATCCATGAGAGGAATGGACACTTTCTGGGTTGAATTACAGGGAGTTTCAATCCAGGAAATTTGTTGGGGGGGCTCCTTGTTCTTTGGAGCAGACTTTTGTTAAGCATTACCACCTTAATATTTCTAAATTGCATTTGATTTTGGGTGCAGGAGTTGAACTCTGCTTTATAGTTTTCTATTGTTTCCACTTCAGTTTTTTTTTATTTGGCATGCATTACACCTGGGGTGCTGCATACTTGCCATGCTCATTCTTTTCATTTTCTGCTAGTTCATCAAAGTTCTTTGGCATATCTCATTTTGTAATGACTGGGGCAAGAACGAGGGATGTAGGGGCAATGCCCCAGTTACTTACCGGTAATCTTCATTACCCTTAGTCCTTCTTGTCCTCATCACAGTCATTACATCCCACCCAGCCACCCTCCTGTCAGGCCTTTGACAAGGGGTTGGATATATACAGGAGGAGACTTGGCAGTTCGGGCTGGACTGTTCCCATGAGGCACAGGGTCAGACTGATTTGCATATGGCCATGTCTGAACTGGGGTGGCGGAGTGAGCTAAAGAATGATGATGGATTAAACCCAGATCAGTTGACTGGGGGTGAGTGCTTGCAATGTTCAACACTCCGTCCATCATCCCCTTTGGTTTTGCTATATACAGGAGGAGCCAGGAAGGGCAGCACCTTTTTGGCACCTGGGTTGGGTGGGTGGGGCTAGCCGTCAAGGAGACTCCTGTTCTTTGTTATCATGAAGTGACATCACCTCATTTGGTAATGACTGTTATAAGGACGAGATAGACCAAGGGTAATGAAGATTACCGGTAAGTACACGGGGCATTTCCCAGTAGATGTACTGCAAAATGCGTTGCCAAGAACCAGGGTTCAAATCCTGGCTTCCCTATTTTTCCAACTTGTGTGATCCTATGCACATCTCTTTACTTCACTCTGGATCATGTTGATTGAATGGCAGATGTGAGACCACTTTGAAGGAATTCAGTTCAGCACACTGTGTGGACAACTACAACTCACTTGCCTACGGCTTAACAGACAATAATATGCTCCACAAACAATAACACTGGCTATATATACAGTGCACATGACAAACTAGAAGCTTGTGGCTTACTTAACCCCTTCCCTGCGCATGACGGAACCACGCCGTCATGAGCCACGGGCGGCGTGTGCTCATGACGGCGTGGTTCCGTCATGCTGCGGCCGCTCCGCCCACGCGGTACTGATTCCCTGCCTGTGCGGGCGAATTAGTGAGTGGGCGGGGTCGTGACGGAACCACGCTGTCATGAGCACAGCTCGCCCGTGACTCATGACGGCGTGGTTCCGTCACGAGCATGGCGGCGCCGCGCTCACCCCCCACCCCCTCAGCGCCGCGGCGGAATTACTGCCGCGGCCAAGGGGTTAAAAAAGCGTTGGCAGGGCATTGGGGTGGGAAAGGTTCAGGTTTAAAAACACGTACTTTTAACAGATGTTAATTAGGGGTGGGTGTAACTGGTGTAATTCTCTCTAGTGTAATTACTTGTAATTACCACAAAATTACTTGTAATTATGCGTAATTTCGTGAGAAGTGTAATCCAGGGTTTAGCGCTATTTCCTCGCGTCCAAAATGGGCCAATTTGTGCTAAGAAAATAAGACTAAATACTTTAGGACATGAACAACAGTAGCTAGCAGTTGCTCACTCTCTCTTAGATCATTGTTCCTGTGCTACAGCAGTAGGACTTTAGCCCCAAATAATGAATTACTCAAACTGAAGCAATAGCGTAATTCCTGTAATTTCATATCACAAGAGTAATGCATAATTACTTCGGCGTAATTAAAAATTTCTCCCAAGTGGCCAGTGCTTTAAATGGGCCGGTACTGTCCGGTACTCAGTACCTGCACTTCTTTGATTTGAGAAGGAGAGTACCGGCACTTTTCAGCACTACTGATATACATTTAATAGGAGAGTACCGTCACTTCTCAGGAGCAAAGAGGTACTCTAAGTAGCAAGTACCGCCACTTCAAGATTTTCATTTAAAACACTGCCCAAGCCTAATGTTAAAACTTGCTTAATCGTAATTTAATGTGCTAAACGTGAATTAAAGCTTCCAAAAATATACTTTTTTTTATCTGAAGAACTCTAAATTTGGCACTTACAACCAGATCCCTGGCTTTGGTCTGCTCTACCACTCAGCCTCTCTTTCACCTAGAGAAATTTTATGGAAACTTCTAAAATCATCCAGGAGCGATAAATTTACAGTAATCAGATTACCGCATATGCATCATATATTTCTGCCAAAATCTAGTTCAAAAGAACTATTTCATGATGTCATGGGAAACTACTGAGTTAAGGCATCCTCTCACGCTGGTATTCTGTCACCAACTCTACGTGTTGCCACGTGTGTCACCTCCCGTCCTGCGGGCGACGCCCTCGACTAATCTAAGTGAAGGCCGCCGACAGCAGCAGGTGCCGGCGAGACACCTGACGCCCACGGCAGGGCTGGGCGGTAGATCGGGGCTCGGGGGCAGAAAAGACCGCTGCTCGGAGACGAAGAAGCGGCACTTGTCCCTCCGAACACCGGCGACCTCTGACGTCACGCGTCCCTCATCTTTCCAGGGGAACACGTCTCCCTCCGCACAGGTGCGCGTGCGGGGCGGCGCTGCGCTGACGTCGGCAGGCCCCGCCCCTACCCGCCAGTGCTGGTTCGGCAAGTTTTGACAGTTGGTGGGAGCCGGTGAGAGTCGGTGTGGGTGCGGAGCCGGGAGGCCACGGGAGGGGCCGGGCAGAGGCGGCGTATGAGCGCGGACAGGGAAGCGACTCCGAGTGCTGCTTCTACCTCCTGCACTCCGGAAATACAGAGCCCGGCTCCCGTCACCAAGGAGCTTATGTGCGGATCTGATACTGGCCCGGCAGGCGACACCACCCGAAGATTGAGCTTCCCCTCTAGGTGCGCCCCACGAAGAGACTCACCCCAGGACTGCATCCCCAACTGCAGCCATGTCCCGGGATCCCGAGGAGGTGAACAGGATGACCGAGACCACCTACAAAGTAAGCACGTAGTGAGCCAACGTTTGCGGGGATGGGAGGGATCATTCTGACCGGGGTCTGAGCCTGGATGGCCATGCTGTGCAGGCTGTGAGTGTGGCTATGCAGGTGCTTAAACGTTAATTTGGGCTGGTAGGATGACTCTCGCATTACAGGTTGTAAGTGCGCTTTGACACTGCATGTGCA
The DNA here is from genome assembly GCA_963921515.1 of Calotriton arnoldi. NCBI lineage: Eukaryota > Metazoa > Chordata > Amphibia > Caudata > Salamandridae > Calotriton > Calotriton arnoldi. The sequence continues at coordinate 789,300 of CAWUFW010001839.1, forward strand.
GGTGAGTGAAAGTGAGCACCTATATCCGGTTGTGAGTGGGAAATCACACCCTTGTCATACAGTTTATTGTGTATATGTGGCACTGTCACCGCTGCCCATGAGCCTAAAGTCAGGGCCACTGGAATTATGCGTCAGGAGAGGCCCAAATTATGTGGCAGGGTTAACTGAATTATGCGGCATGAAAAGGCAATAATGCGGCACATTTTGTAACAGTATTACTTTATTATTTTGTCATTTTTAAACTTGGCAACACTGTCTGGACATTGGTTGCACCTCATTAGCCGCACAATAATTCCAGTGGCAGTGAAGTCGTGTCGTTAGCCCTGGAGCATTTCAGTGAGTGTGTATATCTCAGTACTAACCACCCACTATGTGGGTTACAGGATTGGCAGGTACTGAAAGTTTTTAGTGTAGATAGCCAGGGCCTTCAGGATACTCGTCAGCGTGCGTGGGAGACACATTGGGCACTGCAGGATATGAATGTGCATCCACCACTATCCGTGCCATATATTTGTCACTAGACAATCGGGGACCGCAGCATACGTCAGGTTGAGAATAGACCGGCACTGCACTTTGTGTATAACTAGATATATTGAGCTTGTAGCATGTGGGTGTCTGAGTGGCAGGCAACCTAATGTGAGCGAGTGTGGATAACCTGGGCCTGCATGATGGTTGCGACTGAGCGTGACTCGTACTGTGAGCTAAGTCAGACACTGACGCTGTTGCATGTGGGTGACTGTGAATAGCCAGACACTTCAGGCTACGAGCCTGTACTCCCGCGCACTGTTTAGTGCCCAGCAGCATGTGGGTGATTATGGATACTTCTGGTATCTCGGGTGTTTAAGTGTTCCTTTGTATGATCAGGTATGCATGTGGGTGATGTCTTGCCCTACATGCCATACATGTTCATATCCAGCCACTGGAGCAGGTGGGTGACTGGATAGTCTGGTGCTGCGGTTTATGTGTATGTGCAGGGTGAACGCTGCAGCATAGGGGTGACTGAGTGGTCATAACCAGGCAGTGTGCTTGTTTTCCATTAGTTTCAATCACTGGGCCTTGGGGCTGCATGTCTGAGTCGGGCCCCGGCTCAGGAAATAGCTATCAATTGTGGAGTATGTGCAGTGGCACCGGGGCACGGAGATGCGAAGGGCCCAGCACACCATAACTATGACAGAATTTTAATACAAACCTGGGGAGCAGGAGGGCCCATTTTTCTTGCTTGCCCTCCCTTGCTACGCTACTACTCCGGCTCCGAGTGTGTAAATCATGGCTCTCTGGTCATACAGCACTTGTGTCGCTGAGAGTTTGTGTCGCTGAGAGTGGACATCCGTGCACTGCACGTTGTGTGTGTGGATAGCCAGGGCCTGAAGGGTGCTAAGCGAGGCATACACAAACGTTAGCCCTGCAGGCTGTGTGTGAATGTAAACTTCAGTTTCCATAAACCAGCTGTTCTGTTCTGTTTGTTTTTCTGTAAAGAATTCTCAAGCTTTGAGTTTCTCAAGTTTTTAGTCGGTGGGGTTTATCACTTTGACCTTCCGTAGCTTCATGCAGTGCGAACATGGGGCTCCTTATGTAATTGTTAGTAAGGGTTCATGTTTTCTATCGTGACTCAGACTTACCACGAATCTCTTTGAGAATGATGTTCTGCACCTTTAGAGCATTGCATAATTACTTTGAGCTTTAGATCCGATATGTGCGTACATCTTGTTTTCTTCACCCATGGACTTGGTCTGCTCAATAATATGCAGAGTCGTCGATAGACGTATTTTTTGTCGAACTGTATGTAATATTTGGAATCCTTTACGTCAATATTAAGACAGTTTGTGTAAGCCTTATCCTAACAAATGGCAGCTAACATCTTTATTCAATGGAAAGTTCCAGGCAGCTGTTTAATAATTAGTTAGTGTAGAAAGTCTGTTATTGTGGTAACACGCCCTGCATGGTAGGGTTTCACTTTCAACTCAGGAACCAGTCAGTTGTACCTTGCAGTAATATTTCCGAGTGCGGTATTTTTTTGTACAGATGTTCAGTCTAAAGAAAATAGTCCGATCTTGTCCAATATAAATGAAGGACAGATTGCCTTTCGGAATATGTGAGGCAATTTGTGGTCCAGTGGTGTGATAAGCATTGTTCTTAAACGTCTTTCTAATTAATCTTGTGGTCTATCTACAGATTCTGAAAACAAAGGTGAAACGCAGAGTTTTCTTGTGTTAGATTAATGCTGTTATTGCAAGGTTAAATGTGTGCTTCTCGGTTTGGCACTTCTCCTGTATCTATTTGCCTATTGTTCCAGACGGGTGTGGTCTGGGAAAGGAAGCATTTACCGCAGCCTGGCAGCATGTGGCAGCCTGGTACTGAATCTTGTTTTTTTCTCTCGGATGAACAAACTTGACTATAAGTCAATCAGAATTACTTTTGAAATTCTGTGGATTTGGTGGTGTAACTTTAATGTCAAAGTTGTTTCCTCTGTAACTACTTTGCATGTTGTCTCATTCTGGTCTTGTGGTTATCTGCATAATATTCTTTCTGTTGTCTATTTTTAATAGAATTTTATTTACATTCTGCCTGTACTGTGTTGATGAATATTTTTTAGATAGAGATTTTTATTATTTTCTGCTATTCACCTCACATGCTATCTGCAAACAGTATATTCTTCAGCTTGAGCTCTGTGAGAGAAACCTTTTTATTGGACTAATTTACCATAGTACTTTATTCGTTTTCAATTTTTAGTTCGGATTTCTACCTATTCTTTCTTTTTTTAGGAGCAGGTATTTTTACATGATGATAAACACTTCCTGTGTTAAACTGACTTGTAAAAAAGTTAATGTTTGGGCTGTCTACTGGAGCCCGTCTCTATTGTTTCACCTTAAGAATTTATCAAGTGCTAGACACCGCCCAATGCATTAAGAATATATTCACAAAAAGAGGTTGCAGATTGTGCACAGACTGTTTGTTTGCAAACGAACTTTCAATTAGAAAAGCGACCAATGTACTAATATGAGGCAAAATCAACATTCAACAAGGGTGGCAGAACATCTTTCGTAATGAATGTCATTAAGATAGGTCGCAGCTTGTGACCCCCCTTCCGTGATTGGGTACAAACAAAGGGATGGTGGCCTGAAAGCAAGGTCCTGCAGATCAGCATCCCTGTGTTTGCATTCCCAATGTGTTTTTTTTTTTTTTAAGTAGCATCTGTTCCTTAAAGTAACCGGTGCTGCTTCAAAAAAAAAAAATATATAGTTTTTCTGTTTGGGGTAATATCAGGGGAGCAGGCAGTGATCCATGGGGCCACTGTCTACTCCTCAAAGGCTGCCAGCACGATTCCCAAAGTGGAAGGCGTTCCCAGAGGCTGCTTCCCCTCTGTGAATTAGTTACCATGTTTCAAAGGTTTACAACTTGAATTTTAGTTTCACACCATTGATACATTCCATACTGAATTGCAGTTTGCAAGGAATAACCCCTCCAAAGTGATTCAGCACTGGTTGCAAAACCCAGTTCTACTGTGTGGAAAAACGTTTGCGACTCATAAAATCGGTTTTGTACCTAAGAAATAGGCTTTTTGAAGTCACAAATGCCGCGATTTTTGTGAATCTATTGCAATTGCTGAATGCATTTGTACATCTGGTTCATATTTTGCAGTTCCCTATTCAGGCCTTATAGCAGAGTGGCAATGGTGTCTGAGCTGAGAGCTGAAGAAAGCAGCATTACACCTCTGGCTGTTTATTTGCAACCTCAAGCCAAGGGCTTTACTACACCAAGCATGTGCTCCTCTTTTCCATGTCTCCCCTGTCTCGCCTCTGCTCTCATATGTGCTCACCGCATGCCACCTCATCCTACTGTATGGACCATGCTTACCCCTGTGTCTCCCCTCACTCCTCCCTGCCCTTACCCCAATGGAGACTGTGTGCCCGCATCCTGTATGGAGTGTGCATCAACCCACAGCAGCCGGGAAAAATACTTAAAGTACCATGGGTTCACACTTTGTTTTTTTAAATTTTAGAATTTATTTTCACAGTTGCGAAGCTGGTGCTAGTCTACACCTGAATGCAGTGTGATGTTGATTGCTTAGTTGGCAGTAGAATAGCACTTTGTCTTCATGATAGCCAGCTGCAAGGCGAGACAGAAGATGACCAGCTAATTGAACCCTCAGCACCCTAGAAGCAGGCACCTCACATCGAGGAAAAGAGGTCCGTGAGCTACATCATCATGGAAAGATTACACAGGAGCAACACAGTTGCCAGAGGCCAACTACACCCACACAGACTGAGGCCTGGAGATCTTGCTAAAGCATAGAACATGAAACTTGTCACCGGAGAGCAATGAGAGCAGAGACCGATCTAGACACTAACAGAGTACATTGTAAGCTGCAATAGCCCAACAAAAGTAACAGAATTTGTGCCGATAGATCCCCAAGAGCACATAACGCTGCTCTTCAAAAGGGAGGAATCCAAGCATGAAGGCGGAGATGGGGATTAAATAAAGCTGAGATAAGCTATCAGAGACCATCACTAGTTTCCCAGAGAACTGGGATATCACTGAGCCTACAAGAAACTCATCGCAGGGAGTATTTGCAGCAGCAGAGCAAGACAGAATGGAAGACTGAATAGAGCGTAGTCTCTGTTTATAGAACCAAGTAATAGCCATAGGACGGAAAGCCTGGGGATCTCTGAAACGACACATGAGACTCATTTCATTGGAGATCTACTAAGAGAGCAAATACGGTGCTGGAGATTGAGAGTCGAGGATCATCTGTCACGTCGTATTACCATCCATGTATAGTGTTTACATGGATTCCAAACCGAACACAAAAATACAAAACTGGCCATTTACGTGAATGTGCAGTCTGGGCATCTATGGGATCCGAAAATATGCAAACTATCAGAAAGGAAGCAAAGTGCTCCAGTCAAGTTGATGCAGATCACTGTACTACACAAGTTGCAGTCTGAGAATCTCATGGAGACCACACATTACAACAATTGCCCATGGTTGAACATAGGCTAGCCTTTTCAGAAAATGTAACCTAACAATCTTAAATAAATATACTTCCGCATTCTATCCTTCGTGTGTTTGTAATATTACAGGGGAAGTAAATCTCAGCCAAGGAATGGGGGGGTGGGCAGTTCAAGGCATGTTCAGCCTTGAAAGTTTGTGAACAGCCTCAAATACATCAATTTGTGGCCATTCATGCACTTCCCACAACCAATTCCCACCCTGTAAATGGTCAGATATTTAATCCAGCAAGTACTCGGTTAAATCTATTTTCATAGTGGAAGGGAAAACGGAACATCTCCAAACAGTACGGTACTGTAGGGAATAGGGTTTCTCCTCAGGCAAAAGTATTTTCCCAGTGTGCAAAAAATGTGGGGATTACTCTTTTATTTCACCAAGCGTTGGGTATTTGGATCTAATATCCAGGAGCATTCAGGGAGACTTGGCAATACCCCGAAAATGTTAGATTTTGCGATTGTGCATGTTTCTATTTTCAAGTTCAAGTTTGCAGTTCAAGTAGAGCGTGCTGCATTACCTTATAGCACTTGCCCTATAGTAAAAACTTTCCAGTATTGAACCATATAAGCAACTTGGAACATCTTGTGTGTTTGAGTGAAGGTCTGCATGTAGCAGCAGAGGATTCCTATTTCTTTTACCTATTATGTGATGCTAAACGGACACTGTAATCTAAGCCTAGTGACCTTGTGCAGTGTAGTGGGTGAATTCTTGACCAGTGAACATAATAGAAATTAAGACTTGTTGTCATTGACCACAAACAATATATCCTGGATGTCAGGCTGTATGAATTCCACACCCTTATAAATACACTTTAAGTGTGTTAGTTGTTAATGGAATTTGTGAGTAAAAACCCAATATGAATGTCTTCTGAGCAGAAAAAAACACAAGTTGCCATCAACAAAGTTTTTTTGAGTGTTTTTTAATGATCTGTTTGATACCACTAAATTGCATCCAGCAGATATAGAGAATGGCTTTTGGTTTTGTGAAGTGGGGTTGGCTATAGGGCAGGCCCTTTGCCTAACCTTTTGTGTACCTAACTCAGACAGCATATGTCCTTGGTCAGGCCCTGTGTCCAACCTTTTGAGCACCCAACTCTGGCTGAGCCAAACATGGCTTCCGGAGGATTATTTGGCACAAGGCCAGATATGTGGCCTGGCCCAGTCCACATAACTTCCCACTGCGCATGGTCTTAGGCTGTGTGTAGTAGTCTTGGCCGGTGGGCCTGGTCTCTGGCCATGTCCTGTGCCCAGTCTCCTGCACTCCCAACCTTGACACGCATGGGCGTGGTTGGACACAGGCTGTACACTGAACTTCCTGCGGTCACTACCCCTGCTGCTCTATGTAATAGACATGCATGCATTCTGGCATTCGCAGCAGAATCTATGCTTAGTCCTGAAGCCTGTCCCAGCTACGCTGAACCAGCTATATACGACCTTGTTCTGTGTGCTACACAGTAGTGGCCCAGGGCCTGCCTTGCATAATGGACCTGCAGTGCAGGCTCTGAGCACAGGACCTGCCATATGATCTGGCTCTGAGCCAGCCCTTGCATCCAGAGTGCTCACTGTGCATGATCTTTGCCGTGTACAGTCGTTTTGTTGCTTTAATGCCGATTCAGGAATTTACAGATAAAAAAACACAAGATTTCTAAAACAATTGTGGATCTGTTGACATGAAATTAGATCTGCGAGAAAAGCAAGGCCGTTTGTCTTACTTTTGTAGGCAGGGTCTGTCCCTCTGGAGCCACCGATCCCTGTGGTCATGGTTGCTCCCCTTGCCTGCGTATATCCCCTCTGTCCCTGTTTTTTCAGGATGCAGGCTTTAGTAGCTGGCATCCCGTGATTGACACTGCAACTAAAGCCTTGAAACTCAAGATCAGCATTGCTATTGGAAATCGTGCCATGTACTGATGAGAAAAACACACATGTTGTGCAATGATGAGAAAGAGCAGAATGGTAGAGCATGTACTGCCTTTAAAAGTGGTCTTATTGATAATTTCGATATCTTTGGGTAAATGATTGTTCAGATAGTTTACAACTTTGAGTGTTGATGAAAATATTTGTTTTGGAATGTGTTTTTAATTCATTGTATTTATGTGAAATGAAGAATGGGTAGCATGTATATTTGATATATATAGATGGGAAAGTCTTTGATTTATTTTAAATTGCAGTACACATATCATGGTTGATGTATGTTGAACTTCCTCAATTAAAATGGCAACGTTGGTCTGAATACCCAGCTTGAGTTTCAAGACTGAAACAAAGGGAAGCCTGTTTTTCAGTCAGCCAGCCAAATCGTGCCAGTATCCTGTAATCCTCTCAGGATCAAGGATTCTCCATCTGATAGGATGCTGATTTAATGAGGTTACTTCTGGGAACACCTTTACTAGTTGTGGGAAAACCCACTACAACTAATTTTAAGGGAACTAATGTAAGATCGTTTTGTCTGACATTTGAGCAAACCATTACTTGCTCCCTGCTATGCAAACCATAACTCGCACCTCCAGTGCAGTGATCATGACCTCAATGATGATGTGAGTGATGACGTCTCAAATGACAATGATACCACTGGTGACCTTACATATGACCTTAGCGTTGACAATACTGATGACCTCACTCTGGCTACAGTATCATCTCTTTGGGTAGATAGTGTTATTTAATGATGTTGTGTTGTTCGGTCCTGTTATTTTTGGTTGGGAACTTTGTCAGGTCACAAGCTTTGCATTTAGGGTGTGAGTTATGCTTCGCCTGTTGGGGGTGTGAGTTAGTTTGCTTAGCTAACCATGCCTGGCCATTTCAGGAGGTTAATCCCCTTTTTCTTTTTCTTTTTTTTCTTTTTTTTTTTACTGAATTTGTGAAGTTTTTAAACCTACTTCAATTTATTATGAGCAGAAGAAATCACAATCTACCATCAACAAAGGCTTTAAGTGATTATTTTTTTGAGATTCTTCATATCACTTTGCTGTAGGTTAACCCCTCCATCATACAGTAAGGAGTGGCTGTAGGGTCTGGCCGCCAGACATGTGCTTCAACCAATCTCCAGTGCACCCAGCTTCACAAGATAATGGCCGTCTACCTGGCCAAATGCCCAGCCTTCTGTGCATCCAATTCTGTCTGTAAGAGTTGGCCACAAGACCTTGCTGTGGCGATCCCCGGCATCCAGCCTCTTGCATACCCAATCCCCAATGAGCTTGTCCTTTAGCCGTGCACAGCAGGGGTTGGATGGAGGGCCTGGCCTTCAGGCAGACTGTGCGTCCATCCTCCTGTGTGCCTAATCTTGCAGGGCATGGCTGTATAATGTATGTACAGATGTACCACACACTTCAAATACTCAGTAAAGATTTAGTAGATTAATACAGTGGTAAATATGGGTACCCCGAAGAACCCACTAAATGTTCACGAACAAGTAACATTTCCAAAATAAACTCAAATGTGACCTGATGCAGTCGCTATAAAAATAATTAGATGGTTCCATCCAACCATACAATGTTTTGTAATGCATGCCATTACGATTTTAACTTGACTACAAACACCATGCTGTAACATGGATAGTCGCAGTTCATCCACCATTAAGTGGTTATCGTGAAACAGGTTGGCAAATCTTTACCAATTATGATGCTAGTGATTGTGTATGGCATGAGAAAACTCAGATAAAAGTTGTAAAATAGTGTTACAGTAAATCTAAATAATGAAAGCAAAGTGTCTTGATGTCTGAGTTGGCAACAAAGGTAGAACCTATTTTCAGATGCAGGTTTTGGGTGGTTAAACCCTTAAAATGTGAATATCTTATGGACTGAGGGTCCTACTGACTTTAGGTCTGTGGCCCCATACATGGATGGGGGCAGGGAGTAGAGGAAGGCACCATCCTCATTATTAAAGGGTGGCAGAGTGCTATCTGACTCATGTAAGTGAATGTTTTCTGAGACTCAATTAGCACACAATGTGACCTTTGTGATATTCACGGATTTCTAGTTTGCTGCTTGCAAAGGCAGAGTCACAGTGAAAACAGAAAAAATAAAGGTTCATGCTGGATGAGGAGGGCGCGCTTACTAGGTAGAGTAACCACTCAGCTCACCTTCATTTGTATATGTAGCTTCTCCATGCAGCCTCTCTCTTCTCTGGTGGGGGGAAGCAAGGCTCTATTTCTGTCTCTTTGGATTCATTGGGCTGATTGATGGTTTGTAGGCAATATTCTTAATAGCAGCATTAGGGTAAACCAAAAGAACGTCACCAGGGCTTTCAGACTTCTTCCTAGTGTGAGGAAATGGGTAGCATGCTGCTACATGTTTAGGAGGAACCACAGCAGGGTCACCATGGTCCTGTTGTATGTCTGTTTTTTCCTCTTACTGGGGTGTAGCTCCTGCTTGTGGCCAGTTCTTGGCCCTCTGGCAGCAAATATTTCTATTATTTCCAGTGCATCTCTCCTGTTCATAAATCCAACCATCCTCTTCAGAGTGGATTCTGGAAACGGGCTTCCCTTTCTCTTATCCAAAAGTGCATGGTGGGGACCAGTGCCTCGGTGCACTAGGTAGGGTGACCAGATTTTGTAAAATAAAAGCCAGGACATTTTGTAAACATCGAAATAGGAATATATATGTGCATCGAAGCCCGAAGGACTTGAGTGACACCCCTCTTGTACACAAAGTATCATCTGCTTTAACTAAACTCTTTTATTTTTTTTAGAGACTACTAACTAATTTTGCACTGAAACAAATGAAAACTTGCGTCAGTCGACCCTCTAAAAATTGATGCGTCCTAAATTTGCTGTAATTTGCCAGGAGAAGTGGTAAAACAACTGTACTGTCCCGGAAAATGTGGGACACATACTCAACATAACAACAGTTCATGAACAATCTCCTTTGACATGTTACAATAGAAAACCCTGTAAATTCCCTTAAGATGGGTCTTGGCGATAGCAAGGAGGAAGAAGATAAAGGGCACAACAGCCATTCACCACCGTACGCTTACTATTTGATACCCAAAGATGTTCATGAACATTTGAGGGTAACTCATCAACCAGTGCACTGAAGTTGATCACACACTTCTGTTGCGGGTAATCATGTTTGATGTTTGAGATAGCTATTGCAAAACCGATCCACGTAATGTTTTCAAACAATGTTTATTATGAAAATAATACATATTAAGAAGGCCTATATGCATCAGCTCACTGTAATACATTTTAATGGGGAGGAAAGTAGATAACACTCCGGGATCCAACTGCTTGACTCTTAAATTCTGCCACCAGCTAGGACCTGGACAAAGGGTTCTTGAGAGCTACAGCTTTGAGAATAAGTTGTGGGGAGATCAAGGAGGAACTTTTTAACCTCAGGAAAAAATGCACAGGTTTCTTTTTGGACAACCAGAACTGGAGCCTGATTGGTTCCTCTGGGTTAAGAGCTCCAAGGGAAGATGTGCTGGGGACACAAAGACACCAAACAAAATTATTGGGATGAAATAGCTGCAGATGGTCTGGGGGCATTCATCTGTACAACAGCCTCTGCATGCAGGGTCCAACCACAGTACCACCAGCTCCATAGCCTGCTGAGCATGGTCTTAGACTTTTCAGTGTCTGTCTTTGTATAGGCTGCATATAGATGCAAGTCAACAAATATAAAAGAGCAACAATTTGTAGCTTTCTTGATGTCATTGTAGATTGCAGTCATAATGCAATGTCATTTAATGATGTTATTAGTGGTAACTGTATGTGACAATATATGTAATCTCTTGAGTATTGCCTTGGGGGTGTAGGCATTATGGTTGCCTGGCAAACACAAATGATGAATGAAGATTTAAGGTTTGGATCTTAACTATAATGTCTCCTGCTATTTTTTTTTCAGCAAATGTATTTACTTTTGTTAAAAAGCGCATTATTTGGCAATGTGAGTAAAAACCTTACTTTCCATTCATTTTGTTTTCAATTATTTATTTATGTTGTGTTATACGCTTAGTCCTTAGTAGAAGTATTCATGGACTTTAGACAGAGGGCTTTGTCTCTGTCCATGCCAATCAAGCTGTGACATTGCCTCGAACACCACACCCATGGTGTAAATAGAGTATTTAATCATGTGCATGAGCATCTGCTGCACCTTTTGTCCAGTGGCTTTTGTCCCCACAGCCAGCTGCATAAATCTCACTTGATGAACGTTTAAAGGCTTTGTTTCTACAGTTAGTTGCCTAGATTTCTACCTTAGCCCACAGCCTGTACCTTATGAAGTCTTAATGATTTACAGCAGGTCATCTTCTGATCCCACTACAAGCATGCCTGTCACTCTAGTAGTAGATGATCTAGCAGAACTATCAAGGCTTTTGACCATTTTCTCTAAATTTCATTTAGAAACTGTGCACACTATTGAGATTCTCTAAAATGTTCTTGACTGTCCATCCAATAGATACTTTTTTTTCCTCACGCCTTTTGGAGGTTCTCTCAAGAATTCTATCTTCGGCTTTTGGTTTAGTCCATCCAGGTTGGCTCCCACCTTTGCCATCCAGTGGTCAATCCACTCTGCTTTCTTATTCAAGATCTACAACTAAGCCATCTTATCTATCTTCCCTTTGTCAGGTCCCCTATCTCCGCTCTTCCATCTCTCAAACAGTCTGCTTTGTCTGGAAGATCCTCAGGCCAGGAGCATGCTCGGCTTCTCCTTCTATACATTCTCTCCTTCTGCAGAGCCAGGCAGACTCCTTCCCTCTCTTATCGGGTAAGCTTCTAGACCAGGGGTCTCCAACAGTTTCTGTAATTAGAGCTACTTCTGAACAGTGAAAATCGTTGTGAGCTACTAAAGGCCAAGTAACTCACGCATTGTTACCAGACACCCCCTCGCCCAGCTTTATTGACTTTAAACCTAATGTCCATGGAGCCTGATACTATGGTTTGAACAAAATACTGTGACATGGGGTACTACGATAGGGCTGCAATGTGTGTCAGTGAGCGCATGGTCTGTGAAGATGTATGAACATGTGTATGAATAAATGGGATATATGTGTATGGGTGACTGAGAGCCTGTGTCATATGTACTTGTGGCACAAGACATACCTTTCACCATATGTGGCACCATTACATGTACAACACAAACACACAACCTTTATTTTTTAATGGGAGAAATTCGAAGTGCAGAAAAATGTTCTGCAAAAATGTGCTGAATAAGGAACCTTTGTCTTCACTTGATAGATCATTTTTCTGCACTTTAAATTTCTCCCATTTAAAAAGATGACTGTATTTTTCAGTTATAAATATGGCAGCGTGTCTACCAGCCTCTGGGTGAGAAATGCCTGCTGTGTGTAAATGCGATTGAGTAGTTAACTTCATGTTTATATGTATTACATAAAACTCACCAGTTTAATTGTCTTCCATGTCAAAGTGTCTTTACAAACAGCAGGCATTTTACTCCCAGTGACCTGAAGATATGGTGCAATATTTATAACAGGAAAAGACAGTCACTTGTTTGAATGTGAGGAATCTAAAGTTAAGAAACGTGCATCAAAAAACATTTAGACATAATCGGCTAAATTTAGAGAAAAACATTAAGACAATGTTTCATAGAAACATTTTTCTTCACTTTAAATTTCTCCCATTGAAAAGAAAATGACTGTATTTTTCAGTTATAAATATGGCACTGTATCTACCAGCCACTGGGAGCAAGATGACTTCTGTATGTAAATGCAACATTTTAAAAGGAGAACATTAAAATGAAGAGCTAACTTAATCATTAAGTTAAATCTTCATTTTAATTTTCTCTCATTTCAGAAACATCATTTTGTTCTCATACTCCAATATTGAGTAGACAACAACTTTTATTTAAAAGTTGAATATCTCAGTGCTCTAAACAACAAAAGAGTTTGCCTTCTCAAGAGAAGAGCTAGCGTGGAGAATCAAATTTGATTCTTATAAAGCCCTCACTCACCAACCTAGTTGGTGACATGCTTCATCATCGGGCCCCACCAGGAAGGTCGAATACCTCCCCGATGTGCTTCAACGCCAGAATTACTGCGGAGCGGGTTAAAGTGACAAGTGCACGTGAATGTGAAGTGATTTAAAAATGACTAGGCTGTATCCGAAAATGATTTTATTCGCCGGTCAGTCAGGCACAAAATAAAAACAATGTGAGTGATGTGATCGCTGAAGAAATTGGTCAGCTAAATCTCACTATGTGTGGTCAACATGTTTCTGCCTTTATGATGCTACTAGCTAGGCATTCGTCAGGACCAAGGTGAAGACCCCGGCGGTATGAGCACGCTAAGGCTCACCCTAACCTGGAGGTCAGATGCGTGAAAAAGTAGGAAAAAGAATCTTTAAAACCTACTATCATTGCGGGATCCTTCTTACTTATTGGGACCCTGCAGATCTCTGAAATAAAAGAACAAGAACGAACAAACACACAGACATAAGTATATTCAGTAAGCATGTGGTCATGGGACGTTCATTGTTCCAATTTCAGCAAACAAAAGTGCTCTTCTCGGAGTGCACCGGAAACTATATCACAAGGAGCTGTCGTGCAGTAGTGAGATATGAATGTGCACATATTTTAGAAAGTTATTGAAAGTGGCAAAAGCTGGAACCACAATAAACATAGATGGTATCACATTAAGCGCTATTTTTACTTACACGCCTATTGTGACGAGGAAAGCCACAGGGCGTCAAAATCAGAAAACGCTAACGTGACTACAACGGGCTCATCCAAGCGGAATTGTCAAAAAGAAGAGAGAAATGTCTTACACATAGGGTGATCACTAAACACACCCTGGGTCTCGGGAGGGGGGTGGTGGCTGATTGGCACACCCTATAGAAAGGTAGATACAAAACAGGAAATAAATAAATACATAAATATGAAGTTCGGTCCCGCAACAGCAGGCGGTCACTTATCTGTGTGGTAGGGCTGCTCGAAGAAACACTCACGCCGAGAAAGCCAGACACCCACTTGGTACCTGGTTGAACCCTCTGAAAACCGGACCCCGTCGATAGAAAGGCCGGTGTTCCACATGTTTATATAGGGGGAAACACAGCCAGGAGCCTCGGTTTGAGCGTCGGTGTCCCGGGAGAGCCCTAATTGCTACGTCATTACGTATACGGCAACAAAGGGGCCAATCAGAATGAAGTAAAGGTAAATCAATTGGCCCGCAGCGTCATCAGAAAAAAAACTAGGACGCTGACTTCAGTAATACCGGTGCGAAAAAAACCGCAACAAAACTTTATTCACAAGCGATAGGGACGCTATGTCAAATGCCAGCTGTGCTATCATTCAAAATGAAGACTGGAGAAAGGGTATTAATTAGCAGCAAAACCACACGCTTGCTTGTCATGTCATGTGCCTATACCAGTTCATGAAAATGTAAAACACTTCTATAGATGGTTGAATGTGCCAGGTGGTGTATCAGATATTGTCAACAGGGAGTGTTTTTTTTTTTTTCGCACCGGTATTACTGAAGTCAGCGTCCTAGTTTTTTTCTGATGACGCTGCGGGCCAATTGATTTACCTTTACTTCATTCTGATTGGCCCCTTTGTTGCCGTATACGTAATGACGTAGCAATTAGGGCTCTCCCGGGACACCGACGCTCAAACCGAGGCTCCTGGCTGTGTTTCCCCCTATATAAACATGTGGAACACCGGCCTTTCTATCGACGGGGTCCGGTTTTCAGAGGGTTCAACCAGGTACCAAGTGGGTGTCTGGCTTTCTCGGCGTGAGTGTTTCTTCGAGCAGCCCTACCACACAGATAAGTGACCGCCTGCTGTTGCGGGACCGAACTTCATATTTATGTATTTATTTATTTCCTGTTTTGTATCTACCTTTCTATAGGGTGTGCCAATCAGCCACCACCCTCCCGAGACCCAGGGTGTGTTTAGTGATCACCCTATGTGTAAGACATTTCTCTCTTCTTTTGACAATTCCGCTTGGATGAGCCCGTTGTAGTCACGTTAGCGTTTTCTGATTTTGACGCCCTGTGGCTTTCCTCGTCACAATAGGCGTGTAAGTAAAAATAGCGCTAATGTGATACCATCTATGTTTATTGTGGTTCCAGCTTTTGCCACTTTCAATAACTTTCTAAAATATGTGCACATTCATATCTCACTACTGCACGACAGCTCCTTGTGATATAGTTTCCGGTGCACTCCGAGAAGAGCACTTTTGTTTGCTGAAATTGGAACAATGAACGTCCCATGACCACATGCTTACTGAATATACTTATGTCTGTGTGTTTGTTCGTTCTTGTTCTTTTATTTCAGAGATCTGCAGGGTCCCAATAAGTAAGAAGGATCCCGCAATGATAGTAGGTTTTTAAAGATTCTTTTTCCTACTTTTTCACGCATCTGACCTCCAGGTTAGGGTGAGCCTTAGCGTGCTCATACCGCCGGGTCTTCACCTTGGTCCTGACGAATGCCTAGCTAGTAGCATCATAAAGGCAGAAACATGTTGACCACACATAGTGAGATTTAGCTGACCAATTTCTTCAGCGATCACATCACTCACATTGTTTTTATTTTGTGCCTGACTGACCGGCGAATAAAATCATTTTCGGATACAGCCTAGTCATTTTTAAATCACTTCACATTCACGTGCACTTGTCACTTTAACCCGCTCCGCAGTAATTCTGGCGTTGAAGCACATCGGGGAGGTATTCGACCTTCCTGGTGGGGCCCGATGATGAAGCATGTCACCAACTAGGTTGGTGAGTGAGGGCTTTATAAGAATCAAATTTGATTCTCCACGCTAGCTCTTCTCTTGAGAAGGCAAACTCTTTTGTTGTTTAGACTACTATTTGGGGATCAAGAGTGTTCCTTCTAAAAATTCCCTCTCTCTCCTATTGTTTATAGAGAGTTGAATATCTCAGTGCTTCAGTTGAACCTCTCTGACCCACCTGCATCATTAATCTGAGTGGAGCACTGCTCATTATCAGGCCCTGTTATCTGCATCCTGATAATAATGTAAAAAAAACAGCCTTTCATTAACTTTAAAAGGTAAACGCAAAACGTATTTATTGCAGTTCTAAGTTAAAAACGAACTCAAGGCTGGGAGATACTCCGAAGGTTTCAGCAAGCTACCGGTAGCTCTAGATCGACTGATTGGAGACACCTGTTCTAGACCCTTGGCCCCTTAAACAGAATGTCCTGACTTCATGTGATTTCCCCACACCTCTGAGAGACTGGCTGCTGGGAAGACACCAGCTCTAGTTACACAGCAGTCCTTTGAGTAGGCTGCAGAACACTCCCATCCTTGGTCTTGAAAGACCTGAACAAAGTGCAGTGGTTTGAAATTGATTTTTATACACATTTTTTAGTCACGATATATGGATCCACTGTCTCAAGCTTCATAACCGGTTGAGGGTGACTTTTGTTCGAGTGTCCTTACCAGACTGCCTTCCAGACACAACTTTTATGTGAAGTGGTGCTTCTCACAGCAGGTCGCATGTGGCTGTCTTCAAGCTGGAGCATCGTTGCTAAGGGCCCAAAGAATTGTGAGGCTTCTACAGCTGGGGGTCAGCAGACTTTCTGAAGTAGTAACACACAAAATGGCAGGTCTGATCTAGAAATGTCCTCGCTTTGGGGAAAAGGAACTGCAGACCCACCCTTCACCCCTTCCATCTACCAAGTGTCAGTGCTCAGGAAGAGATTGACTAGTGGGGAGCGTCATTTAATTCTGTGTGTTGCGTTATACAAAAAAGTGGGACATAGCCATCTCTAATGCAGCTCCCTCACCTAAGTTCTTACCTTTTTTAAGCTACTTTATTTAACTTTTAATCAAACATTTCACCATTACCATAATACATCATTGGTGAGTAATCCTAACCCCTCAGTCGCTGTTTTTACATTCTTGACATTAACATATCATACATTACAGTGGCTTACATACTCTATTACAGTCCGTATTAATGTAATATCTATTTTCTGTCTTCTTTCACATGAAGGTCAATTGAAAATGTCTGAGCTTTGTATAACATCCAACATTTGAGTTACTCCCACCCCATATGTAACCCTTCCCTCTATAAATTGTGTTTAAATGGCACCCCCTTTTTTCAAATTTATGGGTGTTATCATTAATTATGGTTGGCATCTTTTTCGTTGCGTATCTGTACCATATCTTTACCCATTAGACATGTATGTGTGGGGCCATCTGTTGCTCTCAGAACTATGCAGTGGATAGTCTAGCAGCCCTAAGTAAGTGTGTAATTAATTTGCCAATGGAGTCGTATGAGGGTAGATATAGCTATCACCTAGGTCTCCCAGCACCAAAAAGTAGACTCCAGAGGAAGGTGTACTTATGTAATGTTGCTGATACCTGCCACTATTTCTCCCCAATACCTTTGTACATAGTCATAGGACAACCACATGTGAACCACGGTGCCTTGTTCTCCACAGCCCTTCCAGCACAAGTTGAAGCCTCCAAACATTGCTTTCAGTCACATGTGATTAAATACCACCTAGTCAATTTCTTGTAAGAATTTTCTTTATGCTGCATGCATATGGTTAATTTGGCTGCACTCGCTCCTTAGATTCTCAAATAGGATTCACCGGAAAATGTCCTTTGCTAGTTCTCCTCCTAACTTTCCAACCAACAGTTTATTCACATGGGCTTCACCAGGTCCCAAAAGATCCCTATTGCTGGCGGAGTCCCCAAGGGTTCCATACTGTCCCCATAAACCTGTACAGGAAGCCTCTTGGTTCTCTGCACAGAGATAACAGCATCAAGATTTAACAGTTGGATACTCCACTCTACTTGAAGATGCCCACTGATTGAGACATCCGACGCCTCAAACACTGCGTGCTCATCATCTTGACCGGGATGTGCAGCCTATACCTGAAGCACAACCCAACCAAGACAACACTTCTTTTATTTTCAAAGAATAACAAACAGTTCAAACTTGACACAAACCTTGATAGCTTTGAACCCCACTTTTCAACAAATGCCAAGTCCCCTCACTCTCAAGGAATGCATTGCCAAAAAAAACCACTGCTTGGCACCAGCTCTCTCTTCTAAAGAAAATGAAACCCTTTCTTCCTGAATATGACTTCAGAACTGCTTTAGAAGCCCCTGTACTCTCGTATCTCGATAGTGGTAACGCCCTGCTCTGTGGCATCCCAGAGTTCACACTGGCACCCCTTCAGGTCATCCTGCACACCGTTCCTTGTTTCATCGAGGACCTCAAGAATCATGATTTGATCACCTCCTTCCTGATGGAACTCCATTGGCTCCCCCTGTAGGCCTGCACCATCTTCAAAAACAGCTGAATCATTTACAAAGCCATCAGGGACAGCAGGCCTGGCTATCTTGCAGGCAAGCTCACCATATCTGGTGGTTCTTGTCACACCTGTAGCCAGAAAACCATCAGACTGCAAACTGTAAGTGTAAAAAAAGAAAAACAAGGCAGCAGGCCTTTTCTATTTTTGCACCCAGGATCAGGAACACTATCCCTGTGTCAATCAGTACTGCTCAAATTTAAGAAAGAGTTGAAGATGCACCTCATTAAATAGCACTTTATCACAGTGCAAAAGCAGTCCACAAACCAGTTAACACTCTGATTACTTGTTGACTTTGTTTGCCTTTGACACTGTATGGCACTCTGCTGCCTTTTGGCAATGTTAGAGAAATATCACATACATACATACATACATACATACATACATACATACATTCCAAGGATTTAAGCAGTTTCTGGGAAGGGTGATGAATAAAGTACCCCCTGCTGTTCGCTATAAGGTTAAGGCAAGTCACCTTGGAATTCCCTGACCTTTAAAACAATTTAGTCTACAGCCTCGTGCCTCTATAGAGTCACATAGCTCATCAGTGACTTGCAAAAAACGTTATAGCATACTGCTGGTGTTATTTTATCCCATATTGTCCAGTACAATTGTTGGCATAGTCATTTGGTATTTAACCCATTGCTAAGTACTCCTATTGTCGACCGATATGGGAACTGAAGCATAGAAAGATGAAATAATGGTCCAGTAAACTGCACACTGGTCAGGTGAGCAAACTAGCGGAACAGCCATAGTTTTAGGGAACCCTTGTTGACAGTTTAAAAGCTAAACTACATACCCTACCTGGAAGGTACTGAAGCTACGCTGAGTAATGTCCTGAATTTCCATGTAAGCAAAAACGCATATGCATCTTCATTGTGTAGCATTAGTTAAAATTGATAGTATGCCTGCCCTTTTTGGGATATATATCACGTTGTATTGAGAAAGGGCATATTTAGGTGCACTGTTTACTATTACAGTAAAGGTGTTACATCAATCAATCAATCACGGCATTTATAGAGCGCGCTACTCACCCGGGAGGGTCTCAAGGCGCTGGGGGAGGGGGTAAGTTACTGCTCGAACAGCCAGGTCTTGAGCTGCTTCCTGAAGGAGAGATGGTCCTGGGTTCGCCGAAGGTGAGTGGGGAGGGAGTTCCAGGTCTTGGCTGCCAGGTAGGAGAAGGATCTTCCTCCGGCGGTGGCTCTGCGGATGCGTGGTACGGTGGCGAGGGCGTGGCTGGTTGATCGTAGCTGGCGGGTGGGCGTGTAGAAGGTCATGCGGTCGTTGAGGTACTTGGGGCCCAGGTCGTGGAGGGCCTTGTGTGCGTGGGTGAGGAGTCTGAACGTGATTCTCTTGCTGACGGGGAGCCAGTGCAGGTCTTTCAGGTGTCCGGTGATGTGGCTGTGTCGGGGGATGTCCAGGATGAGTCGTGCGGAGGCGTTCTGGATGCGCTGGAGTCTTTTTTGAAGTTTGGCTGTGGTTCCGGCGTAGAGGGTGTTCCCATAGTCCAGTCGGCTGGTGACGAGTGCCTGGGTGACGGTCTTCCTGGTTTCAGTGGGGATCCATCTGAAGATCTTGCGGAGCATGCGCAGGGTGTTGAAGCACGAAGATGAGACGGCGTTGACTTGTCTGGTCATCGACAGGGAGGAGTCCAGGATGAAGCCCAGGTTGCGTGCGTGGTCCGTTGGCTTGGGCGCGGTGCCCAGGGCCGGGGGCCACCAAGAGTCGTCCCAGGCGGAGGGTGATGAGCCCAGGATGAGGACTTCCGTCTTGTCTGAGTTCAGTTTAAGGTGGCTGTTCCTCATCCAGTCGGCGACGTCTCTCATCCCGTCGTGTAGGTTGGCTCTGGCGGTGGTGGGGTCATTGGTGAGGGAGAGGATCAGCTGGGTGTCGTCGGCGTAGGAGATGATGTTGAGGTTGTGTTGGCGTGCGATGGCTGCGAGGGGGCTCATGTAGACGTTGAAGAGGGTTGGACTGAGTGAAGATCCTTGTGGAACGCCACAGATGACTTCGGTGGCCTCGGATCTGAACGGGGGAGGCGGACTCTCTGGGTTCTTCCGGCGAGGAACGAGATGATCCATTCCAGTGCTTTCTCTCGGATTCCGATGTTGCTGAGGCGCTTCACTAGGGTGCGGTGGCAGACGGTGTCGAATGCCGCGGAGAGGTCCAAGAGGATGAGGGCTGCTGTTTCCCCGTTGTCGGTTAGGGTTCTGATGTCGTCGGTGGCTGCGATAAGGGCGGTCTCGGTGCTGTGGTTGGCCCGAAACCCGGACTGCGAGGGGTCGAGGGATCCATTCGTCTCGAGGAAGGCGGCAAGCTGTCTGTTGACGGTCTTCTCGATGACTTTGGCCGGAAACGGAAGGAGCGAGATGGGACGGTAGTTCTTGAGGTCGGTGGGGTCCGCCGTTGGTTTCTTCAGGAGGGCGGTAAGCTCGGCGTGCTTCCAGCTCTCCGGGAAGGTGGCGGTGTGGAAGGAGGAGTTGATGATGTCCCGGAGATGGGGTGCGATGGTGGCGTCGGCTTTGTTGAAGACGTGGTGTGGGCAGGGGTCGGTTGGTGATCCGGAGTGGATGGAGTTCATCGTGCGGGTGGTGTCTTCGGTGCTGATCGGGGTCCAGTTGCAGAGGGTGGTGGTGGCGGGCGTTGGTTCGGCGGTAGGGTGCGTGGTCTGTGCGTCGAAGCTGTTATGTATGTCGGTGATCTTGCGGTGGAAGAACGCGGCGAGTGAGTTGCAGAGGTCTTGCGAGGGGGTGATGTCGTTGTTTCCGGCGCTGGGGTTGGAGAACTCTTTGACGATGCTGAAAAGTTCCTTGCTGTCGTGGGCGTTGTTGTCCAGTCGTTCTTTGAGTGCCGACTTCTTGGTGGCACGGATCAGCTGGTGGTGTTTGCGGGTGGCGTGCTTGAGGGCGGTCCTGTTGTCTGTGGTCTGGTCGAGTCGCCAGGCTTTCTCGAGAGTGCGGCAGTTCTTCTTGGATTCCTTGAGTTCGTTGGTGAACCAAGGGGTTTTCTTGCTTCCGGGTCTGCTGGGAGGGTTTTTTAGTGGTGCGAGGTCGTCGGGCGCAGGCGGTCAGCCACTTGGCGAGGTTGCTGGCTGCTTCGTTTGGGTCCGTTGTGTTGGTGGGTGTGTTCTGGCTGAGGGAGGCGGTGAGCTGCTCGGCGGTGATCTTGCTCCAGCTCCGGCGGGGAGCCTGTTGCGGGTGGTGGTGGGTCGCAGTCTTTCTGAAGCTGAAGTGGACGCAGCTGTGGTCGGTCCAGTGGAGTCCGGTGGCGTGGCTGAAGGAGATGTGCTTGCTGGAAGAGAAGACGGGTCAAGCGTGTGGCCGGCGTAGTGGGTGGGCGTGTTCACCAGTTGCTTGAGTCCGAGGTTGGCGAGGTTGTCCAGCAGGGCGGTGGTGTTTCTGTCGTTGTTGTTCTCCAGGTGGAAGTTGAGGTCCCCTAGGAGGATGTAGTCGGCGGAGGGCATGGCATGCGGGCTGATGAAGTCTGCGATGTCTTCGCTGAATAGTGTGCGTGGTCCCGGGGGTCTGTAGATGAGGGTGCCTCGGAGGGTGGTCTTGGGGTCAGTGTGTATCTGGAAGTGTAGGTGTTCGGCGGCGGTGAAGGTCTCGTCGGAGTTAGTCGAGATGCGGATGGTGTTCTTGTGTACGATGGCGATGCCTCCTCCCGTCTGGTTGACGCGGTCCTTCCGGGTGATCTTGTATCCGTCCGGGATGGCTATGGCGATGTCGGGCGCTGAGGAGGCGTTCATCCAGGTTTCGGTGAGGAAGGCGACGTCCGGTGCTGTTGCGTCGAGCAGGTCCCAGAGTTCCACGGCGTGCCTGTGGACGGAGCGGGTGTTCAACAGGATGCATTTCAGGTGGTTGCTGCTGGTGCTCGACTTGGCGGAGGTGGTGCACGTCCGGGGGCAGGTGAATCGGCAGGCTTGGCAGGTGAAGGGTCCGTGGGTGCGTCTCGGTGAGGCTCGGTAGCAGGCAGGGTTCCGGCCGGCATTGAGTGCGGTGAGGGTGGCGGCGTCGTAGGTCCGTCGAGTAGTGTTGCATCGGTGGGATCCAGGGGTCCTGGCGCTGGGCGCGGGCCAGGCGCGGACGGGCGCAGACGGGCTTACCTTGGCGCACCTTCGGCGCTCCGTCGGTGCTCCGCTGCGCGCGAGCCGCTGCGCGGTCGCTCAGGGGGCGTCATAAGTAAGGAGCCTGGAGGGAGGAGCAGCTGGGTGGCGGGAGCGGGGCGGCGAATGGAATCACGGGGGCGGGCCGCAGGGAGGCAGTGGCGGGAAGTCCCAGGAGCAGCGGGCAGCGGGAAAGTCCCAGGAGCAGCGGGAAAGTCCCAGGAGCAGCGGGCAGCGGGAAAGTCCCAGGAGCAGCGGGAAAGTCCCAGGAGCAGCGGGCAGCGGGAAAGTCCCAGGAGCAGCGGGAAAGTCCCAGGAGCAGCGGGCAGCGGGAAAGTCCCAGGAGCAGCGGGAAAGTCCCAGGAGCAGCGGGCAGCGGGAAAGTCCCAGGAGCAGCGGGCAGCGAGCGAAGGAATCTCCAGGCAGGAGGCGGCAAGGCAGGCAGGAGCGGCAGCAGTGAGTGACTTACCCTGAGTGAGGTTTATCTTATTTGTAAGAAGTAGCACTACTGGAAGTATACGTTTATAGATTACAGAGGCAGCATCCCCTCCTCTTTAGTTAAAGTTGGCATTCCTGGTGGTTTTACCCCCCCCCGATCAATCTGCAGCAAACTTTCAGGAAAAGAGCAGTGCCATTGCACTGATTTGGCAAAATTTGGTACAGTATATATTTGCGTATGTCTTTTTTTTTTTCTTTAATGTTGGCAGGTCTTACCCACAGACGGCATCAGTGCGCTTTACAAGTAGTAAGCCATTAAAATCAGAAAACTAGGAGAAAAACAAATAACCATGGAACAAGGAGGGGATAGTAACAAGTCAGTATACAGTGGTAAATGCTGGCTATGTTTATTGCACTGTTTTGGAAGTATTTTCATAGCATCCATTAGTCATCGTGTGGTCAGTCAGCTCGATATGATAATTTCGGGATATGTATCTCCCTCCGCGTGTAAGCGAGCGTCCGATTCCATGAAAATTAGAATTTCATCCAAACGGCACATCTTAACTTCTAAATAAATACAGCAATCACAGAAGTTTTTGAGCCCTGAAGAAGTCCCATGTGGGACGAAATGCGTTGGCAAGCAATTGTGTCGTGCATTTTAAAGAATGAAGTTTTTGGAATAAAGGGACAACGTTTTCTACAATCAAAAACATAACCGTCTGGTCTTTTCATTTGGGAAGCCTTTTGTATTATATTTTGTTTTGTTTTCTTTATATGATGTACAAGCACGATTATTATTAATAGATTATTGGAGCTTTTGGGTGCAGGGTTATTTGTGTGTTTTCTGTTAGTGGTGGTTTTTGTACTGCCTTATCGGGTGTATGTGGATCACATCCCAGACCCATTGCACCGATCTGTCGTGAATACTTAGAGGCTACTACACGTAGTAACGTTTGGTGCTCGATCTTTTTGCTCTGATCCTTTCTTGTTTCTGTATATCTAGTCACAGTTAACCTATTGCTAAATAAATGAATCCATGAAGAGGATGGGTAAGGTTAGAATTCCTTCCACCAACAAAGGCAGGAGGATAGTTCAAAAGAGTTCTCTTAGCATGGGCAAAGGGATCAAGTTAGAGTCCACTAGGGAAATGTACATGGGGATGGGCAGGGGGAGTGGAGCAATAATCAGGAAAGGTCAGGTCTCTCACCAGTCAGCTGCAAATAGTCCAGCAGGCAAGTTCATCAGCCAAGGGAAAAATGCAAGGGGCATATAAGGAAAGGTCTGTAGGAACGCTGGAGGCAAGGGAAGAGAAGGGGGCGGCCTCCTTCCTGGGAGAGTCACTTTTTATACTCCAAATCGTCCATTTGTGACATCAGTGGTCACCATACAGTGGTCTGATTGTCATGTGACCATTCTTCCGTTCACCAGGTACAAAATTGATACTCCCAACATATTTTCCCATGTTGCTCATGAGAAACAACTGTCCATTAGGTCGAGAGGTCAAGTTCCTACCAATTCACACACAAAGTATTTGGAAAAGTGTCTTATTGATTAAAGCATGTTGCATCAACACAGCAGATGAAGCAACATTTGAGGAAACGTAACAAAAGTCCATTACACCAGGCCATTAAATAACGTAGCCTAAGGAAAAAGGCAATTTAATGCATTTTAAATTTGGCATTTCTTACTTAGTAAAATAAACTCATAATTAAGTTGAAGCATAAGGAAATAAATAAAGCATATCATACATGGAAATATTTGTAACATTGTCAGTGATTATTGCACAAAAGGGTTCAACTCAGATTGGGGCCTACTACCACAATTTAAAAGTACCTACGTGCGAACTATTCCTAAAAATCATTAAAATAAAATTATTTTAAGAAATGGAAGAGCCTAATGTCTAGCACTTCTACTGAAAGGTTCAATCATATAACACATTGCACAAATCTTTTGCACCACTTTTCATTTTGTTATTGTGCATTACAATAAAGTTTCATCATAATTTTTCATACCAACTTTGTTAAAAATATAAGGTAAGCAGTTAAACATTTTAAATGTATTACTTTATTAATTCTGCTATTTCTACATATCCAAGCACACTTTTACAGTGCTGGTACTTCAACTTTACCTCAGTTTTAGTGTTGTTTTTCTAAACTTGTGCAAAGTGCACATTAGAGTTTCTTTGTCATAATCCGTTTTTGTGTTGCGTAAAGAATAATCAGCTTTTATGCTGTAACACTACTAAGTAGCAAGTAGTCCCCAGATTCAGACTCACTGGGTGTATCCACTTGCGGCGAATGCCAAGGTACGCTGGGCAGAAGAACAAAATATGTTCTTACATTTTGGGCTCCAAACCGCATTGAAAATTTAGTGAAACCTCTAGATGGCACTGTGGCAACTGGCACTGTATCTACACCATAGAGAATTCCCACCAAAAACTCTTGAAACGTCTCTCCCTCTGAACGCAGATTCACATGAGAACTGAATGGAAGAAGCAAAACTGCTTGTGACACCTATGAAATGCTGAGATATGGCTGTAACTACAGAGAAATGGCTGTGTTATACTGAGACTGCACTCATTTCTTTATTGCCATAATTTGTGTACCTTTAATAAACCTTTCTTTATTTAAAACACTAAACATTGGGAGACACCCCGATCTAGGCATAAATCTCCTTTGATCGTCCCCGGTGATCTGGTACTTACTCCACTATATTCTCAGGTGGGAGACTAGCCGGCTCTGCTCTAAATCCTTGTTTCCTCCGACGATCTGTTCAGCGCGCTCTCAATAACATTGGCGATGCCACACCAGGTGCCTTCCTGATGCCTTGCAGCACAGGATATGTGTAGTAACATAGTCCACACTGGTAGATGTTGATCAAGTAGGTTTATTCAAGTAGATAAACATGTAGCTTAGATCCAGTTAAAGTCTGTAGAGCAGCCCCACCAGGAGCAGCCTGCTAGCTGCTCAGCCCTTCCACCAACTGTCACCACTCATACCCAGTCACTCAAGCATTCCACTCATGGCCCACACACCAACATTCCACACAGAACACTCACACTGGCTGAGCAGCTAGGAACAAGATAACATAGTACATAATAACAAGACATGAAGATACTACATTATCTCCTTCCTATAATAATGAAACTAAACTATAAACAACAAAAAAGTACAACATAAGCAAATAGTCCGCAGACCCAGGGATGTACGGTAAGCACCACACCACGAGAGGGAAAGGGACTACACAAGGAGGAAAGATAGATACAGAATACCCATCCCCCTCCTCTAATAAAGGAAAAAAAATATGAAACTCCATATATGTGTGCTCCCCATGTGAGGAGAACAAAACGTGTACACTCCCATGTAGGGAGAAAGATCAAGTTAAAATGTGGAAAAAGGGACTATAACCCAAATTCCTGCCCCCCCAAACAAGGGACAACATGTATACTCCCCAAGTGAGGAGACAAGTCGTGTGGAAAAAAAGGACTATAACCCATTTTCCTGCCCTAAAATAAGGGACTCAAGGGACGAAAACCCCAAAGAAAAATAGCGAACACACCCACTACATCAAAAATGAACGTGCAGCACGTGGTGTCTTACGCACACCAGGAAAACCTTGCAACAAATGAAACTAGAGACCAAAGGGACAAAACCCCATAGAAAGGTAGGGAAAAACACCCACTACAACAAAAACAAACGTGCAGCACATGGTGGCTTACGCACACAAGGGAAAAAAAACCTTGCAACAAGAACAACCCTCATGTAAAGGTGCAGTGACGTAATGTAAGGACATGGGACTAAAACCCATTCCTAGAGTGAAAGGGAACAGACCCCTTAAGCCAACCATCATGTAAGGGTAACATGGCTTACAGCAAAGAAATGTGAAAGGGAAACAAAACCCTCAACCCAACCCTCCTGTAAGGGTACTGTGTTTTAAAATGAGGATATGGGACTAAAACCCATTCCCATCCCAAAGCAAGGGATACATAAATAGTAAAAGTGAGGACATGGGACACAACAGTGACTGCCACCCACTAGAAGACTAGGAAATACCCATGCACTGTAAAAGAGAATAATACTCCAGCTTAAACTCTAGACAACGCAAACTCTTATGTTTTCATTTTGTAAGGAAACGCTCAACGGTACACTGTCAACTTGTGCACCCCTACACTGTCAACTTGTGCACCCCACATATAACCTATTAATAAAAGTAAGCACAAGGGATACATTTGCAACGCAAAATAAACATGCCGGAAATGAATAAGCAACATTTCACAGCGTAGTAACGAAAACAACACTACAAAAGTCTACTAGTGCATGAAATACGTCGTGGATTCTAACAAAAGGCAAAGTCCGAAATAGAGGCACCGTATTCAACATATACCTCCTGTGCGTCTCAAGCTACAATTGGTTCAACACGTGTCTTTGCTCCAGAGCGTACGATCTGCACCACACAGAAGATCCAAAACTGCTCCGCGGGTGAAAGTAGTGTCAAATTTCCCTTGTGCTCCAAAAACGAGACCGCAGAAAATCCCTCCAGGAGGAGCAGGAGTCAGCCACCATGTTCTCCGACCAACTCACTCTCGCACCACTCTCGCTGAATCCGAACAAACTCTGAGAACGTGGTTGGCGAAATGAAGGCAGAGCACCAACATGTTGCATGAGCCCCCGCCAATCTAAAGATGGCACGCTGACGACGTAGATGCAGAGTGGCTCTTGGTGCGCCTGTGCACCAAAACGTCTCAAAGCAACAAAGGGCCGAGAGAGGAGCAGGTGTAACAGAAGGTCCCACGGAGCTGCGCGCGTATTCTATGCAGGTAAGATTGCCGCGCTGTTAAGAGCTTGTGCTTACGTTTTTTTAACAGGAACCAGCAGTTAACAAACGCCACTGACGTGAAGTCTCAGGGGACACTAGAAATAATAGTCAAAAGGTGTCTCACCTCTCTTGACTCCCATGCGCTGCCAAATTTAAACTGCCACTGCACTGCACTGCAGCCTGAAAAAGGTGGTTTCATACAAATTTTATCCCAGAAGTGAGCACACGCGTAGATGAGAAACTGGTTTCCATTTCACTCGGCACTTGCAAATTGGAGTTTCCCATTTTGTAGCAACAACAACATTCCTTTTGTACAGCTCTCCTAGTGCAGGTTGCCAGAAACACGCAAATGCAATGTATATGTCCATATAAATCTCATTGTGCACAGCGTCCATAATAGATGAGTAATCGTGTAGACTGTAATAAATGAAGTGGCTAACTTTCCTTGAGGGCGCAACTCTTGTAGATGTGGTCACATGAAACGGAGTTTCACAGCCAAACAATGGAGAAAACCACACCGCTCCTGTGTGGCCATGTGAATCTGTTGCTGTGCTGTAAACTTGCTTGCTCTGTATGAAGATCTCAAATTGCGCAGCGTTCATAATAAGGATGCCATATAGAATGAAGATGCTTACTTCCCTTGAATGTGTAATTCTTGTAGAAATGTGCCACAAGAACAAAATACAGCACGCTTTAGTTGGGGCTGTCCGCTGTAATGGACACTGGTGGGGCTGCAAGGCGTGCTGTTCCAGTTTCCTTCGTTTTCTTCATGGCTTCTTTTGTTGCCGTGTTGCCTCCTGTGACCCAGACTTTGTTTGAATTTTTCCTTGGGTTGTCTGATCTTGTACATCTTAACGCTTTGTCATCTCCAGGTAGCCTCAGACCAACTTTAACACGTGGGAAGGTCTCCAACTCGTCGCCAAAATTAATGTAGTAACGTAGTCCACATTGGTAGATGTTGATCAGGTAGGTTTATTAGTCCCTTTCCCTCTCGTGGTGTGGTGCTTACCGTACATCCCATCCTCGTTGCCAAAATAAATGTAGTAATGTTGTCCACACTGGTAGGATGTAGTTTAAGTTGGTTTATTGAAGTAGATGATAAACATGTAGCTTAGATCCAGTTAGTCTGTAGAGCAGCCCCACCAGGAGCAGCCTGTTAGCTGCTCAGCCCTTCCACCAACTGTCACCACTCATACCCAGTCACTCAAGCATTCCACTCATGGCCCACACACCAACATTCCACACAGAACACTCACACTGGCTGAGCAGCTAGGAACAAGATAACATAGTACATAATAACAAGACATGAAGATACCTCAATATGCACGCTCGCCTCCTTACACATTCACCTCGAAAGTGCATTGCACCGCCTGTCACTGTGACACAAGCCTGCCACTGCTTCAGCGTGCTCAGCCGTGATAAATAGACACGCACCAGCAGGAGTGTTGACGGCACGCATGCTCAGCTGTTCTCTTTGGACTCACGCTGACAGGTGAGAATGCAGGGCGCACGTGCTCAGCTCAATTAATAGTGACGTATCTTCAAGCTGCGTGACTGGGCCGCAGGAATGACGAAGGCACCAACCTACCAAACTGTAATGACAGCGCTGAGGAAATCATCCTCGATTTCTCATTACAAGCAGGAATTTAAAGTGAAGCAGTTCACTCCATTTAAGTTGAATCCTCTCTAGTGCGCAGCTACACTTGCTTCAGTGTCAAAGTAGCAAGACGTACTGATCCAAATCTCTTGCTTACTCTTCACTGGATTGACACAGGCTATACTCTGACAACTTCACCATAAGGTCCTTAAAGTGCCTGGCGGCATCCCATCCTCGTCACCAGTAAAAGTGTTGTACTTACCACACAACACTGGCCGACATTCTTCTTCAGTTTAATGACAGATAAACAGCCTGTGCCTGTCAAGCCAGGCACCTTTTAATAATAAACATTCTAACTTGATGACCTCACTTCCAGACCCTCATTACCTCACTAGATAACATGCATAACATTCTCTACTGTACATGAAAAGCTGGAAAGCCCACATTATAACACTGTACTTTACTCCACCTGTTAGCGCTTTGAGTGGTAAATTACCCAATCTAAAGTGAACATACAAGCTTTTGGCAAGGGGAGGTGCAATAATGACTTGAAATCGTTTAAATTGTGGGTTAATCTGAACTAAAAAAAAAACTAGTTAATTAAATGCCAATTGTTCCTATTCAGGACATAGTGTTCAAGGACAAATGCCCAGTAGTGAGACTTTAAGGCTGCAACTTCGGCCATACAGATACTTCTCTGGTTTTCCCACAATTTGGTTAGGCCTAGCTTTGATAACCAACTTGTTACAAACTTTAGCCTAGGAAGTTTCAGTGCATTCGTAATACTCAGTAGTTCCTTTAGGGAGTCCCTATAATCGGTTAGCTCAGGGAAGGACCATAGGCAGACCCAATAAATCAAAGGCTTCAGCTTCGTCACTTCAGGGATTCTTTTAACACCATTATCAAAAAATAAAGGAACAAGGGGAGTACTGAAATAAGGGTTCTTATGAAATTTTTCTCAGCTATAGTTAACTGATGCATGTCTTCATAGTCCCATAATTCAGCTCCATAGAGAGCAGCATTTTGCGCTTTAGCATGATAAACATCAAGATCAGGAAAAATTGAATAAGAGCAAGTTCCATTGTGCATTTCTATAATAGCTTTAGACCTGTGTTGAATGGGTAGGGAGCTCTTATTGAGTTAGGGCCCTACTTGAACTTCTCAGTCAGTTTTACCCCCAGATAGTCAAAGCTTTGGACCAGTTCCAGCACCTTGGCACCCACCCTCACAAAACAGTTTCTGATTGGTCTAGCCCCAAACACCATGAACTTTGTTTTTGATACATTCTGCTCAAGACCACTTGGATCACACAACTTAGTAAATTAATCAATTAAGTTTTAAAGGCCCACTGGTGTCTTGGAGATGGGTAGCGAGTCTTCGGCAAAAAGTTAGATTGGAATCTTATTGCGTTGAGGGTTGGTGAATTGTTGAGGAATGCCAGTAGATCTTTGGCCACATCATTTCTGTACAGAGTGAATAAAGTAGGTGCTAAAACACACCCCTGGTGAACTCCTCGTAGTATAGGGATGTGCCTAGTGAGTACTCCCTTATCTCCCCATGTTAGAACCGGGGTCACCGATTCCGACACAGTAGCTTGGCACGAGGCAGGAAGGCACCCGAAGGCAATGTGTTAAGCAGTTGTGCAGCACACACTCACACTGATTCAGTAACGCGCACACAATAAGGAGACACCACACCAGGCTGTTGTGTAAAAACAGGATTCTTTATCTAATTTAAACCAGCAGTAGATGAGGCATATAGTCTCAGGACAACATTTCAATTCATTTAGCTTTCTAAAACCAGTGCGTAATTCATTTAAACATCATAACAGTGAAACTTTACGCCAATAAAAAAGGCAGTAGCAATAACCTCCTGGAAAAGCAGGTAACACTGTAGGTTATAGATTGCAGGTCAAAACATAGGTTTCAATGCATTCAAGTACATTCAATTAGCAAGGAATTAGATGCCGGTATGCACTTAACACTGTAGATGAGGAGGAACCTGTATCAACCTAGGCGCAACCACATTCAGTACAGTGGGTGCCTCAATGCAGGTAGGCCTGCAGCATAGGAACATTTTAACTCTTGGCAGGTGAACCCAGAGGATCAATACATCTAGGTACATTTAATTCACTAAAGGTCGTAATGTAGATAAGTCACACCACATTGGAAACATTTCCCTCACTAAGGGACTTAATGCAGATACTTCAGCATATAACCATGGCTGACTATGCCTCACATCAAGGTACTCTCCAATGCACCGACGACCCTACAGCAGGCCGGTATCAGCAGAGACGGACCGCAGCTCCTGCGGGCCCAGTTATCCCCACACGTGTATTTGGCTCAATGGGGCAGGGGGAAGCAAGGGGTTGGCAGGTCAGGCCCAGTCTCTACTTCAGGGCCCAGCCTCAGGCGTAGGGGAGGCAGTTAACACGGCAGCCTGAGGGCCCCGGCCCCTCTTAGTCCACTCTGGA
Organism: Calotriton arnoldi; assembly: GCA_963921515.1. Classification (NCBI taxonomy): domain Eukaryota; kingdom Metazoa; phylum Chordata; class Amphibia; order Caudata; family Salamandridae; genus Calotriton; species Calotriton arnoldi. Next base: position 820,960 of record CAWUFW010001839.1, read on the forward strand.
CGATAGGCGGGGGTAGCGCTGCTAATGTGAGGCCTCCTTGCGGCACAGAGTCCCTCCCAGGGCCTCCCGGGCTCACCTTGTTGTCCCGGTATGCGTGTGGGCCTCGGTGGGGCCGGGCGCCTCCTCCCCGGTCAGCCCGCTCCTAGTTACTCGTGGGACCTCGACCGGGGGAGGCGGCGCTTCCTCTCGGGACCCCCGGTGCTCTCTTTGGGGCTGCGGACCTGTTTCAGGGGCTCCCACATGCAGTGGAGCCCCCTGACGTTGTCCTGCTCCGGGCTCTGGGCCTCCGTCGGCCTCCGGAGCCGGGAGCCAATGATGTCGCGGCTTCCTGGGGGCGCGGCCTCTGACGCGGCCGTTGCCCTCGTTGCTGGGCAACGCCTCCCGCCCTTCTCTAGGCCCAGCGCGGCCTTCGCTTCTACGCAGCGCCCGGGTGGCGGCGGTGATCCTGGGCCCAGCGCCTCCTTCGGACAGCGCGGGGGCCCGCAGCGGGGATTTACGGGCCTCCGCTTCTTCTATCCACAGCACGGGCAGCGGCGGTGATCGGGGCAGCCGCAGTTACTTCTCCTGTCACAGCGCAGGTGGGCGCAGCGGGGGTCGGGGGATGCAGCGTTTCTTCTCTCACGGCGCTGGGGCCGCAGCGATGATCTCAGCAGATAGCGCTTCTTTAGGGCGAGACCCTAGGAGGTAGCAGAGTCTTAAAGTATAGCGCTAAGGGGGGGGGGGGGCACACAGCGCTCGTGAGCAGCCGCGAAGGGGTGAAGGTCCAGCGCTTAGAGGCACAGCGCTTTACCTGGTGATTCCCCCAGTGGTCTTCACAGGTTGCAATAGCTTGGTTACAGGTTCTTGGTTGATGTAGCTTCTTGGTCGCAATACTTGGATGCAGTTACTTGGGGGAAAGGGGGGTTGAGTTGGTGGGCACAAGAGGCGAGTAGGTACCCTGCAGACACACTGAAGGTGGTTCCCTGGGTCCCCTCACGCTGGGCAAGGTCAGTAAGGTGGAAGGTGTTCCTCAGCTAGCTTAGCAGAGCAGTGCCTAGGCCCAGTCAGTGCCAGTAGTGTAGGTCTCCCCCCTAGGCCCAACAGCCTGTACTCCGGCAGAGGTTCCCCCAGGATCAGTGGTGCCCCAACTGACTAACTAGGTTTCCCTCCAAACCTCTTATACCCCTAGGTCAGGTGACCCTCCTGAAAGGCGGCAAATCATAACTCCTCCCTGAGCTGGAAGGTTCTAGAAGCTTCCCTCATGTCTGTCTATGAGGCCCAGAGGCGGGACGGCATGGATACTGTAACATTATGTCCCAGCCTGATCCTGACTACTGGTGCGTGTATGTGCTATGGCCACTCCGCAGTAGCAGGGGCCTGTGGCAGCCATCTTATTAGGAGAGAGCACCTGCACCTCAGCACTGTTTGGCAGTGGTAAGGCGCCCAGAGACCTAGGTCCAACAAAAAGATGGTGGCAAAAATGAGGCGCAAAGAGAAAAAAACGGGGTAAGACCACCCTAGGGCTGACAGGTCTAACATGCGTCCCCCCCCAGCCGAAAGTGGGGAGAGCTTCCCAACCTCTAGGGAGTTCTCATCGCTAAGGCGGAAAAACCGGGAGAGACCGTCAGCGTTGGCGTGGTCTACTCCGGGTCGATGTTCCACCCTAAAGTCCATCCCCTGGAGGGAAATGGACCACCTCAACAATTTGGGGTTTTCGCCTCTCATCTGCATGAGCCAGCGAAGGGGTCGGTTTGAATAAGGAAGTGAGAGCCAAAGAGGTATGGCCTCAGCTTCTTCAAAGCCCAAACCACGGCGAAGGCTTCTCGCTCTATAGTACTCCACCGCTGTTCCCGGGGGAGTAGCCTTCGAGAAATAAAGGCCACTGGCTGGTCTTGGCCGTTATCATTCAGTTGGGAGAGCACAGCTCCAATGCCATGCTTAGAGGCGTCTGTCTGCAGAATGAATTCTTTTCCAAAGTCTGGAGTCCTAAGCACCGGAGCGGTGCACATCGCGTGCTTCAGAGTGTCAAACGCTTCTTGACAGGCAGCCGTCCAGATGACTTTGCGTGGCTGCTTCTTGGATGTCAATTCAGTCAGGGGCGCTACGATGTTCCCATAGCCCTTGACAAACCGGCGATAGTAACCCGTGAGGCCAAGGAAAGCCCGGACCTCCGTTTGGGTTTTGGGGGGCTCCCAGGCCAAGATGGTCTCGATTTTGGCCTGGAGGGGTTGCACCTTACCCCCCCCACCAGGTGCCCCAGGTAGACGACAGATCCCTGTCCAATCTGGCACTTGCTAGCCTTGATGGTTAGGCCAGCCCGCTGTAGAGCCTGCAGCACCTCCTGGAGATGCTCCAGATGGTCCTCCCAGCTGCTGCTGAAGACAGCTATGTCATCCAGGTAGGCAGCAGAGAAGGCCTCTAGGCCAGATAGTACCTGGTTAACCAACTGCTGGAAAGTGGCCGGAGCATTTTTCAGCCCGAAGGGCATCACCCGAAATTGAAAGTGGCCCTCGGGGGTGGAGAACGCAGTCTTCTCCTTTGCTCCGTCCGTCATGGCAATCTGCCAATATCCTGACGTCAGGTCAATTGTACTTAAGTACCGAGCTGCTCCCAGCCGGTCAATGAGCTCATCCGCCTGAGGGATCGGGTGAGCATCAGTCTTGGTCACGGAATTCAGACCACGGTAGTCCACACAGAACCGAAGTTCTGGCGTGGTGCCCGGTGGGGCCGCTTTCTGCACCAACACCACCGGACTAGCCCAAGGGCTGCTGGAAGGCTCAATCACCCCCAGCTCCAACATCTTGGCCACCTCACTCTGGATGCTGGTTCTGACTTTGTCGAACAGCCGGTAAGACTTGGTTTTCACAGGCGGGCTGTCCCCTGTGTCCACATCATGGGTACACAGGTGCGTAATCCCAGGAGTGAGGGAAAACAACGAGGAGTACCGCTCCAATACCTGGCGGCAGTCCCCCTGTTGCTCAAGGGTCTAGGATGGGGAGAGAACCACTCCCTCCACCGATCCATCGTTCTCTTTGGCCGCCAGAAGGTCCGGAAGAGGCTCGCTCTCCTCCTCTTCACTTCCATCCGTCACCATCAGGAGGGTAAGTTCTGACCGCTCCTGGTGTGGCTTAAGGCGGTTGACGTGGAGCACCCTGTGGGGTTGACGGGGGGGTCTTGAGGTCTACTACATAAGTGGTCTGGCCTCTTCTCTCCAAAATTTCATACGGTCTAGTCCACCGGTCCTGGAGGGCGCTAAGCTCTCCGGGCTCCATGACCCACACCTTCTGTCCAGCGTCCAACTCCACCGTCCGAGCATTTCGGTCGTACCACTCCTTCATGACGGCTTGACTAGCCTCCAGATTGTCTGAGGCTTCCTTCCACAGTTTGGCTATCTGGCTGCGGAATGCCAGCATGTAGCTGACCACATCACGGGGGAGCTTCTTAGAAGACTTCTCCCACCCCTCCTTCACAAGGCTGAGGGGCCCCCTAACTGGGTGGCCATAGAGCAGCTCAAAGGGGCTGAAACCGACCCCCTTCTGCGGCACCTCTCGGTAGGAGAAGAGCAGACAGGGTAAGAGGACGTCCCACTTCCTTCTCAAGTCCTCGGGTAGGCTCCGGATCATCCCCTTCAGGGTCTTATTGAAGCGCTCCACGAGCCCGTTAGTCTGGGGGTGGTAAGGAGTGGAGAACCTGTAGGTCTCTCCGCACTCCTTCCACATGGCCTGCATGTAGGCCGACATGAAATTCGTGCCCCTATCTGACACCACGACCTTGGGGAATCCCACCCGGGTAAAACTCCCCATCAAGGCCCGCGCCACCGCAGGTGCAGTGATGGTCCTCAGAGGGATTGCCTCCGGGTACCGGGTGGCGTGGTCCACCAACACCAAGATGAACCTGTGTCCCGAAGAAGTCGGCGGTTCCATTGGCCCGACAATGTCAATTCCTACCCGCTCAAAAGGGGTACCGACAACCGGCAGCGGTTCCAGAGGGACCTTCAACTTAGTCCCAGTCTTGCCACTCGCCTGACAAGTCACACAGGTCTTACAAAAGGTGTCAGAGGTAACTCTCATCCTGGGCCAATAAAAATGTGGGACCAATCGAGCAAATGTCTTATCCTGTCCCAGGTGTCCTGCCAGTGGTATCTCGTGTGCCAATTCCAGCAGGAAGGCTCGGTAGCATTGGGGAACCACTAAGGCCCTTGATGACCCATGCTCCGGAGCCTTAGGCTCACTGTAGAGGAGACCATCCTCCCAGTAGACATGGTAATTACCGGTCTCTTTACCAGTTGCTTGGGCTTCGGCCTGCTGCCGCATGCCTTCAAGCGTTGGGCACTCTCTCTGCGCCCGACAGAATTCCTCCCGGGTAGGCCCTCCTTCCACCTGCCACTCTGCAGGGGTCGGCAAGTCCCCCACGGGAACAACATCCACCTCAGCGGACTCCGGGGTCACCTCCGCGGGCTCCCCATCCATCTCGCCGGGTGCATCCTCAGGGATGTCCTCTTGTCCAGCAGTGGGCTGGGCCATTGTTTCAGGCTCCAACCCGGGTTGAGTTCCTTGCCGGGCAGCCATGGACCGCGTGACCACGCAAGTCCACCCTGGCAATCCCAGCATCTCAGCGTGGGAGTTGAACTCCACCTCCTTCCAGGCAGTATGTTCCAAGTCGTTCCCGAGCAGGCAGTCAACTGGCATGGCAGGGCTCACCGCAACTCTCAACAGGCCTGAGACTCCTCCCCACTCAAAGGGAACTTGTGCCACGGGGTAATGACCCAGGCTATTATCAGCCATGACAACCGGGTGGAATACTTCAGGAATCACCTGCTCTGGGGACACCAGCTGACGTCTTACCATCGTCATGCTGGCACCCGTGTCCCTCAGAGCCTCCACCTCCTCCCCGTTCACCAGGACCCTCTGCCGGTACTTGGCAGTGTTCGAGGGTACCTGAACCCGTGGGATCATCTCTCTATCCCCCAGGGAAACTAAGGTCAAGCCTGTCCACTCACCTCCCCTATCTAGGGACAACTCCTCCCCAAGGGCTACACTGGCCACCCCGGGGCTCTTACCTCCTGTGGGGGCTGGGGTCCTCTTGCGACACTGGGGATCCCCCTTGTAGTGTCCAACCTCCCCGCAATCGTAGCACCGGACAGTTCTGGGCTGCTGACTCTTGTCAGGGTAAGTGGGTTTCTGGAATCCAGAGTGGGGTGGGGAACCTACCCCATTCCCCTGCGGTCTATTTTGGGGGCCTTTAAAGAACTCCTTTTTATCTCCCCCCTCTCCCTTCTGGGGAAAACCCTGTCCACCTTTCGGGGGGTCTCCCCCGGATCCCTTGTGGGACACCCGAGTGCTAACCCAGGTATCCGCCTCCTCCGCAAGTTCCCGAGGATCGTTCAGCTTGCGGTCCACCAGGTGTTGGCGCAGCTCTGGAAAACATTTATCAAGAAGGTGCTCCCTTAAAAACAGATTGTACAGCCCTTCATAGTCACTCACTTCGCTGCCACGCACCCAACCCTCCAATGCCTTACGGGCATTATCAAAAAATCCACCCAGTTCTGTGTGGGAAGCTTGTGGCTGTTGCGGAATTTCTGGCGATACTTTTCTGGAGTGAGGCCAAACTTTTTAAGCAGGGCCTCCTTCATCACAGGGTAGTTCGTCTGATCCCCTTTGTCCAAGGTCAAGAGTGTGTCCCTCGCCACCAGAGGTATGTACCTATACAGGCCTCCCCCCCCCCCCCCAGTAACTCTCAGGCACCCCATGGGCCACCAAAGACGCCTCATACGCCGCCAACCACTTATCAATGGCATCCCCTACACTGAAACTGGCCATCACCTCCTTAGGTAGGTAAAACATAGGCTCTCGAGGAGCCCCAGCGGGTACGCTGCCACCATTCAAGTTGCCCTGTGCCCCCATCTGCAATGCTCGGAGCTCTAATTCTTTCAGGCTAAGCTCATGCAAAAGCTTCCTCTCTTCCATGGCTAGCCTTGCATCTTCTCGCTCCTTGTCCATCTTAGCAAGCTCTAGCCTCAATTGCCTCTCCTCCCTCCTGTCCTCGTACTCCTCCACAGACACACTGCTCGCTGACACACTACTGCCTGCCCTGGAACGTCTCCCTGGCAACACATTCTCACTGATGTCTATGTGCAGTAGGTCCAGCTCTCCTGGAGCCTCCAGCTCCCCCTGTTCCTCGACCACTCGCCCTTCCGGGTGGGCCAATACCCATGCCCTCAAGACTTTCAGAAGCTCCTCTCTCTTGGCGCCTCGCTTGACGGGCACCCCCATCCCCGACAGAACTCCCTCAGCTGCGCCACCGTATACATTTCAAGGTTGGCCAGCTCGAACTCCATCCTGACAGGTGGGGCCCCAGACACTTAAGGGAAAAGACTCTAGGACGTAGGCAACAGGTTAACACAGGAGTCTGTACAGTCAGGTAGTGAAGGGCAAATTGTTAGGCTTGCATACAAATAGGTGTCCAATTGCGGCGCACACTGAATCCCTGTAGGGTGCTGCACAAGCACAAGTCCTTATCCCACCGCTGAACACCAATGTTAGAACCGGGGTCACCGATTCCGACACGGTAGCTTGGCGCGAGGCAGGAAGGCACCCGAAGGTAATGTGTTAAGCAGTTGTGCAGCACACACTCACACTGATTCAGTAACGCGCACACAATAAGGAGACACCACACCAGGCTGTTGTGTAAAAACAGGATTCTTTATCTAATTTAAACCAGCAGTAGATGAGGCAGATAGTCTCAGGACAACATTTCAATTCATTTAGCTTTCTAAAACCAGTGCGTAATTCATTTAAGCACATCATAACAGTGAAACTTTACGCCAATAAAAAGGCAGTAGTAATAACCTCCTGGAAAAGCAGGTAACACTGCAGGTTATAGATTGCAGGTCAAAACATAGGTTTCAATGCATTCAGGTACATTCAATTAGCAAGGAATTAGATGCCGGTATGCACTTAACACTGTAGATGAGGAGGAACCTGTATCAACCTAGGCGCAACCACATTCAGTACAGTGGGTGCCTCAATGCAGGTAGGCCTGCAGCATAGGAACATTTTAACTCTTGGCAGGTGAACCCAGAGGATCAATACATCTAGGTACATTTAATTCACTAAAGGCCGTAATGTAGATAAGTCACACCACATTGGAAACATTTCCCTCACTAAGGGACTTAATGCAGGTACTTCAGCATATAACCATGGCTGGCTATGCTTCACATCAAGGTACTCTCCAATGCACCGACGACCCTACAGCAGGCCGGTATCAGCAGAGACGGACAGCAGCTCCTGCGGGCCCAGTTATCCCCACACTTGTGTATTAGGCTCAATGGGGCAGGGGGAAGCAAGGGGTTGGCAGGTCAGGCCCAGTCTCTACTTCAGGGCCCAGCCTCAGGCGTAGGGGAGGAAGTCAACACGGCAGCCTGAGGGCCCCGGCCCCTCTTAGTCCACTCTGAACGATAGGCGGGGGTAGCGCTGCTAATGTGAGGCCTCCTTGCGGCACAGAGTCCCTCCCAGGGCCTCCCGGGCTCACCTTGTTGTCCCGGTATGCGTGTGGGCCTCGGTGGGGCCGGGCGCCTCCTACCCGGTCAGCCTGCTCCTAGTTACTCGTGGGACCTCGACCGGGGGGAGGCGGCGCTTCCTCTCGGGACCCCCGGTGCTCTCTTTGGGGCTGCGGACCTGTTTCAGGGTCTCCCACAGGCAGTGGAGCCCCCTGACGTCGTCCTGCTCCGGGCTCTGGGCCTCCGTCGGCCTCCGGAGCCGGGAGCCAATGATGTTGCGGCTTCCTGGGGGCGCGGCCTCTGACGCGGCCGTTGCCCTCGTTGCTGGGCCACGTCTCCCGCCCTTCTCTAGGCCCAGCGCGGCCTTCGCTTCTACGCAGCGCCCGGGTGGCGGCGGTGATCCTGGGGCCAGCGCCTCCTTCGGACAGCGCGGGGGCCCGCAGCGGGGATTTACGGGCCTCCGCTTCTTCTATCCACAGCGCGGGCAGCGGCGGTGATCGGGGCAGCCGCAGTTACTTCTCCTGTCACAGCGCAGGTGGGGGTCGGGGGATGCCGCGTTTCTTCTCTCACGGCGCTGGGGCCGCAGCGATGATCTCAGCAGATAGCGCTTCTTTAGGGCAAGACCCTAGGAGGTAGCAGAGTCTTAAAGTATAGCGCTAAGGGGGGGGCACACAGCGCTCGTGAGCAGACGCGAAGGGGTGAAGGTCCAGCGCTTAGAGGCACAGCGCTTTACCTGGTGATCCCCCAGTGGTCTTCACAGGTTGCAATAGCTTGGTTACAGGTTCTTGGTTGACGTAGCTTCTTGGTCGCAATACTTGGATGCAGTTACTTGGGGGGGGAAAGGAGGGTTGAGTTGGTGGGCACAAGAGGCGAGTAGGTACCCTGCAGACACACTGAAGGTGGTTCCCTGGGTCCCCTCACGCTGGGCAAGGTCAGTAAGGTGGAAAGTGTTCCTCAGCTAGCTTAGCAGAGCAGTGCCTAGGCCCAGTCAGTGCCAGTAGTGTAGGTCTCCCCCCTAGGCCCAACAGCCTGTACTCCGGCAGAGGTTCCCCCAGGATCAGTGGTGCCCCAACTGACTAACTAGGTTTCCCTCCAAACCTCTTATACCCCTAGGTCAGGTGACCCTCCTGAAAGGCGGCAAAACATAACTCCTCCCTGAGCTGGAAGGTTCTAGAAGCTTCCCTCATGTCTGTCTATGAGGCCCAGAGGCGGGACGGCATGGATACTGTAACATTATGTCCCAGCCTGATCCTGACTACTGGTGCGTGTATGTGCTATGGCCACTCCGCAGTAGCAGGGGCCTGTGGCAGCCATCTTATTAGGAGAGAGCACCTGCACCTCAGCACTGTTTGGCAGTGGTAAGGCGCCCAGAGACCTAGGTCCAACAAAAAGATGGTGGCAAAAATGAGGTGCAAAGAGAAAAAAACGGGGTAAGACCACCCTAGAGCTGACAGGTCTAACACCCCAACAGACCTGTGCATAGTTGATCAAATTCGCAGGGACACCCATTTCACCTTGGACACTCCATAATTTTTTCTGCGAGACGAGATCAAATGCAGCTTGTAAATCTACAAAGGCTTCATACAAATTTTGTTTGTTGATCAACAGGTATTACCAGTACAACATTTTGAATCTAAACACCTGATCAATGGTGCTGGTTTTTGCATGAAAGCCAGCTTGAAATGGAGACAACTTGTGATGCTCATCAACCGAATTTAACAACTTATCAAGTACCTGCCTAGCAAAAACCTTCTGCAGGTTGTCTATAAGACTGATGGGCCTGTAGTTTGATGGGTTACCAGGATTTCCCTTCTTGTAAATGGGGATGATTTCGGCTCCTCCCCAGGATTCAGGGATTTCTCCACCAGCCACAATAGTGTGCCATCAAAGATTAATATAACTGTACCAGACTTTGGGCTCAAATTTATACAGATCTCCAGGGTTCTTGTCAGGACCAGGTGCCTTAGCTAATTTAAGGCAGCTTATAGCGTCAAGGGTGTAAGATATACTAAAGGAAATTACATTAACCTCGGATATATTTACATTGGAGTAAGGTGTGAAGGAAATTCCAGAACTTGAACACAAGGACAGATCATCAGGCTCGGCTGGGCATACAAAAATTAGAAATGTGTACCCCATTTTTCAGGTTGAATATGGTGATGATGAGAATTCGTACTATCCAGGCTTCCGTGTGAGATTATGTGCCAAAAGGCTTTATTATTATTTGACTCAGCAGCACATACTAGATCTTGACAATTCTTTTCATGCCAATCGTTCTTGGCTTTCAGTGCCATTTTGTAAGCCTCTACAATCTCCTGTCGTGAACACCTTTTGATGGGTATTAGCGAGCATTTGGCTAACTTGCAACCAGAATTAAACCACAGTTGCGCCATCACACACAAATATTTGCTTATATGCGATCTTTTTGTAAAAAATGCAAAAAGAACAATTGATGGACAGAATGCAGAACAATGTTATACATCCACCCAAGTACAGAGATCTGGGCCTAAATCCATCGTTTTTTTGCTCAGCATGCCATTCCAGTTTGGACCCAGCCATATGCAAATCAGTCCTGACCCTGTGCCCAATGGGAACAGTCCAGCCCGAACTGCCAGGCCAGGTCTTCCCTGGACTGGAAACAAGCATCCTAGGACCGGTTTCGGGGTTTCACCCCTCAACAGCCAGGATAGCTTGACTCCAGTGGCATGGAGAGCACGGGGCCCACGTCTTGGCATACCCGTCCCACTCTGGGTGACGGCAGTTCGGGCTGGACTGTTCCCACAAGGAACAGGGTCAAGACTGATTTGCATATGGCTGGGTCCAAACTGGGGTGGTGTGGTGTGGTGAGCAAAAGAATGATGGATTTAACCCAGATCCTTGTGACTGGGGGTGAATTGTCTGCATTGTCCAGCATTCCGTCCATCAATTGTTTCCTTTGCTTTTTGTAAAAAGGCTCTTTTAGTTTGTTGAAGAACCTTTCGAGAATTTCTAAAATAGGAATTTCCTCCTTCGAGAAACCTACAAAGTCAGACATGTGGACAGCATACCCGTGGTAGATCTCAGAATATAACTTACAGTCGGACAGTACTTGGGGCCATGTTACCCGCCTGTGGTTATTAGCGTAGGTGCTGGTACCTCCATATAACAAGAGATTGATACTACACTAAGAGCATCCCCGTGTAAAAATGTTGTTAGAGAATTGTGGTTACTATCTACACTGTGGACAATTTTTATGTCGTCAATAAGTGGCCATAGCCTTATGTCAACAAGCACATAATCAATATTGTTCTTATATGATTCCATTTTAAAGGTGGGTGCCACTTCTTGGTTGGAGCGGTACTGCCATTGCATGCTCTTGGTCCCTCGGCTGACTACAATTTAAGCTAGCTAGAGGGCTATATTTGAGAAATAGCTCAATGACTTACCACTTAGGAGTGGTATGTTCCACTGTTCGTTCTCCTGCTCAGTCAAAGCATTATTAGAAGGCGAAGGTTCAAAACATACATTGAAATCTCCAGTAACTATGGCCTTAGCACGTTTTTGGTACAAATCAATAAGCTCATCGAGGAGTTCCAAGACAGGTAAGTCAGTATTAATAGGCGCTGATCTCACATAAGCACTGAATAACGCTAAATCAGCTCAGAGGGAAAGGTAAGGCTGATTTCCCCCCACATTAAATCTGCTGAATTAACCTTCAATAATGTGTGCATGCAGGAGACAGTTTTTTTTTTCTTTTCAAGGATTCACAACCCTCCTGTGGCCTTCTCAAATTTCCCAGGTGTTCTGGCTTCCACCGTGTATGAAGAAAAAGCCATTAATAAACACCTTGTTTACTGCCCAGATTTCTTGGAAGGCATAAATATCAAAATCACCTATGTAAGAGCCCCATTCAGTTTATTGTGTAATTTAGATTTTATACCCGCCAAGTTCCAAGGTATCCTAGAAAGGCCCGCTTTCGTAAGGGTACATGGTTTATGTGGGATATCTCATATCCTTGCTCGACCAGTGGAGTTCCTATGCACCTTCCCATTCCAGTCCCCCCCACACACAACGTTGCAGGTCGGTGCTTTTGCATTCAGCCTGTGGGCCCGCACAGTCTATAGTTTTATTTCCATTACAGATCACATTCAGTCGATAGGGATATATCAACCCAGTGACCCAGTCCGTCATTTAGGTTTAAACTCGACACCTCTGAACCTATCATGCTTACCTAATCTTCATAGCATACCTACTTACTTGAGCTACTTACCTATGATACCAGCCTATCATAACAACCATACACACTCACCTATCTGCCATACCCATTTTAACATGTGTAATCTACAGATCATACCTAACTTATCATACCTAAGCTACCATATGTAGTTTGATAATCCAATCTACATACCTACCTAGCATACCTAAACTATAATACCTCTCTTACAACCACATGATCCAAACCTACCTGTCATTCCTACAAATCTTGCTTAACCTACTTTTCCTAACTATAAATGACCTACCATATCTTCCATACCTAACTACCATACTTAGCCTATGATTTCTATCGGTGTCCCAAATTTAACCCACCATACGTAACGTACTATACATAGCATACCATAACCATCTATCATACCTAGACTATCTTACCTACCTTATTACCATGCATACCAAAGCTACCTACAACTACCTTCATGCCCACCCTATTATACTTACCATACCTAATGTATCTACTGCCATACCTAACTAAACTATCTACCTACTATACCTAGCACACCACACCTAATATAACTACCATCCATACCTACTTTTGATACCATACTTACCATCTTTAACCTTATTTACCTGCCATAAGTAACCTACCATACCTGCTTACTGTTACTAAGCTATTATACCTAACATACTTCCCATTGCTAATACCTACTTGCTTACCTACTATGCCTACATACCTACAATATACCTTAAGAGCATACCTGACATACAATGCCTAACCTACTAACACATAACCTACCCTAACTAAATCTCCCTCTACCTCTGCAGTATAAGTATCATACCATATGTCTGCCTTGATGTGGTTGTTTTGCGACGAAAGGGACACGTTATGTGTATGGGGAGTCTAGTAACAGTTTGAGGCACTGCAAACTGCTATAGAAGGCACTTGTGTATAACTGCTTTCCCCCAGCATTTTTCTGGCAGGGAGTTTTTAAAGTTGGTCTGTGATCTCACAAAACTCATTATCAAATTTACGGACATTCCAGCAATAACCTGATAATTGAACTGTAACTGTGGGGCTGTAAATGGTCTTCCTAATCCCTCCGAATATGTGAGTGGTGATGAGCTAATGATCTAGAAAGAGAAAAGGTATCTACCCGTAATAGTAGTGATACATTAGGGGTACCTTTGTCATACTCTTAACTGACCCATCCACCATGCCTTGAAGGACAGTGTGACAGTTTCCTGTGAAGCCTCTCCTGCTGAGATAATTTTCAAATACACTTTTATAAAACATGTTCTAGGATCTTGTGTAATCTGCAAGCATATTCAAACGCTTACCAATATAATGATTGAGGGCACTTTTTATTGCTACCAGTGCGGTCACTACTACAACAGTAATCACATTCTGGCCTTTAAAGTTTGATCTATTTTCTCTTAGTGCATTTGTCATATTTCACCTTAATATTTTCTTCTTGGTTCTTCTTATAATCTCCCAACTTACTTTATGCTCCCCATTAAATGTCATCCTCCTTTTGTTTTGCTTCCTTGGCGCTCTTAGTTATCATTTCCACTGTGCATCATAGCAGTGATGTCTTTGAAGGGGTGCCTCCCTTTTACACATAGTTCCTCCTGCAACACTTTGATGATAGTGTGCTTAACAGTTTAATCCCTGATTCATTGATCCTCATTGGCCCAACTTTAAATTGCAACAAAAAGATGAGCAATGCTTTATTTAATCTTAGGGCTGGTAAATATAATGGACAACCCAATATACCCTTGAGGGCTTGGGCAAGATAAATGAACTGGTAAATGTGCCTTCAAGGGATTTATTAAGATACTTAATTGTATTATTCTTTAGTCGCAGTTGGGTGCAAGATTCCTTGTTTACTTGCTAATTAGTTTCTTTTATCAAGTTATTTTATAATATTGTTTTTACTTATGAACTAATCATGTGAAATATATCCTCAAGGAATATATATTACAAAGCAGGTAACAGCAAATAGCAAAAAGTTAGCACAAATCTAACGAAAATATTAGTAGAAACACGGGTGTATCTAAAATAAATGAATTTTATCATCAGATTTCATAAAGGGTACAAATATGAAACAATAACAATTAAACAAGAAGACAATATTCAATAATTTCGGCCTTCACTGTTAAAATTGTCAACACTTTTTCACAGTTACAGTTGATGAATTTTTGGAAGAAAGTGATTGAGTCGACGTTTCGGTCTCTATCCTTTCGTTGTTGAGACCATCTTCAGGACTAAAAATGTTTAAAATAGTTGACCCCTAGTGAAATATGGAACAAACCATAATTACCATATATTTTAATAAAGTTATATTGAAAAGCCCGTGTTATCTCAACAAAATTCTCTACTTCAATTGTTTATTTCTTTTGCAAACAAATCATGTCAAATACTTTTGCATATTTCTTTTGCAAATAAATCATGTCAAAAAAACTCATTAATATGTCATATCGCAATCTTAAACTACCTAATCCTCCAATTTTTGTTACTTGCTAATGTTTCTATCAACACTCATTCTGTGCTTTGAAACATTACAAAACATTATGTATATATTGTTATTACATTTTGTGAATAAACATATGCCCATCGCCTATATCTGTTAAGCCAAAATGGCAAGGAGAGGGTACCAACTTTAATTTCAAAGAATCTGTAATGTCACCTGAAGTGGACTTTGTTCATGATGACTATAGAATTCACAATTATTACAATTTCATTATCGTTATTGAAAAATACGATATTTATTGTGTCAGTTTTCCGACAATTTTTTCATTCGTATCCTTCACTGAGAACTATATACTCTTTTTATAACAGTGTTACACCAGAAATGATCAGTTACAAGGATACTTAAAAGATGAATTAAAATATTGATACCTGAGTACTGTTATCAGGATAGTTCGACTGATTCAGGCACAGCAGCTGTGCTTTAGTAATTATGTAGGACACTGAATAGGTCAATCTATTTAAAACAGGTAGGAGAATTCTTATTTAGCTGTTTAGTAATACTCCATAAATTTGAAATAATGGAAAATGTAGCTGTTGAAAACAGTGTCAGTTACCTTTGAAAGGCAAAACAAAGACCGGCATAAACGCACTATTCGTATTTTGGGCTATCCGTCTGGTAAAGCCTCTTGAATTGTTGCCAAATTCAGAGTTGCCGTCTCTATTTAACAGTCTGAAGTGGAACAGAAAAGAATATAGATGCAAGAGATTTATTGGAGATATCTCTAAACTATCTAAAATTATGTTAACCGTCTGCGATGTTTTGAATCTACATCATACCTGAGAAAGCCTTCAAAGGTGGGAGCTTCGGGACTCTCGAGAGCGCATCAGCTTTCGTCTGAGCCGTGAAGCGTATGTTTTATCGTTTGAAGCGCGAAAGAGGACTATTACTCGCGCATATGTATTGTTGTCACTTATGGCGGCCATCTTTGCCTAGTCATAGTGTATATAATAGATTTATATTGTATTTATACAGTTGAACTTGAACTAATCATCATGAAATTGAAAGTTTATACATTTAATGTCGTTTTAGGGATAGGCGAACTCTGTTGCATCTGTTCGTATTTTATTTAAATAATGTTAATATTATATTATGCGCCAGTTTAGGAATAGATCGACATTTTAAAGCGCAGTAAACACAACGTGTTCTATTTATCAAAGGGTATTTATTTTGTATGTTTATGTGTTGGTGCCATGTTTCGCACCAGATATTTGTCAGGAGCCATCTTTAACACAGAAAAGCAACCGATCTTTGCATACAATTATCGGATTTAGTAATATCCTTCTGTATTACGTACCAAGCAGATTTACTTCTGATTAGGTGATCGATTCATGACCTGCCTAAGTACACCAATACATGCAAAAACGAAGTTATATTTATATTTACATAGATCGAATGGTTTGACTGACTTTAATCTTTTATTTGTGGATTGACTTGGTTGGATAAAGGAAACCTTGCAGTTGATCCCAGACTTCTTTCATATTTTCATATAAATGATTTCCTATATGACAGTGCTAATCAAAAGTCTGTTACACATGAAGGAATCCTTATTGTCAGAACTCCTATTGGCTGGAATCAAACTACTAAGGACAAGTACATAGTTGTTTGGCACACTCATAAAAAATGTTGTGTCTCAATCAGAGATCATTTCATTGACTAATTGTTACCAATCCTGGTATACACCATGGTGTTAACGTCAGTATCAAAAAGCAATGTCTACTTTTGCCCATGTAGAATCTTGTATTTTCACAACGTAATGATGAATGGTATCTTCCCCCTAATCAAAGTTAGTTACATTAAGATTTTGTTACAGGCCAGAGTGTGTAAAACAATTGTTACAAGATAACGCATCATATTCGGCCCTTAATAGATCATCTTACAATACCAAAAGGTCATTATAAATAGCATCTTATGCTAGTAAAACACATTTCATTAAGCTGTTATTACAAAACAGAACATACATAACCTTGTTTTTATTGGAAAAACACAATGACAATGTCTTCTTATACTGATGTCGGTAGTTTATGTAACTTCACAATCTATCAATACATACACGCTAATGTGTGCCACTCATTAGCAGAGTTGAGTCCTCTGTTAACTGAGTCAGTAAGACATATCCATCTTCCCTCTTTAAGTGATAATGTTTGATCCACATTATTTTGTCTTTTTGTGGGTTTAACTACTTCTATTACCCACCAGCGCATTTCCCTTTCGGTATGCCCTAATAGCTGATAATGTTCTACCAAGGGGGCATTTTCTTTATGACATCTAATGCGTGATTGGTGTTGTAAGATTCGCTTTTTAACCGGCTGCACAGTCTTCCCAATGTAGTATAAATCACATGGGCATTGTATGCAATAGACCACATTTGGTGTATTGCAATTTGAAAAAGCCTTACGAAAGATGGAAATGTCATTGATCACACATGTCTTTGTGGTTTGTGTAGTGTTACATGCTAAACACATGTTACACTTATGGTGACCAATCAAAGGTACAAGTTGTCTCATATTCTCAATTGTGTCTCTTGTGTTATCCTCGTAGGCATGTACCAATCTATCTTGTAGGTTTCTGCCCCTTTTAAAGGAAAACAATGGTTTCTGAACAAATTCAGGTAGATCACTTAGCAAATTCCAATGTTTATTAACAATCTTTTTGATGGCGTTTGTGTGAGTCCCAAAAGTGGACACACAGACTAGTTGCAGTGTTTTTGGACGATCTTTCACCATCAACAGAGCCTCTCGATCGTTATACCATGCACGTTTCATAGATCTTTTTAATAGTTTAGATGGGTATCCACGTGCTTTAAGTTTATCTTTTAGTTTTCGAGCCTCTGCAAAATAGTCCTCTTTAAAGGTGCAATTCCAGCGTAAACGCAAGAATTGCCCGAACGGCAGGCCATCTTTCAATGCCTGAGGATGATGGCTTTGATAGTTCAATAAAGTGTTTCTAGAGGTCGGTTTAGTGTACAAGGTGGTATACAGATGATTAGTGACATCATTTTTGATTGTGATGTCAAGAAAATTCATTTCTTGTGTGTCCTACTCAATGGTAAATTGCAAATGTGGACTTCTTGTATTTAACCAGGTATGAAAGGCCTCCAGATGTTCTTGAGTGCCCCGCCATACTAGAAATACATCGTCTATATATATCTAAGCCATTTTTTGATGTTAACTAAATATGGGTTAGATATATGTGAAATATGTTCATTTTCAAATGTAGAGACATAGATGTTAGCAATGTCTGGGGCATAAATTGCCCCCATGGCTACTCCTTTTTGTTGTTGGTAGAATGTATTTTGAAAGAGGAAAAAGTTTTCACACAGAGAAATGCGTACACATTCCAGAATGAACTCTGTTGGTACTTCATGAGGTCTAGGTCTGGTTTCTAGAAGATTGTTTAAAATCTGTAACACCTCTTGCTTTGGAATGTTGGTGTATAAACTTTCTGTGTCCATAGAGACAAGAAGTTCATTTTCAGGATCAAACTCATAGTTTTCAACCGAGTTAATAACAGCCATAGTGTCTCTTATGTAGGACGGTTGATTGATTGCAAATGGCCGTATAAAATAATCAGCATACTGAGCCAGGGGTTTAAGAATCGAATTACATCCCGATACTATCGGTCGTCCTGGCGGATTTATGGGATCTTTGTGCACCTTAGGTAGCAAATAAATGGCTGGTACTGTAGGTGCTTTATTGATAAGAAATGCCGCCTCTTTTTCATTGAGCCATCCTCCATCAAAGCCTGATTTACTTAGCGTCAAGATCTCATTCGCTAATCTATTAGTGGGGTTAGTAGTTAGTTTTTTATAGTGGGCAGTTACTGAGAGTTGATTGAGTACCTCTTGGTTGTATTTCTCTCTTTCCCATAAAACTATCCCGCCTCCTTTATCCGCAGGTTTTATCAGGGCATTTGGGAGGGATTGTAGGTTTTGAAGTGCTATTTGTTTGTCTTTAGGAAAATTAGATTTAAATTGTATTTTCCCTTTGAAGAGGTTGTCTCTTTCTATTAACGTTGCATTCTCAAATGTTACAATTACTTTTCTTATCATTGAATTAGTGGGATAAAACGTTGATGGATTTTTTAATCCTGTTCCTCCACGTTTTGTTATTAGAGTGGTATTAGCGAAATAGTTTTTCAACCTTACTGTCCGGAAAAATGTATACATTTCCAATTTTGTCTGGAACAAGTCATTTTTATGATTTCGGTCTACCAGTCGTAAAATTGGTTGCGAGTCTGACGGAAACCTGGAGTATATTGATTGCGGTACCATCCTCGTTTGGATGACCACTGTCTCCGAGGTGGACCGGTCCCTCTGCGTTCCTGGCCTAAAAAAGCCTGGTGCGAGGTCGATGGCTGTTGATCGTATTGCCGATAGGCTGTGTCCACAGATTGGTCACTTCCTGTGTCTGAGTTTGTATCTGAAAAGGTGGTCCTTTTTCTTGTTGGCTGGTTAGGGCCTTGAGGAGTGTAAAAGTCTTTAGTTAAATAGGGATAAGTTTTTTCTTTATTGTATCTTTTAATATCGTTCTGGAGTTTTTCAGTTTTCTTATGCGCATTAAACTCCTCAAATTCTTTGATAATTTGTTGAACTTTCTCAAGAAGAAATTTGCTGTTTGTGATGGTTGAATCACCTAGTATCTTTTTTTTTAGGATTTCAATTTCTTTTGCTAAGGTCTTGAGTTGTTTGAGGGAGTTTCTATGCTTAGCACCATCCAGGTGCGTGAGCACCTGTTGGCTGAGAAACTAAAACCTATTTTAAAATCCTCGTCATCAGTGAAGATTATAGGTATATTACGTATTTGCAAACCTGTTGGAATAATGTTTGCATTCAAGCAATCTGTTAAGAACTTTGCATGCAGTTCTGTACCTACTAGTTTCATTTATTTTAGATACACCCGTGTTTCTACTAATTTGTTCGTTAGATTTGTGCTAACTTTTTGCTATTTGTTGTTACCTGCTTTGTAATATATATTCCTTGAGGATATATTTCACATGATTAGTTCATAAGTAAAAACTATATTATAAAATAACTTGATAAAAGAAACTAATTAGCAAGTAAACAAGGAATCTTGCACCCAACTGCGACTAAAGAATAATACAATTAAGTACCTTAATAAATCCCTTGAAGGCACATTTACCAGTTCATTTATCTTGCCCAAGCCCTCAAGGGTATATTGGTTTGTCCATTATATTTACCAGTATTAAGTGCAGGCAGTAGTCTGTTGTGGACCACTTTTTTAAGAGGTTTTTGTGAAAAGTGTACAATAATATATTTATGTCTGAGGCAGAGACATTGTCATACTCAGATGAGTACATTCTAAAAATAGCTGGAGGCCCTTCATTATTGGGCAATAGAGGACCAGTAACTCAGCTTCATTATGAATCAGCTCTTAACCAACTGGAACGTCTCAAAAAGAAACTAGTACGTACAGAACTGCATGCAAAGTTCTTAACAGATTGCTTGAATGCAAACATTATTCCAACAGGTTTGCAAATACATAATATACCTATAATCTTCACTGATGACGAGTATTTTAAAATAGGTTTTAGTTTCTCAGCCAACAGGTGCTCACGCACCTGGATGGTGCTAAGCATAGAAACTGCCCTCAAACAACTCAAGACCTTAGCAAAAGAAATTGAAATCCTAGAAAAAAGATACTAGGTGATTCAACCATCACAAACAGCAAATTTCTTCTTGAGAAAGTTCAACGAACTATCAAAGAATTTGAGGAGTTTAATGCGCATAAGAAAACTGAAAAACTCCAGAACGATATTAAAAGATACAATAAAGAAAAAACTTATCCCTATTTAACTAAAGACTTTTACACTCCTCAAGGCCCTAACCAGCCAACAAGAAAAAGGACCACCTTTTCAGATACAAACTCAGACACAGGAAGTGACCAATCTGTGGACACAGCCTATCGGCAATACGATCAACAGCCATCAACCTCGCGCCAGGCTTTTTTAGGCCAGGAACGCAGAGGGACCGGTCCACCTCGGAGACAGCGGTCATCCAAACGAGGATGGTACTGCAATCCATATACTCCAGGTTTCCGTCAGACTCGCACCCAATTTTACGACTGGTAGACCGAAATCAGACTATACCCATTTTCAACTTGTCCTCACATACCCTATCTGAACAAGAAATTGCAGTTCTTTCAGCAGGATTAAGCTTTGTCCCTACTTATAAAAATGACTTGTTCCAGACAAAATTGGAAATGTATACATTTTTCCGGACAGTAAGGTTGAAAAACTATTTTGCTAATAACACTCTAATAACAAAATGTGGAGGAACAGGATTAAAAAATCCATCAACGTTTTATCCACTAATTCAATGATAAGAAAAGAAATTGTAACATTTGAGAATGCAACGTTAATAGAAATAGACAACCTCTTCAAAGGGAAAATACAATTTAAATCTAATTTTCCTAAAGACAAACAAATAGCACTTCAAAACCTACAATCCCTCCCAAATGCCCTGATAAAACCTGCGGATATAGGAGGCGGGATGGTTTTATGGGAAAGAGAGACATACAACCAAGAGGTACTCCAACAACTCTCAGTAACTGCCCACTATAAAAAACTAACTACTAACCCCACTAATAGATTAGCGAATGAGATCTTGACGCTAAGTAAATCAGGCTTTGATGGAGGATGGCTCAATGAAAAAGAGGCGGCATTTCTTATCAATAAAGCACCTACAGTACCAGCCATTTATTTGCTACCTAAGGTGCACAAAGATCCCATAAATCCGCCAGGACGACCGATAGTATCGGGATGTAATTCGATTCTTAAACCCCTAGCTCAGTATGCTGATTATTTTATACGGCCATTTGCAATCAATCAACCGTCCTACATAAGAGACACTATGGCTGTTATTAACTCGGTTGAAAACTATGAGTTTGATCCTGAAAATGAACTTCTTGTCTCTATGGACATAGAAAGTTCATACACCAACATTCCACAGCAAGAGGTGTTACAGATTTTAAACAATCTTCTAGAAACCAGACCTAGACCTCATGAAGTACCAACAGAGTTCATTCTGGAATGTGTACGCATTTCTCTGTGTGAAAACTTTTTCCTCTTTCAAAATACATTCTACCAACAACAAAAAGGAGTTGCCATGGGGGCAATTTATGCCCCAGACATTGCTAACATCTATGTCTCTACATTTGAAAATGAACATATTTTACATATATCTAACCCATATTTAGTTAACATCAAAAAATGGCTTAGATATATATAGACGATGTATTTCTAGTATGGCGGGGCACTCAAGAACATCTGGAGGCCTTTCATACCTGGTTAAATACAAGAAGTCCACATTTGCAATTTACCATTGAGTATGACACACAAGAAATGAATTTTCTTGACATCACAATCAAAAATGATGTCACTAATCATCTGTATACCACCTTGTACACTAAACCGACCTCTAGAAACACTTTATTGAACTATCAAAGCCATTATCCTCAGGCATTGAAAGATGGCCTGCCGTTCTGGCAATTCTTGCGTTTACGCTGGAATTGCACCTTTAAAGAGGACTATTTTGCAGAGGCTCAAAAACTAAAAGATAAACTTAAAGCACGTGGATACCCATCTAAACTATTAAAAAGATCTATGAAACGTGCATGGTATAACGATCGAGAGGCTCGGTTGATGGTGAAAGATCGTCCAAAAACACTGCAACTAGTCTGTGTGTCCACTTTTGGGACTCACACAAACGCCATCAAAAAGATTGTTAATAAACATTGGAATTTGCTAAGTGATCTACCTGAATTTGTTCAGAAACCATTGTTTTCCTTTAAAAGGGGCAGAAACCTACAAGATAGATTGGTACATGCCTACGAGGATAACACAAGAGACACAATTGAGAATATGAGACAACTTGTACCTTTTGATTGGTCACCATAAGTGTAACATGTGTTTAGCATGTAACACTACACAAACCACAAAGACCTGTGTGATCAATGACATTTCCATCACTCGTAAGGCTTTTTCAAATTGCAATACACCAAATGTGGTCTATTGCATACAATGCCCATGTGATTTATACTACATTGGGAAGACTGTGCAGCCGGTTAAAAAGCGAATCTTACAACACCAATCACGCATTAGATGTCATAAAGAAAATGCCCCCTTGGTAGAACATTATCAGCTATTAGGGCATACCGAACGGGAAATGCGCTGGTGGGTAATAGAAGTAGTTAAACCCACAAAAAGACAAAATAATGTGGATCAAACATTATCACTTAAAGAGGGAAGATGGATATGTCTTACTGACTCAGTTAACAGAGGGCTCAACTCTGCTAGTGAGTGGCACACATTAGCGTGTATGTATTGATAGATTGTGAAGTTACATAAACTACCGACATCAGTATAAGAAGACATCGTCATTGTGTTTTTCCAATAAAAACAAGGTTATGTATGTTCTGTTTTGTAATAACAGCTTAATGAAATGTGTTTTACTAGCATAAGATGCTATTTATAATGACCTTTTGGTATTGTAAGATGATCTATTAAGGGCCGAATATGATGCATTATCTTGTAACAATTGTTTTACACACTCTGGCCTGTAACAAAATCTTAATGTAACTAACTTTGATTAGGGGAAGATACCATTCATAATTACGTTGTGAAAATACAAGATTCTACATGGGCAAAAGTAGACATTGCTTTTTGATATTGACGTTAACACCATTGTGTATACCAGGATTGGTAACAATTAGTCAATGAAATGATCTCTGATTGAGACACAACATTTTTTGTGTGCGCCAAACAACTATGTACTTGTCCTTAGTAGTTTGATTCCAGCCAATAGGAGTTCTGACAATAAGGATTCCTTCATGTGTAACAGACTTTTGATTAGCACTGTCATATAGGAAATCATTTATATGAAAATATGAAAGAAGTCTGGGATCAACTGCAAGGTTTCCTTTATCCAACTAAGTCAATCCACAAATAAAAGATTAAAGTCAGTCAAACCATTCGATCTATGTAAATATAAATATAACTTCGTTTTTGCATGTATCTGTGTACTTAGGCAGGTCATGAATCGATCACCTAATCAGAAGTAAATCTACTTGGTACTTAATAAAGCAAGCTATTACTAAATCCGATAATTGTATGCAAAGATCGGTTGCTTTTCTGTGTTAAAGATGGCTCCTGACAAATATCTGGTGCGAAACATGGCACCAACACATAAACATACCAAATAAATACCCTTTGATAAATTGAACACGTTGTGTTTACTGCGCTTTAAAATGTCGATCTATTCCTAAACTGGCGCGTAATATAATATTGACAACATTATTTAAATAAAATACGAACAGACGCAACAGAGTTCGCCTATGCCTAAAACGACATTAAATGTATAAACTTTCAATTTCATGATGATTAGTTCAAGTTCAACTGTATAAATACAATATAAATCTATTATATACACTATGACTAGGCAAAGATGGCCGCCATAAGTGACAACAATACATATGCGCTAGTAATAGTCCTCTTTCGCGCTCCAAACTATAAAACATACGCTTCACGGCTCAGACGAAAGCTGATGCGCTCTCGAGTGTCCCAAAGCTCCCACCTTTGAAGGCTTTCTCGGGTATGATGTAGATTCAAAACATCGCAGACGGTTAACATAATTTTAGATAGTTTAGAGATATCTCCAATAAATCTCTTGAATCTATATTCTTTTCTGTTCCACTTCAGACTGTTAAATAGAGACGGCAACTCTGAATTTGGCAACAGTTCAAGAGGCTTTACCAGACGGATAGCCCAAAATACGAATAGTGCGTTTATGCCGGTCTTCGTTTTGCCTTTCAAAGGTAACTGACACTGTTTTCAACAGCTACATTTTCCATTATTTCAAATTTATGGAGTATTACTAAACAGCTAAATAAGAATTCTCCTATCTGTTTTAAATAGATTGACCTATTCAGTGTCCTACATAATTACTAAAGCACAGCTGCTGTGCCTGAATCAGTTGAACTATCTTGATAACAGTACTCGGGTATCAATATTTTAATTCATCTTTTAAATATCCTTATAACTGATCATTTCTGGTGTAACACTGCTATAAAAAGAGTATCTAGTTCTCCGAGTAGGATACGAATGAAAAAATCGTGTCGGAAAACTGACACAATAAATATCGTATTTTTCAATAACGATAATGAAATTGTAATAATTGTGGATTAATTCTATAGTCATCATGAACAGATTAATACAATAACAAAGTCCACTTCAGGTGACATTACAGATTCTTTGAAATTAAAGTTGGTACCCTCTCCTTGCCGTTTTGGCTTAACAGATATAAGCGATGGGCATATGTTTATTCACAAAATGTAATAACAATATATACATAATGTTTTGTAATGTTTCAAAGCACAGAATGAGTGTTGATAGAAACACTAGCAGGTAACAAAAATTGGAGGATTAGGTAGTTTAAGATTGCGATATGACATATTAATGAGTTTTTTTGACATGATTTGTTTGCAAAAGAAATAAACAGTTGAAGTAGAGAATTTTGTTGAGATAACACGGGCTTTTCAATATAACTTTATTAAAATATATGGTAATTGTTTGTTCCATATTTCACTAGGGGTCAACTATTTTAAACATTTTTAGTCCTGAAGATGGTCTCAACAACGAAAGGATAGAGACCGAAACGTCGACTCAATCACTTTCTTCCAAAATTCATCAACTGTAACTGTGAAAAAGTGTTGACAATTTTAACAGTGAAGGCCGAAATTATTGAATATTGTCTTCTTGTTTAATTGTTATTATTTCATATTTGTACCCTTTATGAAATCTGATGATAAAATTCATTTATTTTAGATACACCCGTGTTTCTACTACTTTTTTCGTTAGATTTGTGCTAACTTTTTGCTATTTGTTGTTACCTGCTTTGTAATATATATTCCTTGAGGATATATTTCACATGATTAGTTCATAAGTAAAAACTAGATTATAAAATAACTTGATAAAAGAAACTAATTAGCAAGTAAACAAGGAATCTTGCACCCAACTGCGACTAAAGAATAATACAATTAAGTACCTTAATAAATCCCTTGAAGGCACATTAACAGGTGATTTAATCTTAGCCACTCAATCACGCTGATTGTGATCCAGTCCTTTGTTTCTCACCCGCTGTGCCACTCTAGACCGAGACCAGCAATGTGTAACTCGATCTTGCTCCTATACGAACAGTCAAGCCTAAACTACCGGGCAAGGTACCCTTCAGGTATGAAACTTAGAACTGAACAACTAAACCTTCTTGCAAACTCCTTGTTTCTCCCAGTTCTTCCCTATTTCTTTTTAGAAACTTTGTACCTTTAAGATGAAACCCATTTCCTTACCGAAAGATCCGAATAGTTTATGCTGGATTTGTTCCATGCTGGACAATACATACACCTAAGAGAAAATGCTCATGTTGTCCTTGGATATACAGCAAAGAATCTGGCATCGTTTTCCCCTTTTCTTACCATCTGCAATCGCTAATGCTTTTTGTCTTAATTCATCAACTATTCCAAAGCCATCCTGTCTCGCTCAGTTGTTAAAATCCTTCTCCTAAGCCTTGAAAATCTTATTTAACTAACATCTTTTGAGAAATATGCTTTTTTGTGAACAAAAAGACGGAGGTAGGTCTTTTATATGTTTGGTCTATTATATGTTTGGTCTAGGATATCCTTTTGAACTTGAACTTGTACTTCAGTTGTGATTTTTTTTTTTTTTTTTTTTGTGTGTAGCCATAGAGTGGCAAGGGTACATTGGCAGGTATTGCAAGAGTACGTTGACATAGTGTTGCAATATTAAGGTGTGTGGATGAGTCCTGGATGGACAAGTCTCTGGATTGCCTAAAACAAGTAACTGTCTTACTTCTGAGGATACTAGAGGAGAATGAGTGTTGAGCAGCAGAAGCCCTAAGTCGTGCACTTTTTTAGTATTAAATCTGTTATATTGACAGAATACGGAGCAGAGAACAAGATTAAGTCGCCTACAACCCAGCGGGCCGGCTAGTGAAAATCCAACTGTGCAAGCAAGTCAATGATAATAACAGGGCGTCTAAATGTTAAGCACAGCAAGCCGCCTACAACCCAACAGGGCCGGCCGCGTCTTAAGGAAGATGGTAATCGGTAGACAGTGCTATAGGCTGACGCCCAAATGAATTGTGAAGCAAGAGGCTACGGGGGCCGTATGGCGACCATTGGAGGCGGTAGACCCTGCGTAGTATTCAGAGTTGAAACACTAAACGGAACCAAAATAAAGTGAAACAGTAAAGAAATCAAGGCAAAACCCTCACCCCCCCCCCCCCGCCCCATCTCCTCAGTGAGCCTTCAAAGAAAAGGAGGATAACAGTCCATGTACCCTGTTTGTTAAAGCAAAGCCACCACGTCGGGGAAATAGAAGGGGACCAATAATATGCATTCTTATGGGAGAATAGAGGTGTCGTCAGGGACCAATTTGAGTATGCAGAGATATTGTGGGCAGGTCAGTTCTCGAAATTCTGTGGAGAGAATAGCTAAGAAAGGGGCCCATGTTTTGGCATAGTCTGCATTCTTCCCCACTGCTGCCATGGAGAGTTTCTCCATCGCTAATAGGTTCCATAGCTGATGGATCCACTTTATATGCTCCGGTATCCTGTCCGATTTCCACCTTGTCAGTATAACCCGGAGTGCAGCGTTCACTGCAAGCGCCATTTGTCTCCCCCCTAAGCGAGCACAGAGGAAAGGTTATCGCATTAGGGAGGCCTAAAAGAGTGTACGCAGGGAGCAGGGGTATGAAGGTATTAAAGGCCATGTCGTCTAGTATCTATTCCCAGTAACGGGTTAGTTTGGGGCAGTGCCAGAGTAGATGGAGAAGGGTCCCGGGACTACCACATCCCCTCCAACAGAGGCCATCGCATTGAGGTTTCCATTTGGAGACCCTAGCAGGAGTATAGTACCAATATGTCGCGATCGTAAAGGCCGTTTCCGTGTGGCTCGAGGAATACATAGTGTGCCCGATAAAAGACATCCTCCCACTCCTTGTCAGATAGCGTGCGCCCTAGTTCTGTCTCCCAGCGTTTCTGTCCAGCAGTGCGGGCCCTAGGGAGGGCCGTAGTAAGGAAGGAAGGAAGGAGTAAATTTCCGAAATAAGGCGTTTGTCATCTTTTTTGCTAATTATCCATTTCTCAAATGGCAACATCGGGCGGAATGCAAGGGATCGCGTCTCAGACCCAGCTATCCAATTAATCATCTGGGAGTGCAGATAAAAATCGGTCGCAGACAGATTATAGTCCGATTGGAGTTCCTTAAAAGGGATAAGGCCCGAACGAATAGATGCCCTAAGCGTTTACAACCTCCTTCAATCCAGCGTGTGGCCGCCCCATTATTCATACCCGGCTGAAAGGCGGGGTTCATGAAAAGCGGGGTCAAGGGAGAGGGGAATGTGGTCAGGTTGCCCCTCCGGGAGACTCTATCCCATGCAAGCATCGTGGGACGCGTGACGGGAGAGGAATAGAGGCCCCAAGCTCGAGCCGGTCTCGGTGTCCAGGTATCGCGCCAAATGTGATGGCCCGCCACAGTCTGGTCCATGAATACCCAGTATTTCTCGGTCATGGGGCGATTCCACTCAACCAAATAACGTAGATGTGAGGCGTGAAAGTATCGAGTGACATTAGGGAAAGCTAGACCCCCATATTTCTTAGATCGTTGAAGCTGAGTTTTCGGTAACCGCGGCGCAGTCGAGCCCCGGACAAACCCTTCAATTGCCGATTGTATCTGTCGCAGGACGTGTGATGGGGGTTCTAATGGTAGTGTTTGGAATAAATATAGGGCACGCGGCAGTACGTTCATTTTAACCGCGGACAGTCTCCCAAACCAAGTCAGAGGAAGGCGACGCCATCGATGCATGTCTGCGCAGATCCGTTTTAGTAAGGTCGAGTAGTTTACCTCTGCAGTGTGCGCAAGACTTTTGTGGAGGACCAGCCCAAGGTATGTAATTCCGTCCAACACCCAGTCAAAGAGTCTCCACCGTCAGATGATTGGCGGTGAGATTGAGTACCTGTGACTTCTGCATGTTGATTTTGAAGCCAGAAAACTGGCTAAACATCTGAAGGTCGTCCACAATAGCCGGCAGAGAGGACAGATGGTGTGCCACCGAGAAAATAAGGTTCTCTGCATACAAACTAATAAGGTGCTGGTCTAAGCCAAATGGGATACCACACGCGAGGGGGTTGTCTCGGAGTCGCTGGGCCAGTGGTTCCATATATAGGGTGAAAAGCAGGGGAGAAAGGAGGCAGCCCTGCCGTGTTCCTCGCCCTACTGCAAAGTAATCAGAGAGGACGCCATTGACCCGAACGGCCGCCTGAGGCGCGCTGTAAATGCTCGCGATCCAGCGTCGGAACCGTGGTCCCAGACCAAAGCGCTCGAGAGTCGCAAAGAGGTACGGCCAATGCACACGGTCAAATGCCTTCTCCTCGTCGATCGCTAGTAGAAGGGCTTCCTCCTTTGACCGGTGCACTTTGTCAATGAGGTGACAAATGCGTTTGGTATTGTCCCCACATTGCCTTCCTGGGATGAAACCGGACTGATCCGGATCAACAAGACCCGGCATATGGGGGTTTAGTCTGTGTGCAAGTATACTAGAGAATAGTTTGGCGTCTATATTCAGTAAAGAGATCGGTCGGTAGGAACTGCAAAGCTCCGGATCTTTATCTGGTTTGGGGATAACCAAAATAGAGGCCTGCAGCATGGTGGGTGTGAGGGACCCTGTGTCCGCAAACGAGTTAAACAAACGGGTTAGCAAGGGGGCGAGTTCAGCGCAATTTTTTTTATAAAAAAGGGCACTGAAGCCGTCGGGCCTTGGGGCCTTCTGCAACTTCAGCCGGGCAATTACAGATATCACTTCTTTTATGTGGATAGGCGCCTCCATGGCGTCTGCTTCACCTGCAAGCAAGGGTGTCGCCGCCGCCTCTCCGAGGTAGTCAGAGGGATCAGGGCACAGGGAGGGATCTGCCGCGTAAAGTGAGCTATAGAAGGATCGAAAGGTCGGCACTATGTGGGCGTCGCCAGAGAGGGATTGACCAGACTCCTCTCGGAGCGTTGTAACCGAGTGGGCCTCCTGTTAGCCGCGTAGGCAATGCGCTAACATACGGCCCCCTTTATTGGAGCCAACAAAGTACTTATGTTTCAGGCGGACCACTGCGTGTTCAGCACGGTCTAGATCGAGGTGGCGGAGCTGAAGGCGCTCTCGCTCCAATTGCCGCCATATTCGGGGAGCGCCTGTACGCTTATGTATGGCCTCTAATTCTTTAACTATAGCCTCCAGCTCCGCGCATTTCGTCCGTCTGGTCTTGTTCTCTTAGGCAGCCTTAGCTATGAGAGCACCTCGCGCAACCAACTTAAGGGCCTCCCATACCGAGGAAAGTAGTGTGTCCCCCTCCCCCCCACCATCCCCCCCCCCCCCCATCGTTAGCTGCTATATAATCAGTGATGCAGCGCCTGATATCCGCAACCACCTCTGGGGACCTAAGCAGGGAGTCTCGCAGGCGCCATCGCAAAGCAGAAAAAAAACGCTCAGGGGGGGGAAGCGTAAGGACAGGGTAATGTGCGCGTGATCAGAGAGGGCCCTCGCCTCAATAGTAGACCCCGTGACTAAGGTCCAAGCAGCTGGGGTGACTAGAAAATGGTCAAGACGCGCATATATCTTGTGTGCGGCCGAATAATATGAAAAATCCTTTTCGTTTGGGTGCAGACAGCGCCAGGCATCCCTAATCCCCGCATCGTGCAGCCAATCCCTACCTTTTGCGGAGAGGGCGCCTGCGCCCCCAGTGCGAAAACCAGAACGGTCCAGTTCCCCGTTCATCAGAAGATTGAGGTCGCCACCCACCACCACCACGGGGTCAGGAGAATGCAACACCTCAGCGCAGGCCTCAATCAGAAATTTCTCTGGGCGTTCATTAGGGGAATAGATGGAAGCAATAGTGCAGGAGGAGGAACCTAGTTGGAGTCGCAGAGCCAGAAGGCGCCCTTTAATCTCCGAGACGGTCCCGATTACTGTGCCCCTAAAATGTTTGGCCACTAGAATGGCCAGCCCTCCTCGCTTGCTGTTCGTAGAGGACCAGTACTGGTGGGGGAAGTGACTGTGGCGCAGGCGATGGGTATCAGCTAGTAGTAGGTGGGTTTCTTGGATGAGGCATACATCTCCCCCGAGTTTTCCAATAATGATAACACCGCCCTCCGCTTGACTGGATTGTTAAGACCCCGGGCGTTGAGACTGATTATTTTAAGATCCAGGTGGGAAGGGAGTAGTTAGGTGAGCTCGTAGAAAAGGCGCGAAATCCCAAGGTGGAGAAAGGGCAGGAAGGACGAGGTGGATGGGGATAGCTAAGTGTGTGCGGTCACTGCATACGTGGCTGACGAAAGGACTCACTGAGGAGAAGACCCACCCTACCCATAAAGGAAAAAACAACCCCCAATACAAAACAACATGAATAGCAAAAGCGTTATCAGACCGATCCTGTACCGGCCAAGCACTATATCAAAAAAGGAAAATCCGCAACAGTGCGGGAATGACACAAGTCCGTCATAGAAACATAGTTCAGAGGTGTGGTGACGAATCAGGTCCACGATAGGAGAAGGTCGTCGGCCCTCCGGCCCGCTCGAGTGAAGGGTTCCATGTGTGGGCTATAGAAAGGGATCAGGCTGGGGATGAATTGGCAGGGCTGCCGGCCAGTGAGGCTAGGACACTTTCCCTCTCCTTTGCTCGTGCTGCTGCGTCCGGCCCATGGGATGGCGAGGAGGGTTTGCCCACGGTGTGCCAGCGGTCTGGCCTGGTGGTGCGGGGCGTGAACGCCTTCTGTGGGCGCGACGGGGCCGGAGGCGGGAGACCCAGAAGGTCGGAGGCTTCTTGCAATGATCGCAGCTGGCGTAGCTTCCCGTCGAATTTAAAGATGATGCGGATGGGATGACCCCAGGCATAGGGGATCCCTTTTCCCCTCAGATGTTTAGTAATGGGCCGGAATTCCCGCCGTTTGAACAATGTGACTGCAGAGAGGTCTTGATAAAGTGTTGGAGTAAGTCCGCGGAATTGTAGAGGGTGCGAGTCTCTGGCTTTGCGTAGAATAAGTTCTTTCAGTTGAAAATTGTGAACGCACGCTAGGATATCCGGTGGAGGCGCAGTATTCCAGCGGGGCAAGCCTACCCGGTGTACTCTATCGATTTGGATCTCAGATGTGTGGTCCGGGCCTAAAATATGACGAAAAAGGGCTTGGACAAATTCCCCTATATCACCTTCTCCGCTCCCTGTTTCACTCCTCGAATACGCACGTTGTTGCAGCGGGAGCAGTTCTCTAAGTCCTCCGCCTGCCCTTGTAGGTCAATATGTTGTTCCTTGAGATGGAGGCGTTCCTGCTGCATCATTTCGAGCTCTTCGTCGCACCCATTTTCGTGCTCCTCCAGTGTCGCAACTCGGTCTCCTATCTCTGAGGCATCAAGGCGGACCTCACGGAGATCCACTGCCAGTTGGTCCTTGAGTTCCTGAAGATCCTCCTTAAGTGCGGTGAAGAGCGAGGTCATGAAGGCCTTCGTGGCCGGTGCATCTGCTCCGTCCGTTGCCCCTGCCGCCATTTCCGAGCCCTGACCCACCGTCTTGGCCTGCAGCATGTTTTTTACTGAACGATCCTTTCTAGGCCGCCCGACGCCATGGGGGCCCAACTCCCGGTAGAGCCTGTGTAGTGGATCCCTACCACCACGTAACGCCCGAGAAGGTGGATGCTGCGGTGGGGTGGCCAAGGCCCTGGGTACAGGGAGATTAGGTGTTCTATCGGTGGGGTAGGACCGGCCCGATCGCTGCTTCTATAAGGGAGCTCAGTGATCCTGGTCGCAGGCCTGTGAGATGTGCGCGTGGACGCGGCCGTCGGGCGCCCAGAGGACCTGCACCAGGGCCCGCTGCTCCACCGTGTAGACAATTGCGCAGATGAGGGCTAGTTCACTGTCCATCTATGTGGAAAAATCGCAAAGAGTTGCAGAGCCAGAGGAGGGGGTGCGTTCCACCCCCTGCCCGAGGCACCGTCTCTGGAGGCGCCTCCACCAAATGCGGCACCCCTCTCACTGCGCTTCTTGTGTCGAGGATCAGCAGGCCTCAGGTAAGTGTTACCCTGAGGCCAAGAGGCTCTCCCGCAGAGGTCGCAATGAGGTCTCCACAGAAGATTAGGCCGATAAAGAAGGCCGCCCTCAGGGAGCGACCATACGCAGCGGGAGGTCAGGTCACAAAAGAGGGTGAGCAGCAAGGGGGCGCGAAGAGCAGGGGTATTTAGTAGTGGGCCCAGGAGCAGGCCCCACCTCAGGCAAGGCCCTGCTAGATTGGCTGGCGCCCCCGCCTCTTCAGCTAACGGTGGTCCGCAGGCGCCGATTCCCGCCTCGATGCGGACGTTCCCAGGCGAGCATAGGGGGCAGCAGGGGGGAGCAGCACCAGCCCGACCCTCGCGCAGTCTGCTCCCCCTACCGCCTGTCCTCCGGCGAGCCGCTGTAGCCAGGTGAGGCACCGCAGGGGACCAGCGCCGCCGCCGGTAGGGCCCAGCAAGGCAACGGCGCTGTCTCGGCCCTCTCCCTTAGGCTGCTCCGCAGGGCGGGCCCACGCGGGCAAAACCTCCTCACCGGTGGATAGAGCAGCGCGCTGGCTGGTACCTGGGGCCCCCAAGGGGCGAAGGACGTCTCTGGTAGGTCGCGGGCAGGCCTCGGCGTCCAGGGGGGCTCTGCTTCAGGTCCCCGGCCGCTCCCTGGCAAACTGTGGCAGCTGGGCCCCGGCGCCGCGCCCTGTGCTCGGCTCTCACGCGGCTCTGCACTGCACTCAGCGAGGCCGAGCCGCTGGATTCAGGCGAGGCACCGCAGGGAACCAATGCTGTCGTCAGCAGGGCCCAGCAAGGCCACGGCGCTGTCTAGGCCTTCTCCCCCAGGCTGCTCCGCAGGGCGGGCCCGCGTGGGAAGAACCTTCACCCCGGCGGAGGGAGCAGCGCGCCGACAGGTACCTGGAGCCCCCAAGGGGCGAAGGACGTCTCTGGTAGGTCGCGGGCAGGCCTCGGCGTCCAGGGGGGGGCTCAACCACAGGGCTCCGCGACGAGCTGCGGCAGTTAGGCCCAGGCACCACGCTCAGCTCTCACGCGGCTCTGCACTGCACCCAGCGAGGTCGCAGCGGTCGCCCAGGCTCTCTATGGGCTGTCGCGGGATGTCAGGCAAGCAGTGCTAGTGACCTCCGCCAGCTAGAGCGAAGGATGGAGTGCGATGAAAAAGCTATAATATTCGGCGGGCCGGAGCGACCGTGGAGCACGTCCTACACGGTCGCCATCTTGGACACGCCCCCGTGCACTTTTTTAAAGATGCCGGCAAGGTGGAGCTCTGGGCAACAGCTATCTTGCCATAAGCCTCTGGAACATAACAGTAGACAGATGGAGCGTGGGGTCTGAGAAGCAATGTTACTAAATGGGCATTCTTCCATGGATTGAACGTTGAAACATTAAATATCTCAGCATAAAAGAACCCTTTCATCATACCATTGCACTACAGTCCACTAAAATCTGCATGGTACATTATAACACATGTACTATATTATTTAACATATTTCACCTCTCTGATGCAAGTCTCTACCTCATAAACCATTCAGCCGAAACATACTTGCACTAGTAAGTTAAGGAAATAAAGAAGCTGTTAAGCCATCTCACTGACTGGGTAGTGCCCTTCAATAAATAAATATTCTGTCTGGAGTGATACTGCCCTTCGGCAGTTGAGCTGCTCCTGCAAAATGCTAAAAGACAATCACTTGGCCTAAAATACCAAATTTCACAGATATTGCAAAACCCTCATAAGAGAGTACCTGTAGTGTAGCATGAAACAACCTTTGACCTAGGACGCTGGCATGAAAGGGATATTGAAGAGTTCACAACATCAGTTTACTAAAGCTTCTTGACTAATCACTGTCTCGAAAATATATCTTTTTCCGTCTTGTTGACAGCAAGCACTCCTTCCAGATGACCCTCCTCCATTATCAACAAACAGACACTGAATAAGTGCCACAGAAATAACACAGGAAACTACAGTCTAGCAAAAAAATTATGTTGCAAGATAAAGTGCTGTCTGCTTTTATTGAGATTTGGAAGTAATGTGAAGATTATTTTCTAGCTTGCAGTGTATGCAGTCTCCTCTCAAAGTTTTGAGGATTTTTCACACATTATACTTTTCAGGGGATTCTCCCTGTGTAGTAAATAAACTGCAATCATCCTACGCTCTCTTAAATTCTCTACGTTTTGTCAGACAGCAGCTAACAAAGCTGTGCTTGCAACATCATCTGGTAACATTTTGAGCATTTAGATTCATGGTCCTCCTCAACAGCCGTGGCATCTCTGCAGCACATGTATACTTTGCAACGTCCAGAGTGCTGTGTGCTTTCAGACTCTAGTGCAATTCTATTTGAGTCTTTGCTGAAACCTCCCTCTCTCACATCACAGTTGGTCCATATCAAGTGGTACCCCCTCTGGCCAGATATTGATGACAGATGTATGTCTTTTACTGCTCCCAGCCTTTTGATCAATCTTTTTGAATCCTTGCTGGAACATGGCAGCCTGGGGGCATAGTATGGAATGCAGCGAATGGCTTGTTTTGCCCGTGCATACATTCTCATTGGGCACACCGCGTCAAACTGAGATGTGGTGCCTGATAATGGAGGGAAGAAAGCACATGCTCTAATTTCTTAACTGTACAGGTTCATGCATAACTCGAGTTTAAATTATGGTCCAATGAGCTGTGGCATTTTTCTTTATATTTCTTCACTTGTTTCACTTGTGCTGTTTATATGTTTTCATGAGCACAAAGTGTTCGCTATTTCACTTTAATACACAACCGTAAAAGCATGGTTGAGGCTGCAACTTGATTTATGCAAACCTGATCTGATTGTCCTTTTTGATAATATTACTGTATTAAATTATATTCTTGGGACTATTTTTGTTATCATTTAATGTGTATTATAATTAAGTTATTGCTTCATATTTATCCCTTTATTCATTCCAGTTGAGACATTGTTATATGTTACCACATTTATCCAGGTCTCCACTGGCACTACGGGTGTCTCCTGTAGTTGTTAACATGCGCTAACTCTGTAAAGCGCTCTGATGCCTTCGGGTCAGGTTCGCGCTATACAAAACTCAATAAATAAATAAAAATAAATTGAATTCATGAAAGTCGTAACTCTACACAGAGGGGTCGATTCCGATCTCGGTCGGAGGCGCACCCAACACCATTCGGCCGGGAAAAAAGCCAGGCGAATGCCTGTTTCCCGACCGATTCGCACATTCTTCAGAACGAGCAAGTACGATGCGCACAACTGCATAGATTCCGACCCAGTCGTACTCACCCAATCCAGGTCCTGTTCTCCGACCGAGCCGGATCCGTAAACGCAGAATCGAGTCGCACGGAAGCCAAAATGCAGCCCCGTCCGGCCGGACAAGTACGATGTGCTTTCCGTACGCGCCGAACCCGTCGCTACGCACGGCACGTCAAAGCATCCGGGAGAGGCGCACATAAGCTCCGATTCGCGCCACAACACGATCCACGGCTACGAGACGAACACGCCAGCGACGAGGACGAGGCGAAGCATAGAGAAAGACGAACGAGACGAACCAACTATGAATCCCATCGTGCCGATCCTACCAATACTCTACATCTACTACTGGAACAGGCACGGACGCGTACGGCGCAGAAGGTAAGTCAGACACCAAGCACAAAAACAAACTACACGTACCCGACATATCACACACACACACAGAGGGATGCAGAAATTACTTACACCAGCAACAGCAGCACCATAGGGGCGGGATGGCCATCACCAATACCACATATACACATAGGGGCCTGGATGCCCACCACCACTACCACCCCTACTCGGGGGTGCCAGATGCCTGTCACTACTCCCACCTCCACCCAGGGGGTGCCAGATGCCTACCACTACTACCACCTCTACCCAGGGTGTGCCAGATGCCTACCACTACTACCACCCTCCCCAGGGGTGCCAGATGCCTACCACTACTACCACCCTTACCCAGGGGTGCCAGATGCCTACCACTACTACCACCCTTACCCAGGGGGTGCCAGATGCCTACCACTACTACCACCCCTACCCAGGGGGTGCCAGATGCCTACCACTACTACCACCTCTACCCATGTGGGGCTGGATGCCTGTCACTACTCCCACCTCTACCCAGGGGGTGCCAGATGCCTACCACCTCTACCAAGGGGGTGCCAGATGCCTACCACTACTACCACCTCTACCCAGTGGGTGCCAGATGCCTACCACTACTACCACCTCTACCCAGGGTGTGCCAGATGCCTCACCACCCCTCCCCAGGGGTGCCAGATGCCTACCACTACTACCACCCTTACCCAGGGGGTGCCAGATGCCTACCACTACTACCACCCTTACCCAGGGGTGCCAGATACCTACCACTACTACCACCCCTACCC
Source organism: Calotriton arnoldi (assembly GCA_963921515.1). Taxonomy (NCBI): domain Eukaryota; kingdom Metazoa; phylum Chordata; class Amphibia; order Caudata; family Salamandridae; genus Calotriton; species Calotriton arnoldi. Next base: position 857,652 of record CAWUFW010001839.1, read on the forward strand.
AGGGGTGCCAGATGCCTACCACTACTACCACCTCTACTCATGGGGGGCTGGATGCCTGTCACTACTCCCACCTCTACCCAGGGGGTGCCAGATGCCTACCACTACTACCACCCCTCCCCAGGGGGTGTCAGATGCCTACCACTACTACCACCCCTACCCAGGGGGTGCCAGATGCCTACCACTACTACCACCTCTACCCATGGGGGGCTGGATGCCTGTCACCACTACCACCTCTACCCAGGGGGTGCCAGATGCCTACCACTACTCCCACCCCTCCCCAGGGGGTGCCAGATGCCTACCACTACTACCACCTCTACCCATGGGGGGCTGGATGCCTGTCACTACTCCCACCTCTACCCAGGGGGTGCCAGATGCCTACAACTACTACCACCCCCACTCACAGGATGGCTAATACATGACACAACAAGCACACACCATAAACAATGCAACATAAAGACATCCCCCCCAACACCATGACAAGCGTGTGTAGACTGTGTCAAATGGCTACAACACTGAACATGACTTTGAACATACAATGTGACCCCCTATCACATGTGCCACACATAAATGTGTGTGGCCCCCACAATGCAAGCAGACCATGACCACTGTGGCAATGGGGTCCAACCCCCATCATCACAGTGACCAAAATGTAAGTGTGGGGCCCATACCTGAAGCACATCTTGAACATTGTGGCAATGGGGTTCAAACCCCCATCATCACAGTGACCAAAAGGTAAGTGTGGGGCCCATAGCTGAAGCACATCTTGAACATTGTGGCAATGGGGTTCAAACCCCCATCATCACAGTGACCAAAATTTAAGTGTTGACATTGAAAAAGCTGCAACTGCCAAACTGCATGGATGATTCCTGGTCACAGAACAACAAACACATCAGTGGCAAAGTAGTGCTTGTGTCCCATAGCAAGATAGATTGGGGGAGGCAAACACTGCAGTGCAAATAAGACATACCTTTGGCCATGTGCAGACAAACATCACCCATGGGGGCTGACACTGTCAACATTCATCAATGACACAATGACAGAAGTGACCATGATAATGCAGACCCACATATTTGCACCAATGGGCACACAAATGCAGATACCCTGTGGAGACTGTAGATGTGAGGTGAACAGATACCATACCATGGCAGCAATGGGACACACAAACAATGATCATTGTGCTGACTGATGACCTAGGAGTCCCAGGGACAGCAGGGGAAACCCACCAAACAACATACAGCCAATGGCACACTAAAGACATGCCAATGCAGTGGTGCAGATGCACAAACACAAACAGGCAGACCCACACTGCACATCAAACACAACAGGTGAGGGGGGGTGCCAGTGTCCCCAGGCAACCACACAACACATGATGAGGCCTGAATACCAATTACACAGATGTGCATACAGTGCCACACAAAGGTAACTCATGGATCCAAATCCCCTATGTGGGCAATCAGGCATTGTTAGATGAGAAGGAGCACAAATCACACATGTCACACAAGCATGTAGGAACAGCAACTGACACAGCAAGACACAGAGACACCAGAGCACTACCCCCAGGGTCCCCACAATGTGGTGACCCTGGGCTGCATTACAATCCCACTGTGATGACAAAGCTAGATGTCGTTCACACTGTGAACCACAGTCATGTGTCCTGAGCAACAAACTACCATCACACCTACACAAGCACAAATCAATCAGCACGGCCAGTAAGCCAAGGCCAACATGGAGGCAGGGGTCTAGCCGTGCAACAACTCTCATCTGCACACACTCAACACCACACACCTCGACCTCCAACAATGTGCAGCAGTGAAGCTCACATGCACTGGTGACATTGCACATGCACCCATGACAATCCCATGGGTGGTGGTGGGAACCAAGGTGCAGAAACACATCACACATGGCCACTCAACAAGACCCTTGAATGTCTGACACACTGCACACTACGCTGTACATGACGGCAATACCACACCAACCAATGGGATCCCAGCCACAGTCCCACACCAATGAAGAAGCCAAGGTCACCCACAAAGAACACACATAGACAACTACCAACATTGCAGCCCTGACCCTGAGGAGTGCCAGCAGTCACTCACACAACGTGTCACAATCACTGACAGCTAACACAAACTGGAAATCACATGACAGGTGTAAACAACAAGTGCCAAGGGGAATCCTGACTGTGACCCATCTGCGTCTGCCCACAAACTCAGCCCGCACAGCCAACACACCTATGGGTGACACCCTGATGACCAGTAATGTGCCATGCACCCACATCACAGAGAACCCAGGGAGAAGACTTTGGGGGAACATAGGTCAACTCAGCAAGCATCACAAACAGGAACACCACTAGGGATCCCAGCATGCACAGCAAAATGGAAGTGAACACACAGACCTGCTCATACAACACACACCTTGGGCGCAGGCGATGTCTCAGGAGTACACACTGCCATGAGGGGACTCCACTCCTGTGTGAGGAAAGCTGTGCCATATGTTGCCACAGTAGGGCTCCATCATGTCAGCAGAACACTTGGTCACACAGTCAACAATTTGCACCAAATGAAGGCTCCCGTCACATCAGCCTGGTCATGGGAGTGTCAACGAAATCATCAGCACAGATCCAACACACATGTATAGCAAGTTGCACTGACAACACAGATGAGTCCTTCCCCATTGATGCCCAAACCTGCATGTCCAGTGGAGATGGCCACACGGTCAGGGAAGTAGAATAATTGAACAATGGCAAGCACAACAGATGTGGAGGGGTGGAAGCCACAGATGTGACATTGCTAATGTAAGTAGGAAATCCCATTGCCAAATATTGAAAATATGACACCCTCAGATGCTGCTAAGGATGACATGGATACACCACCGGACAGGACACATTCCCCCTGGACCCCATGGGTTCCTGAACAGTAACACTTCATTTTCATGAGACCAAATATCACCATCACTGCAGCAAGGGCATGGTTAGCATCATCAACATCATGTACATCAGAAGCAAAAGCACTAGAGAACAGAAAGTCGCTTTATTCAGCATATGTGGGTTCAAAAGTTGAAGTCCAGTAAAAAGAAACAAAGGCCAATGGCCAGTCCATCCTGAAAGTCTAAACAGGGTGACAGTGGCAGATGTCACCCTACGCATGCCTGCACTGATAAAAACCAGGGACAATCCCCTCGGAGGGGTATACGGGGGGCAGGCCAGGCACCGCAGGGACAGGATCAGGGCTCACCAGAAGGAGGCAGGGAAGGGGTGGTGGGTGCTGAAGAGCCACTGACAACTGCAGTGGAGGTGTCTGACATGGTGTGTGCCGGCACAACTGGGGGCATGACACTGATGGTGTGGGTGCCGGCACGACTGCAGTGGACCGTGCAGATGGAGTGGACAGGTCCCCCACTGCAGTGCCCAAGTCAGACAGGGTGGTAGTGGACTCCACTGCAGTGCCTACCTCCAGGGGAGGAGAATGGGGATCAGGTAAGGTGGGCAGGACAGAGGGGGAGGACACAGTCTCCACACCAGTGGCACAGACAAGCGCAGCGGGGGTGTGGGGCCGGAAGAGCAAGTGGCAGGGGGAGAAGGCCGGATCTTTTTGGGGATGGTGTATCTGTGGGTGGGGGAACCTGGGGCAGGGTGTGGTGGTGGCACCTGTGGAGTGGGGGCCTGAGGGATGGAGGAAGGATACTTGGTGCCTGAGCTGCAGGGCGGCGGCGGGGTCTTGCTCTTCCGGGTCCGGGGGACTTGCGGATGGGGGCGTCAGTCGGTCTGCTCCTGGGGGAGGGTGTCCGGGGGCGAGGGGCACTCCGCTCCGTGTGGGTGGGCTTCCTCTTCCCCCTGAATGCTGGATCAGCTGGATCGGAGGGGAAGAGGCCGAGGTCACTGAGGAAGAGCCGCTGTGTCTTTGGGGTTGCAGGTGAGGCAAGGGAGAGGGCTTTGGAGGGAGAGGCAACTGAGGACTGCGCAGCGCTCGTGGATGCGTGTGTGTGTGTGTGTGCCTGGGCCCCATCCCCTGTGAGTGTGGTTTCAGTCCCTTGACTGTGCGTGCATGTGCGTCTTGTTTGTGGTGTGTCTGTGTGCTGCTTGTGTCTGTGCTGGTGTGTGCCTGTGCCGGTGTGTGTGTGCTTGGGACAGGTAAGGTGCTGGGGAGTGTGGATGGGGCAGAGGCAGGAGGGGTGAGGGACTGTTGGAGGAGGGACACTGCTGCCGTCAGGGAGGAGTCCATGGACCTATTGCCCCTCTGTAGGGCAGACATGCCCGATGAGATGCCCTCCATGAACGACACCAGCTGAGTCAACAGAGTGGTGTGTGCATGGAGGACACTCAGCATCGCTGTCTGCCCTACATGGAGCTGGCTAAGGAAGGACACAGACTCCTCACTCAGGGCAGCAGGGGACACAGGGGCAGGGGGTGCGGTGCCTGGCCCGAAGGAGACACGCTCCCGAACATGGGAGCCTCCACGGACCTCGGGAATGGGAGCCGATGGGAGGGCGGTGGTGGTGGTGGTGGCGGCGGGGACAGCAACACTAGCTGGGGTGTGGTGGCTGCTGACACCCGCATCCACAAGGGAGTCATCCTCCGAGCTGCTGTGGTCCTCAGCTGAGGTGGATGGTGCTGAGGACTCCTCGGTGTGGCTCCCTCGCCCTCCGTGCCACTGGGTCCCTCCGACCACTCCTCGGCTGCTGACCCAGTCTGGCTCTGCGGCTCCTCCTGGTCCGTGGAGCTGTCCCCTCCTGTGGCTGTGGATGTATCTGCAAACAATAGGGAAACAGACAGACATCAGTCACCTGCACCGAACGCACACACCACAGTAAGTACAGCACATTACAGTGCAAGCCCTGGCATCCTTAGTTGAACATTGCCAAAAGTGCCCAAACAGAATAGGAGTAGCCAATTGTCAGTCTGATGGTCAACCATGGCACTCGCATCCCTCCTGGCCTTGCACACATCTGTCTGGTGTCTGTTGGATGGCAATACCCCAGTGTGGACACATGCACCACCTACACAGTAGTTGGACAGTGCAGAAAACACGGTGAAGCATGTGAACATGCACACATCACAACTCTTGCCACTGAGTCAGTACAGGTGTCCGGATGAAAGGGATGCCCAGAGTCAAATATGAAATGCATGTGATGCATACCAGCGACAGACACCATGATGCACCCATGTCCTGATAGCCATTGCCACAATGGTGTGCATGTAGCACATGTCACTCCCCTGCAGGATCACTCATAGGAAGTTACATGCCATGGCACAGGCATGCCTGCTAAGTCATACGTCACTGTCTCCAGTCACATGGGCAGGGCAGCCAGACAACAACAGTCTGCACTGTCACAATAGTAGGTCATGGGGAATGCAAGTCCTGGAGCTGAACAAGTGCACATGTACATCCCCCACACACCACATCATCTGAACCCTTATCTGTCCACGTCATACCGATTGGACATATGGGAGACCTGTAACACAACCCTCTGAACCTGAGCACCTCACAATCTGCTGTGAATGGGAAACAGCTGCCTGAACTTCACATTCGCATACCCCAGTCTGCACGGTCAGGTGATCAAACACCTATGTGTCACCCAAGTATCGTCTACTATGGTCACATCTCCGGTGGCATGCTGAGCCCCAACCGAGAGACACCCCAGCAGTCATGACAAGGAAGCCACAGCACACTGACACAGAGGCAGACACCTGAGGGGACATATCACTGAGCACAACGTGTCAGCTGATACACGGGAGTGGGAGTACAGAGTGTATTGTATGGCCTGGAGTAGGCATGACTGTCCTGCCCCACATGAATGAGGGATGAGCCCTGGACAGTAGGCAGCTGGCTAAGTATGTGTGACACACGTAATATACACACTCCTGGAGCCCAAGCATTGTTCCCACCCGCAGCATGGGTGTGTGCCAGATACCCCAGGCACATGTGGTGGATCAGCTCAGCAATTGGACCACATATCAAAGTAACACGCAGATTACATGTCAGAACACAGGCATTGTGTAAGCAAAGGACCCACCCATGATGCCCACCACAGAGTTAGGGGAACAGATGCTGTCCCCCACCTTGAGTCAAGCAAACTGCAAGGACACAGTACCCAAGTGACACAATTCCCTGACTGCAAGGGCCACACCTGGGTATCAGATGAGGAGTGGGCAGTGCACAATCGAGGGACATGGGTCCTGGACCACATGACTGATGTACTGTGGAAGTTTAAGTAGGCCAGAGGAGGGCACATAGCATGGCAGACAAAGTTCACAATGCAGTCATGGACTCACCCCCTCCTTGCTGCTCTCTAGCCTTCAGCTGCCCATCCAGATCAGGGAAGACCACCGCCAGGATCCTGAGCATGTGGGGGGGTCAGGGTCCGGTGTCCGCCCCTCCTGCGAGGAGGCGACAGCTTCAGCTGGACCCGTGCGATCCTCCGGGTCCAGCCCCGAAGGTCCTGCCACCTCTTCTGGCAGTTGCGGATCCAGCGCTTGTAGTCCCCACGGATCTCACTGCCCGGACGATGGTCAGCCATATCTTCTGCTTCTGGTGGGCATCAACCTGTGAGGATGACAAAGTGAGAATGCCATTACTACACATGCAACATATCCGTGCATTACACAGTTGGATATACATGTCTCAATCACAGGGGCACATGATGTACACAGGCAGTGCAACGATGGCTATGGACAGTATGTCAGCAGTTACTACATGGTATCATTGCCTGTGACGTAAAACCTGGTTTAAATTCACTGTCACTGCACTATACCTGTTCAGTGCATGTAACTACACACTATGGGGGGTGACAACTACTCAGTGAGCCTGCTAGCCAGTGGCGTGCAGACTGTTAGCCTTGCTAGTCAGACAACATGCACATTTAGTAAGGCAGTGGACAGCACACTCCCCTGCTTTCCCATACAGCTTGCTGTACTGTGGAAGGAGGCTGTCCAGCAGGGCCTGGTTCTCCTCAGTGCTGAAGGCTGGGGCTCTCTCCACAGTACGTGCCATTGCAGGGTCCAGAGGGTGCAGATACAGCAGCAGTGGTGGTGGCAGATGTCGTCCTGGAGCATGTAGTGCAGGCAAGTGAGCTCTCAGGGGAACAGCCAGCATTATATGTGTGCTGCAGAGGCAGATGCTATCCCATGTGTCCAAAGTGATAGGTCCAAGTCTTTAGCATCTTCTGAATCTGGCCAATCCATGGAATTGCACCACTTACACACGCCCACAGCATCCTTCAAAAGTTCAACTTCATGACACCCATGAATTTGCAACTTTGTTGTGGGTGACCAACTGAATTTCCAGCATCAGACTCGTTCAAGATTTGAAAACGCATCCGTTGCCAGGCCAGGCCATAGCCAATGGGTGCGCACCGATCGGTCCATTGCTGTTCAACGCGTATTGCGGATACAACGCGTACCCGCTCACAGTGAATGCAATGGGCCGGCCGGGCACACCGATCGGTCCATTGCTGTTCAACGCGTACCCGGATACAACGCGCACCCGCTCACATTGAATGCAATGGGCCGGCCGGGCACACCGATCGGTCCATTGCTGTTCAATGCGTACCCGGATACAACGCGTACTCGCTCACATTGAATGCAATGGGCCCGCGGGCACACCGATCGGTCCATTGCTGTTCAACGCGTATTGCGGATACAACGCTGCACTCGCCACATTAAATGCAATGGGCCGGCCGGGCACACCGATCGGTCCATTGCTGTTCAACGCGTATTGCGGATACAACGCGTACCCGCTCACATTGAATGCAATGGGCCGGCCGGGCACACCGATCGGTCCATTGCTGTTCAACGCGTATCCGGATACAACGCGTACTCGCTCACATTGAATGCAATGGGCCGGCCGGGCACACCGATCGGTCCATTGCTGTTCAACGCGTATTGCGGATACAACGCGTACCCGCTCACATTGAATGCAATGGGCTGGCCGGGCACACCGATCGGTCCATTGCTGTTCAACGCGATATGCGGATACAACGCTGCACTCGCTCACATTGAATGCAATGGGCTGGCCGGGCACACCGATCGGTCCATTGCTGTTCAACGCGCATTGCGGATACAACGCTGCACTCGCTCACATTGAATGCAATGGGCTGGCCGGGCACACCGATCGGTCCATTGCTGTTCAACGCGTATTGCGGATACAACGCGTACTCGCTCACATTGAATGCAATGGGCCGGCCGGGCACACCGATCGGTCCATTGCTGTTCAACGCGTATTGCGGATACAACGCGCACTCGCCACATTGAATGCAATGGGCCGGCCGGGCACACCGATCGGTCCATTGCTGTTCAACGCCGCACCTGGATACAACGCGTACCCGCTCACATTGAATGCAATGGGCCGGCCGGGCACACCGATCGGTCCATTGCTGTTCAACGCTGCACTCGGATACAACGCTGTACCCGCTCACATTGAATGCAATGGGCCGGCCGGGCACACCGATCGGTCCATTGCTGTTCAACGCGTATCCGGATACAACGCTGCATCCGCTCACATTGAATGCAATGGGCCGGCCGGACACACCGATCGGTCCATTGCTGTTCAACGCGTATTACGGATACAACGCGTACCCGCTCACATTGAATGCAATGGGCCGGCCGGGCACACCGATCGGTCCATTGCTGTTCAACGCTTATTGCGGATACAACGCGTACCGCTCACATTGAATGCAATGGGCCGGCCGGGCACACCGATCGGTCCATTGCTGTACAACGCGTCCCTGTACAAGTCACTGGCATATGTCACCATGCCTGTCACAGGTGAATATATGCCAGCAACATATACTTCCCAGGGAGTGAGGGGCACACCTACAACACCACACCCTGTCCACACTGTATCCTGAGGCATGTAAGGCTGCATTACCTATTCCGTGTATGGGGGTGAACATGTTGTTCTGTGGGTGGCACTTGGGGCAGCCACTCCCAGGCTGTGCACGTGGTCATGGGGACAGAATCCTTGGTGTTTCATGTACATGACCACTGTGATGTGCAACTGTTCATTTCTGTGCATGTGGCATGGTCACATTTCACGGTGGTGTATGTGTATGTCATGTCACATACCCCCTGAGTCCCATGTGTGACGGTATGTACGTCCCAGGGTGACCCATTGCCACAATGGTGATGGTCCTCCACAGTCTGTGTGCATGTTGTGTTTACAATGTCTCTGATTCCATGTGCACAATGGGAGACAGTCTCCACATCCACGTTGTTTGTGCATGGACTTTGATGTTGTACGTGTGTGTGTCACAGACGTCCATGTCTGTCCTGCAGAGGCAACAGGGACCACTACCTGTGGGGGTCATGGTTGTTTTGCTGTGGTGTATTCATGATACACCATGTCATGCCAGTGTCCATGTGGCAATACAGGGTCCCTGGGAATCTACCTGTCGTTGAGCTGTGATGCCTGGGGCACATCTGTCCTCACATGTCACTGTGGGGGGTGTTTGTAACATGGCAGCAGGAGATGGGAACTGTGACACGGCCTCATGATATCCCATGGCACAACCTGGGACTTGTTGATGCCACTTGTTGAACTGTGATGTTAGATGTTGGCCATGTATGTGCCATACATGTCCTTACGGAACTGCACACATCATGTACTTGTGCCTCATAATGATGTATCATGTGATATTGAGTATGGTCAATGCCACATATGTGGGGTGACTGACAATCTTTCTTTCTTCACCTATGCACTGCAGGGCACCAGCTGTCCATAGACCATTCCCTGACCTTGCAACCATGGTGGAACGGGACTGCATCCGACGGTACTGCTTCACCAGGCCGCTGATTGAGGTGTTGACGGTGCGGTTGGCCCCACATTTGCAAGCTGGCCGGACATACCCTACAGCGCTGACCCCCAAGGTGAAGGTGATGGCAGCCCTACATTTCTTTGCCACCGGTACCTTTCAACACACTGTGGCGACTGCTGGTGGGATGTCACAGACCATGTTCAGCCGTGTGCTCCGCGATGTTTTGGAGGCTATGTTGATTTACCTGAACCAGTACATCTATTTCCTAGACTCCAACAACTCACTGACGTGAAGAGGGACTTCTATGCCCTGGGGAGGATGCCGCATGTCATTGGCTCCATTGATGGGACACATGTTGCTTTGGTACCACCACAGGCCCAAGAGCAGGCATACAGGAACCGCAAACACTACCACTCGGTCAATGCACTGGTGGTATGTCTTGCAGATATGAGCATCTCACACGTCTGTGCCCGTTTCCCCGGTTCTGCACACGATGCCTACGTGATGAGGAGTAGTCGCATCCCGAGGATGATGTCACAGATGCGGAACCAGCGTGCCTGGCTTGTTGGTGTGTACTGACTTAGTGCCATTGTGTGTGTTCTGCAATGTAGTGTTCCACCCTCTTTTCCAACTCAGCTAATGTGCAATTGTCTGTATGTAGGTGACTCCGGATACCCCAACATGCCGTGGTTGCTGACGCCCTCAGGAACCCTGTGACACCAGGCCAGATGCGCTACAATGAGGCACATGGTCGGACCAGGAGAGTGATTGAGCGGACATTTGGTCTCCTGAAGAGCCGCTTCCGCTGCCTGGACAAGACGGGAGGGGCCCTCCCATATGCCCCAGCAAAGGTGTGCAAGATTGTCATCGTCTGCTGCATGCTACACAACCTGGCAGTGCGGAAGGAGTTGCCTCTCATCCTGGATGACGATGACCAACATCCGCCACCTGTGGAGGATCCTGGCCTGGACCACGATGCCAGTGATGATGGTGATGTCCGCACACAGCTCATCACCAACTTCTTCAGCTGAATGTGAGTATCCAGAGATGTCATGTCAATGATGTGAGTATGCATGATGTGTTGGTGGTGCTCTGGTGCTGTTTGAGTGTGTCCATGTGCTACATGACTGTATGCCTGTAGCGATGTGTCCTTACAGGTAGTCTGTACTCCCCAACAGTGTTGACATGCTAACTTGGTTCTGGGTGGGTATCTCGTGACATGTATTGAGCATGAGTATTGCAGTTCTGTCCTGTTCTTCAGTGCTTTTGACTGTGTTTCATTTCTGTCCTTCACAGGGTACTTTCAGAGTGGTTTGGTCAACTGTGATCCCCGACACTGTGATTCGACTTCCAGGGTGGTAGCTGTCGTGTCCCTACAGGTGATGTGCGCCACACCCATGGACTTCCTTCCTTCTACACTTGTTGACTGTGTGCCCGCTGCCAGGTGGGATTGCCTTGCATCTGTAGTGGTTACAACATGTTGCAAATGTGTAATAAACCTGTGCTTCACTTTGTGATGTGCGTTGTCTGTGGTCACACATCTGACTGACATTTGCTTACTGCACCAGTGGGCTAGTTGACAGAGACTGTGAATAGGTGTTGGGTCTGTGCAATGCACCGTATTTCCTGGCAACATCATTGTAGGCGATGAGTCAGATGGGCTAGGTGTGTATATGTTGTGTAGCCCTGGTGGTGTGTCTCCATCATATGTGTCACGTTGCCATGACTCACATGCCTGTGTTGTACTTGCTGTAGCAGTTAGCATGCACAGTGTAATTTCGCAGGTCATCATCTCCATGACAGGAACCACGTTGGAATCACAACAGAGGCAGGTATGGTGTATTAGTGTGTTTATTGTCATACATGTGTGTGTATAGTGCACAGGATGGTGGGTGCTGTACATTTTGATTTCAATCCTAAGTACCTAGATGAATTGGAAGTCCTGGTAGCAGATAGGTCCAGAATAAAGTCCACAATCATCTGATACATTGGTCCAACTTGTACTCCCCATGTCATGTGGGGGAGTTGTGTTGCAGTCAACAGGGTGAACAGTTTGCGCACAAAGGTGATTATCCAGTACAGGTTTTGGCTTCCTGGGGGTTGCACATGGCCATCGGCCTCTCACTTGCCCCTCCTCGGACGACCCCTCTTCTTTGGGGGGGGGACCCTCAAGTGCAGGCTGCTGCGGTGCAGGGGACTCTCCGCCAGAGTCATCCTCCCTCCCTGTGGCAGTTGCAGTTGTTTCAGCACCAGATGTTGTGGGCACACAGGGAGGTGTTGACTGGTTGCTGCTCATCTGGCGGAGGCATTGTAATATGTCCCTATGCACCGCCGTCATCTCTTGCAGTGTGTCCCACTTGGACTCCACGCGGGACATGTGCGAGTCCAAGCGGGCATGATGGGCAGCCTGCTGCTGTTTAATGTCCCTGAGGAGCCCCACTACCTGGCTGAGCTCTCCGGTGCTGGACTGGTACGCATCGGCTATGCGTACCAGTTGTGGGTCATCATGCAGTCCAGTCCCCTCTGCGATCAGTGACCTATGTCTCCCACCCCTCCCACCACCCCTGGCGACACGTGCAGTACCTGAGGTGGCACGCACAGGTGACCCTGGGCCCCCTTGGGGGTTGGTGTCCATAGCCCCACGTTGGTCCAGGGTCCCTGTGCTGGTGGTGGTGGTGCTCCTTGGTCTGTCTGTGTCAGCAGGGGTGGTATGTGTGTTGACAGTCGTTGGAGGGGTGGGTGCAGGGGGTGCAGCTGGTGGTCCTGCTGGTGCTGCATGATGACTTTCTCCGGAGGTGCCAGGTAGGTCTTCGTCATCCGAGGAGGGCAGAGGCTGTTCCACACCAGTGAGCTCCGTTTCCCCTTGAGCCTGGGACAGGGATTCCTCAGCGTCTGCTGCTGTGTCCCCATCATCACCTGTTTTTGGGAGACACACACAATGTATGTTATGTTTCTGCAGGCATGAATGGTTGACACACATGACAGTTGTGACTGTACCTCTGGATGCGGGCCTGTACATTGCATTGTCCTAAGTTGTCACAGTCAGGGGTTGATATTGGTGTAGCACATTGTCCTGCATACTTTGGGCATTTCTATATGAATGTTGGGGTGTGTACATGGTCTGCATTGGTTGTATTTGGTTGACATCCGGCCCTCCTTCCCACCCAGCCAGATATTCCACCATGGAACGTGCTTCCATTGCAGGGAGTGCAAGTTGTCTTTCAGGATGTCAGTCAGTGGTGTCCTGCTGTTGGTTGGTGCACAGTTGCCAGCAGGGCCTTGTGCTCCCCACAGCAGTACCCAGTGTCAGCCATCTTGTCAGTTCTTTTCCACTCCCTGTGATGTGCGCATGGTTCAGGGTGGTGTTGATGGGACAGTTGTGGGGGTGGCCAATATCTGTGACTACCACTCCCATGATGCTATTGGCTACACTGACTTACCCAGCATACACAGAATTCCTTCCTTTCAGTGAGCTTCCCTGTGAGGTGGTGTTGTAGTGGTGGCTACATGTCTGGATGTGTTTGTTAGTTATATTTGTGTCACTGCCTAGCTGTAGTTGTAGTTTTGTTTGTACATGTGATGACACAGTTACATATCACTATGAGTTGGCATGTGTTGTGTTTATCTGACTGACATACACATTTTGGGATGATTCTGTTCTGGTTGGTGTGTATTTGCTTAGGGTGCATGGTTTGACTCTCCCCTTGACAGTGATGTGTGTGTATTGTCGCACAATATTGTGTACATTTGTTGTGTACTCACCAGGCTCTGGGATGTTTTCTAGTCCATAGACGCTCACTGGTGGTAGGATGGCCCGCACCTTCTCCTCCCAGGGCCTGAGGTATACTGGTTTGGCAGGAGGGCCACTGCCGGTGTGTTGGCTCAAGAGGTAGTCCTTCTTCAACAGCTCCCTGACCCTCCTGCGCACGTCATACCACCTGTTCTGGATGTTTACCTTTGTCCGCAAACATGGTGATTGTGCGTTCACCCTGTCGACGATCCTCTCCCACATCTTGGTTTTCTGCGACATGGGTGTCTGTTGGACCAGTGTACCAAACAGCTGTGGCTCTACCCTGAGGATATCATCTACCAGGACTTCCAATTCACTATCTAGGAACTTATGATTCTTCTTTGGGGGCATGGTGATGGGTGGTGATGGTGAGTGATGTGTGTGTTGGTGTGCAGGTGAGGGTGTGTGAGTGTGTGTTTAGCTGGGTGTATGTGAGGGTGCGATTTGTTGAGGTGCTGATGGTGTGTGGCTTGTGTGATGGATGAGCTGTGGGTGGGTGGGTGGTTGCTGTCTGTTGTGTGCTGGCAGGTCATTAGAATTTGCAAAGGATCATGGTAGGGATTTGTGTCCTTTATATGGGTGGAGTTGTGGGTGTGTCTTTGTTCCCTGCCCCCCCCCAGTATTTATTGGCTTTGTAATTGCTTGTTTGGTCTTTTTTGTGTGTTTTTCCCTTTGTACTTTTTGTGCATGTAGGAGACGTTCTTGTGACCGAGTCGGACCCTGCAGTTGTCTCGTACGAGCTTCTCCGAGTCGTTCACGCTGTGTTTGTGCTGTTTTCTATGCTGCGTACGCGTCGGTCGCGGTGTATTGGGTTGCTTCTGCTCGCAGTTTTGTATGCGTGTCGGTTGTACGGCTTGGGCTCCGTGCGACTCGGTCGTGTTTTCCACGCGTTGCATCGTACTGCGCGGGTCGGACTTTGCGGGTACGTTTCGTTCGGGTTCATTCCTGGTGCATGTCGGTCGGTTCGATTCGCGTGGTTTTCCGGCCGGATGGCTGTTTTCCGCGCGGCTCGGTCGTTCGGCTTGTGTTCCGTACGAGTCGGTCGGATTTTGCACGCTTCTCATCATACTTTGCGGGTCGGCCTGCACCTGTACGTGTCGGTCGGTATTAATTCCGGCTCCGAGTCGGTCGGTACGTTTTCCGGCCCGAATCGGAATCGGCCCCCAAGTCTAGTGTTGGCCAAGACCTTTCATTTTTATTAAAATTATATTTAAGTTTTTGTATGGTTCACCTCACTGTGAGTGACAACGAGCTGCTCTTTCACAATGGGCACATCGGCACACAAAGTAGTTTCCTTCAGTGACCGGGAACTACTATGCAACCATGTGCTTTGTAGTGACAACGTTGAAGCTTTCACAACAATAATTTTTACAAAAAGCTTGTCAAAATAAAATGTGCATTGGCAAATCCAAAAAGCTGTAAACCAACGCCATATTAATGGTTTTGCAAATTCTTTATTTTTATGTTTGCCATAATCTTGCAGAGGCTGGCTTTACACTGACTTTCCATTATTACTATGTTTTTGGGAAATACTAGCATGGATCAAACATGTTTTACTAAATGATGCTTCAATGAGATGGTACCTAAAATTACACCGAAGTATAACAGCACACTTGTTATTCTAGTTGCCTATTTTTATGTGTATATTTTATTTTGAAAACAAAGAATCATCAATCTTACTTTGAAGCTCCTGATTGCATCTAATCAGAGAGCATTCTGGAAGCTGGAAGCATTATAAGTCCCCTCATAATGTTAAACTTTGTGAACATGTCAACACAATTTTATACTGGAACCACTGTCAGTAGTGCATGCTGAGCTCGTTGCACTTCCTTATAGCTCTCACCCTAATAATAAAAGCTTTCCATTAATGAACCATAAATACAAGTTGGAACAGAATGGACATATCAATATGAATTTTACCTTAACTGCAGACAATGCTTTCACAGATCCATAATGTAATACTGTGAACTAACAGCTAAAGGGTTTGTGCTGCTTCGGGGTGGGCCTGCTTGTCCTAAGGACGAAATTGATATGAAAACTTGTTGCCATTGACCCCACACAATATGTCCTGGGCATCGTGGTATCATCTGTGTCCAACTGGATATACCTCCCAATCTTCTCAATGTAGCTCGGTGTCATTGACTGCCGACACTGATATCGTCCCTGCTTTGTGAGCCTTTGGGTGTCTGCTTGTATGCCAGCTCAAACTAAGTGAGTGCTACAAAAATCATTTCAGTTTTCAGACACAGATAGCCTTGCTACTTGCATAGAGCTGAAGGAGTTCATCCTTTGGACTCTGAAAGACCCACACCTATTTTGCACCTGCTACTTGATTGCAAACTGCTGCATGTTGTGGGAGTTAATCTGTCATCCGCGATTGGTCTGGAGTGAAAATTCTACTGCAACTATTATGTAGCATGCAAAGGAATTTCAAATTTTATTTTAATATTGCTGGAAATAAAAACTATGGCTGAAGCCTAATAGTTTTTGGGAGAAAGCAAAGGAAATTAAGTTGCAGTACTCCAGTCGTGCGGTTACCAAGGCTATCCGCTTCACTCACCTTGTTTGACGATAATCGCTGAATTGTTTGATGAAGTAGCGAGCACGTGCTCTTGACCATTTTGAATATTTTAGCTCAATAAAAGGTCTGTGGCGCAAATGCTGTTGAAACCTTTCAACAGCTGTGCTTCCGATGGGATATTCCCCCAATATTGAAGACCAATGAAAATTGAGGTATATTCCTTTGGCAGCTTTCCCTACCATCATTTTTATTTTGGCACGGGTAACGGTAGGTAGACCTCCTTCATCCAGAAGTGTTTATATACATAGTATAATCGCTGTAATCTGTTCCAGGCATTTGATTGATTGGTTCATATTGTGTCAACATTGCCTCGTAATTCCTTGTTATGTAGAAAGCTTATTCCACAAGTGCTTTTTTAGTAAAATTGTTTTCCTAGTGATCTGTTTTTAGTTTGCAGATATTTTGTATGCTAAGTAGATGTGCCCACATTGCAGTCACAAGTCACTTCAAAATCTGTGACATTGAAATTATATTTGTAAAGCATGGTGTCACATAGAATAATCAAAAAACTTAGCACAGTTTTTATTCTTGCTATTTGCTCAGTCCTGTATTTCATTTCCTTCCAGTATTCAGTGACATTATTTGAATGAACCAATAGATGGTTGAAATTAGAAATAGTGTGATGGCATTATTTCCTTTAAATGGGTGTCCAGTAGATTCTGAAGAAAGATCAGTACTAATTATTTGAAAGCTGTCTCCTAGGCAATAACATATATATATATATATATATATATATATATATATATATATATATATATATATATATATATATATATATATATATATGGTGTCTGGGACAAGAATATTTCTTATTCAGCTGCATATCATGCTTATTTAAGCTCTTGTAAAATTAATGAGGTTTCTGTATGCCACAATTTCGTAAAATTAAGGCTGATAAAACACAAGGGTACTTTTGCATTCAAAATGACCCATGCAGTTTTACCATCTTTATTAGAGAAAGTTCTAGAATATATGATGTGGTGACTTGTTTAGAATAATTTATGTATGAGATGATTGTGGTGTTGTATATTTGATTATTAATTGCAGCAAAACTTCCCGAAGTGAAATTATCAATCCCAATAAATTTTCCATAGTATAGATTAAATAGGTATTCAGTCAGACTTTCTTTCACTACCCATTTGATTTTGCATTGATTCTCCATTATTACTATTTTTAAATAATGATGCTTTAAAGAAACCTATTTAAAAGTGTTTAATTATACTGTAATTTAGCAAAACCTTCTGCACTCTTCACCCGCTTTTTTAAGTTGCAAATGAGTTTTGGTATATTGTTTGCATTCAAAATAAAATCACCAGTCTTGCCTTGGTTCTTCTGTGTTTTTTTGCATGTGATAAAGGAGCATTCTGTGTGTGTTATAAATACTCACAAATTGTTACATATTGCAAAGATGTGTACATATTTTTATATTGAAACTACTGTCATTAATGTAAACTGAGTTTACAGGTCACTGTATTTCCCAAGAACGTGTGCTCTAACAATGAAGGCTTCTTGTTAATGAGCCATACATACCACGCTGACCATTTGTGCCGATGGATGCATATCTTGTCTTAGCAAGAGCTGATTCACAACCATTCTATGGCACTATCCTATAGACAAAATGAACATGCATACTTGTTGGGATGCCAAATAGTAAGTCCTGGATCAGGGCCAGACTGGCCTTGGCGGGCACAGTGCGTTTTCCTGGTGGGCCGGAAGGGTGGGGGCTGTTTTTTTAGCATAGTGGGGGGGGAGGGGCAGGGGGGGGACCAGTTTTTTTACTGGGGCCAGTTTTGCAGCTGTGCTAAAATGTCGGCCCTCTGTAAGATAAGGGGCAGCAGTGCTAAAGCGGCCGGCAGTAGGCTTCTCACTAGCACCAGGGCAGGTCCGTCCAGCTGAATTGCCTGCCAGGGCTGGTTTGTGTTCCCTGTCCGGCCCTGTCCTGGATCCCAAACAATGGGAATTCAACCCTGAAAAAGATCACAGTGTAGAATAGTTGATTACAGCAAATTTCAACCACTGCTAGTCCAGGCCACTCCGAAATGTTTCGCTACTCTTTTTAAAGCCTTTTATAGCATTTTATACCACTTAAGAGAATGAAAATTAAGAACCCGGCAAAGTCCCAGACCCCAACATAATGTTCGCAATATTGAATAGAGTTTTTATGTATCCAGTGGGAGATTTAAGGATCAAGTCAAACTAAAGAAAAAAAAAATCACAGTAAGGATGCCATTTTGAATAAAAGATCTTAAAATATCCTCTCTGCTTTTAAGTTCTTGCCATTAAAACCTGCTCTATCTTCCCCTTTTGCGACTTTTGGATAGGTACCCCCTTCCTGTAAACTACAACAGAAAATTATAAAATCTTATAGAAATCAAACCTAAAAATGTGTCGGGTTGGCCAGAAGCTTTAAGGAGTTTTAAAATGAATCCGTGACTTTAAGAATGCCAATAGCATGTTGGGTGTGAGCAGAATGATAGCTTTGGGAATGTGGAAAATTGTAAGTGGAACAGGGTTGATCATTCTTTCGCTTTTGGACAATATTGAAGGACGCACTGAGACAACTTTAGGGAATATATTAGCTATTGAACATGATGTACAAACTAACCAAGTCTGTCATAGGGCCCATAGTGAGAACCTGCTATCTGGGAACCATTAGACGTATAGAAGAGTTAAGTACTGCAGAATCATCATGAAAGTTTGGATTGTGTGAGTACAAATCATTTACATGCTCAGACTTTTCTACCAGTACTTCAGGTACGAGGCATTTTGATCAACCTTCCAGTTTTGAGAAGCTTAGATATTTGGTATGGTTTCATCATCTCTGCAACTTTCAAAATACCTCAGTGACAACAAGAACATTTGACAGCCCCAAAAATACTACAATAGTTCATTGATTAGCTTATTGCTGCCAATATTGATTCTTCTCTTTCACCAACCTATGGTGAAGTTTCTGATTCCATTGAATGGTTTTATTGTTGCAAGATTACTACTTGATCGCTTAATCCTATCCATAGAGCTTCTATAGCACAGGCATCAAAATATTTATTTTACATAAGAAGGAGTAACTGTTCTGTTTAGGAAGCATTTAAATATAAATCATTCAACAATCGCATTAAGAGATCTGAAGTTTCCATACGATTGTTATTTTTAATATACACACTTGTAGAAGACAATGTCTCTGAATTCTGTCTGTCTCATAATAAAAGATAAAACGAGAATGCACAACATTCTTTACTTTTGTGTCCGATTGCAGTAACATGCAATTTCTACAAAAAGAATGGTAAATCAAAGACTCTCTCCACTCTGAAATCCGACACCGTGAAATCGTTATTAAAGTTCCTTCGTTTGTGGAAGGATAAAGGGTTAAAAGTGATTTATGTTGTTTTCTTTTCACCATTCCTTTATATTTCGGACTAAACCATATTTCTTTTTAACAAACACCTTTTGTCAACTGTTACAGATTCTTCTGTAGGTGACATCATTTTACACAGTGATACTTGTGTCGACAAAGAGGTACATGATACTTTACATGTCTCTGACCACTTGCAGCATTTATAACCGGTTTATCTGATTAGTAGGATTTTAAATTGTCAGTCCTTTAGGTGCTTGGAAAGTAAGCAGTGGCAGTTTTCCATTATCTTCAATGGTAAAATAGAATAATGCAGTCGCAGAGATATAGGTTTTCATAGCCTTAATTAAAATCTCTGTGTATAATTCCAGCTAAGTTTTATTTCTGCAATAGTGTGTTGTGAAGTTTACCTCCTAACAGGTTGTAGGTGGTATTTTTACCTCATTCTCCTTGTCTATCTTTGTGTGTTACTGAAGCATTGTGGTAAATCAGATTGATATCTTTCCTTTTCTTGAAGTGTTTAGAATGTACAGTTATGTTCCACAGTTCCTGTTTTAAAAAATGAGACTTGGGGGAGGGATCTAGCGGTAGCTTGGAAAACACTGTTTCTGCAACTTAAAACTTTGAAGATATACCTCTTGAAGCCACTCCTAAGTGGTGGTACTGAATTCATTTTTAGATGGGCTATGAGACTTACTGTATTCCATTCATATGTATGAGGTGTACTTACTAGTAGTACTGTGGTTATTAATTACGTGTCCTCGGAAAAGCATATGTCAATGAATGTGTATGACTGATTGTCACCTATATGATACCACTGAAATTTATATTCCCTAGGCCGTGGGAGACCAGGTGAAGTTATAATAACGGCTTCAGTGCAGTACATCCCATAACTGCAGCATGCTTGTTTCCAGTCCAATCACTGCCAGATAGAAATGGTAGCATACTGTTACTGGAGCACATGTTCAACTCTGTTTAATACATTGACAAACATTGGTATTGTACACTGAACCACAACTGCCAGTCTCACTACAAAGTGTAGTTTTTTTTGTTTGTTTTGTTGTTTTGCATTGTTGTATTGGCAAATCAATGCGAGCATAGAAAATCATGAGACAAACATACTTTATAATGCTGGAGGCACTCCACTTTGCACCTAAGGACATCATGGAGGTTCAGGTCATCATGTCAATTATCATAAAGCCATATAAGGATGAATGGTGTGAAGCGGGTGCTTGAAATTACTGGTAGCAGGCTTCTGTGATATCTTTGGAATAATTGTGCCATTGTCGTTCTTTTAGTCTTAAAATAATGTCCAAAAGTTCAGCCTTTGGGTCTCTTGTTTGGGTGATGTCTAGAAGGCCATTTCTTATACTTCCACTCACATGCTAAATGGTTCTTTTGTCAGATTTTGAAAAGGTCTAATTTGTAAGTCAGCAAGAGATCCACAGGAGCCTATGAACTAAAGGCCTATTTCTTTGACAACACTCCAATCAGTTAATTTTATGACCCTTTCTGCCTAGAAGAATGAGTTTTAAAAGTCCTTAACGTTCTGCAGAACTAGCACAACGCACAAAAGTGTATGGGGTCAACACTGCTGTATCTCTTAAGCAGTATTAGTGTTCAGTTAGCAGACTGAGCCACTACAGAGAAAAGCTGTTCAGAAAAATGCTAATGTAGCCAATTATTTTGCTATTTGCAGTATGTGCAAGCCATAATATATAATCATTCCTACTAAGAGTATTTGTCTGAACAGGGATTAGGCAAACTAAGTTCCACAACAATTGTAATGCCAAGCCTATGTCTCCAGAGTAGTTTAAGGGATCCCTACCATATCACATACTGAATTAGTTGGTTGCTACACATTCATAACAGTAAGTTCCCTGGAATGAGTGGATTGCTACTCCCACTACAGAATGAGGGAAGATACCATATGTGGGGCAGCTTAGACTCCTCTTGTGTCCTCACTTCCAACCTGAGGTAAGAATGATACTGAAAACCTACTGTAACCATCTCCTAAATAGCATTTTCTAAATTGTTATGAGTTAACTTCATGTAAAGGGAAGAAAATCCAAGTTTGAAAAAGGGTACAAAGATAAGTGTGTATAAACCTAGGGTTGCAAATTAGATTTGGTTACAGCTCTACCCATTGTAGCGCAATGTCAGGTTATCCATTTCCCATTATGAGTTCTTTAAACCTGAATGTAATGCTTGAAGTGCAAATATAAAAGTGCGGGTACCAACTATCCCATATTACTGAGAATTGTCTGTATGCTCATATTGGAAGCATTGCCTCCCCACTCCGCGCCTCCCCCAACTGCTGATAAGTGCTGGTGCTATCTTTTCAAATTAAAGAAGTGCACATACCTGTCAGGTTGCAGAATAAATCACAGTCTAATAGAAGTGTAGCCACTTGCTATATCCCAAGTCAGATTAATCTTAAGTATGATTTTCTGGCTTTCCATATAGTTTATGCACTCCTGGTTGTTTTAGATGCTCCTCACATACCTTACTTTTACTTGAGCAAATGTACTCCCAGGCAGTTCAACTTTGGTGTCGGCATTAATGGCATGCAAGTTAAATGTCATATGTGGATTGCAGTGTGTATTTACCCTGCCCATATGTATGGCAAAAATAGATGGATGGTAGGAGCACCACTGTGCTCTGGCAGCGCTAGAGTATAAAAGCACCGTAGTGATGAATAGAGAGCAAAGGTGTCTTGCCCCAAAAACTTGACCAAAAGGCCCAAAAACCTGTTTACATTGTGTAGGTTTAGTCTACTTTATCCCAGAAGTGGCCTCTGTAAAATTAAAATCCTTAAATTAAAACCACCATCTGAGTAAATATGAGCAAAGTGGATCAGTTAATTTCCATTCAGTTTTCATGATCTGATTTAATGGTGAAATCAGATGTTTTTAATAACTTCAGTGAACAATGTATGTACTGCCTGAGCCAAAAGTGGCTCGGAGCCAATTGAGCCACCCATCTGAGCTCCAGAAGCTCTGTACTGCTCTCAAAGTGTCAGGTGGCTGACAATCAGTTTTACCTTTCCATGCGCCCAAAAAAGCAGAAGGGCTCCTGACTCCAGGATGCACAGCTGACCACAGTGGACTAGATAATGCATGTTGAGGGCCTGGGGGCTGCGGGAGTGGTCAGAAAGAATTTTCCTAGCATTTGGAGAAAAGTGGGACTTAACAATTTTTTTAACCTCTGGAGTATTGGGACAAGATGTTGAGTCTTGCTCCGGGAACCCAAGGCATGCAGGAAAATCTGGTTTGTCCTGCTCAGAGCTTCTTTCTGTGCTAAAAATGGATTCAGCAGGACCTTGAGGTAAAGGTATCTGGCCTCATGGAGGACTGTTAAGCTAGAGCTTCCAGTATTGCCCCAGGATTTTGAGAACCAACAAACTGACTAAGTCCAAGGGTAAAACCCTGGGCCGGGGTAAGGCAGTAAATTATCCCAGCAGTAAAGTAACTTTGGCAGCTGTGAACTCAAGCTTTGTCTCCATTAGAGCCTTTAGTGCAAACCCAGTGACTTTCATGGGAGTTCAATTGCAACATATCCAACTTCTAAGGACCCTTGTTGGCTTCAGCTTTGGACCTTGCCCCGCTGGAGGAATCTGACTTCCAGAAAAAAGATTACGTCAGAAGGTAAACACTTGAGGAGAGAGACCTGCATTGTGCATCAGCCTTCCACCCTCTGCACATTTCAGTCAGCAATAAATATCTCTGAGGTCCTGATCAAACATGAACTGCTGGCACTTTACTTTTCATCTAAACTTTTTGCCTTCAACTTTTAACATTCATTTTGGTTCCCAGTATTATGTTTTAAATATATTGGTGTCATTTTTCTTATTAAAGTTTTCTTTATTTTTTTAAATTGGTTTGAAAATGTTATTTTGTTGTTTACTTCACTTTAACCTCTCTACTGCAGAGGCCTTTAACCCCAGAGCTGAGCTCTTTTTTGATATGTATGGCAGTTCCCTCTTAAGCCTTCCAAACTTTCTGCATCTTTTTCCCCATAGGTTGGGGAATTCTAAAGGTATACAAGATTTGTTGGTTCCCCTGGAAGGTACCGAGACAGGAATAGACAAAGTTGTAAAACAAAAGTCCTTTTTTTACCACAGTTTTTGCAATTTTCTAATTGGTAGTTATTATTTCCTATTTTTGTGGTTTCACCCTCCATACAGATTTTTGGTGGAAAGAGGTGTAAATTCTGTTGGTGAACTTTGAAGCTATACATTTCTGAAAAGTAGGCAACATTCAGAATTTAGCAAGGAGTCATTTGTGTAGATCACACAAACTAATGAATGTAGGAGAAAATAGAAATAGATGACTATGTTTTCAGTTGTCATTTCTTTCTGTGATGGACAATGTTCAAAAGTGATAAACCATTATGTCTGTCAGACGTTTACAGCTGCTGCAATAAATAGTTTTTGCTGGTTGTTTTAAAACACCCAGAGCCATCAACTGAGCTGCCGCTTACAAAGATTTTTCATTGTGTACTGGCCATGCATCATTTCATGTGGTAAATTCTAATGAATGGAAAATGATAATGAAGGAAATCTATGCATTTGTGCTATGTGGCAAGATACTAAGTTTAGGAATAGTGATTATTTGTAAAGCTTGAAATTTGGTGTTACTCGTAATATCATGTGCCTCAGAGGGCATTTGGTCTTTGTTGTACACTGGCTTACATTTGGAGCAAAAAATAGAGAGAAATTGAATTGATAATGACAAATGTTCTACCGTTCTGTCTTATTACACTTCTCCTGATAAAAATAGTAGCCCATGTGTGTGGATGATCCTATCACCTGTGACAAGAAAGCCATCAAAATTTAACATTAAGACTTGTCCATTGAATTTTAATCTTTATGCAGGTGTGTAGCTGCAGTATTTAGGCACACTGTCAGCTGGCACCCAGGGTAGCCTACCAGCCCAATATCTGATGTTTCTGCAAACTAGGCACCGGGGAAATTCCAGGGTGGTTTGGAACCTACTACCTGATCTTACCCCGAAAGCCCTGCAAACATCAGACTTAAAAAATACAGATTTTTCAAATCTTTTTTATTAATACGGCATTTGTAGGGCGGATGCAGATCAACTTAGCTTTTTCTGTTTTTGGAGCCTACATATAAATCCAGCTTAGATAGTGCCTGGGAAACATTTAGTTCCACCAGGGGCCAGATGGTAGCATCTTCATTGTATCTGTTTAAATTGCAACGAAGGATCCTAATCTGGAAACTGAATTGAATATCTACTGAAAAGGGTCTTCTTGCCTGTAAATGTGATGACGATCTTAGTCATGGAAAAGGGGCTTCAGAGGCTATAGAAACCACTGTTTTAAATTTTT
This sequence comes from Calotriton arnoldi, assembly GCA_963921515.1. Classification (NCBI taxonomy): domain Eukaryota; kingdom Metazoa; phylum Chordata; class Amphibia; order Caudata; family Salamandridae; genus Calotriton; species Calotriton arnoldi. Next base: position 882,471 of record CAWUFW010001839.1, read on the forward strand.
TATTTTTAAATGAATCGCAAGCAGGCATATGGTCAGCAAGTTTGTAAAGGATGGAAATGCAGTGGAAAGGTCCAGGCTTCGTCCACCAAAGAGCAGTCAAATGGTAATTTGGTGACCTGAAGACCCCATGACGGTAGAGGACCTGTACAAGATCCTGCACATATTGTAAAGGTCTTTGTTCAGCATTATTAAACTATTTAATGCATCTCTTTTGCCCAGGTAAAGTACGATATTCAGCAGGTTCTAACAGTGCTAAATCTGCCTGAGCTCGAGGCATCTGTGGAAGAGGTTACAGTTTGCCCCTTCACTGTGATAGATGTTTGTGAGGTTATAACCATACTTGACCATAGAACTCCTGGAAAGATTACTTTCACATCCAAGTTTTACAAGACATTTGTTACCCTGTAGGAACCACATTTACCTGTATTCTTGCAGGTGAGGCAATTCCTCTCTTTCAGATAACGATTGTTCATTCTTCCAGCTAGAGAACCAGGGCTATATTGTCCCATCACCTTGCTGAATAGTGATTACTGAATTTTGGTGAAAATTGTAACCAATAGAATAGCATGGGTGTTGTAGGAACTGGTGCATCGGAACCAGAATGGTTTCATCCCTGGCCCCTTATTGACAACTAGTATGTATTTTCTGGTATCCAATTTTTGTGTTGAAACTGGGAAACGGTCAGCTTTTATTTTCCTGGATGTGGAAAATGCATTTGACGTTGTGACTTCCATATCATGAGGTTAAGTACCTTTGTTTGTTATCACTGAAGAAACTATAGTGATTTTTAATTGTCTAGTGATCATGGTCTTACATAGCACTCTGGGCCCCTGTCAGGATTGTCCCATATTCATGCTACTTTTTGGTATGTTCAATGCACCTCTAGCAACCTATAGTCGACAGTAAAATGTATTGAGCCCTCTATATCAGATGACCCAATATGAAATTATATATTATTGTTTTATTTTTGAAAGCTGACCTTAGTAATATCAGCGCTACCCTCAAAGTAATTCACCAGTTTTCATAATTAAAGTTAGTAAAAATAGAATGGAGGTTTTTATTGCCACGTAAATAACATCGTTAGTCCAATTAAGGTATCATTTCTTTACTTTGTTTGGATGAATGACACATGTTTATGCCTTGCGCCTGAAAGTAAATGTGGCCCAATAACATAAGCTATTTAGAGCAACTAAATAAGATGTTAAGGGACATCATGACCAACTCAATGCTTCACCTCTTTTGGGTCATGGCCTCTGCCCTAAATTTGACACTGGTGATAAATTGTTGGGGGGGGGGGAAGTGTGTTCAAAAGTGATAAACCATTATGTCTGTCAGACTTTGACAGTTGCTGCAATAAATTGTATTTGAATCTTCCCCGTCGTCATGGTGGGAGTCCCACAGTAACAGTAAAATAGCAGTATCAAGCTTTAAACTTAACTTCCCTTGAAATTCAATAGCATTTAGTAACCAGTTAACATCATTAGAGAACATCCAAACTCCAGCCAATCACAGCATAGACCCAGAGTATCCATCCCTTGCAGGGCCACCATTTCAATCAATAGGTGTCAATGGCTCCGCACTCAATTGTCTTGTTGATTTTTTGACAGACCGCACGTTCCAGGTATTCTCTCCTACGGCCAGCTCCAAAACCCATGTATCACCTTATGGGGTACCGCAGGGCTCCATTCTCAGCCCTTTACTGTTTAATGTCTATGTCAGGCCTTTGGCTGTCATTGCTGAAGATGCTGGGTTGTCTATTTTTTCCTATGCCGATGACACCCAGATAATTTTCTCCCTCTCTGTTGAACAGGCGTCCAAGTCATCTTCTCTTCAGACTGGATTGAGGAATATTGCAGGTTGGATGCAAGCCAGCTTGCTCAAACTCAATGGCGAAAAGACGGAAGTGCTAATTTGGGGGAATAATAAAGATCTTTGGGGTCCTCAACACTGGCCTTCTGAAATGGGTGCTCTTCCCCAGCCGAAGCACCAGGTCCGCAATTTAGGCTTTATCATTGATGGCCAGCTATCAATGAAGCAACAAGCGGTGAAGGTGGCCTCGACCTGCTTCACCATCCTTAATTGGCTCGAGAAAATCCTTTGGATGTTGCCTGGCCCCACTCAAAGAACGGTGGTCCAGGCTCTTGTCACTTCTAGACTGAATTATGGCAACATCCTGTATCTAGGAGTCAATAAGGATGTGATACGCAAATTACAGGGGGTGCAGAATGCGGCGGCCTGGCTGCTTTGCAAGGCTCCCAGAATGGTTCCCATCTCAGGTTATCTTCGGGACCTTCATTGGCTCAGGGTGGAGAATTGTATTAAATTCAAAGCCCTGAGCTATATGTTTAAGATCGAATCTGACAAGGCACCCCAGTACCTGAACGTCTTAGCTCACCTTTACTTACCATCGCGCCTTCTTCGCTCCTCCACTCAGGCCAAATTTTCAGTCCCTAGGACCAGATTGTCGCAAATGGGGGGTCGGTCTTTTTCTTGCCTAGGCCCCTCTATGTGGAATTCCCTCCCCCTGCCACTTCGAAATGAAACAGTTTATGGGAATTTTCTAAAGGGCTTAAAAACTTGGCTGTTTAATCAATAGATCTTCCATCCTCCTTCTGTTCCTGTCAGCCAGCGCCGGGAAACCTTCGGGTAGCTGTGCGCCTTATAAGAATAAATAACATAACATAACATTCCTCAGATTTCTTACCGCACGTCGTGTTAGGGAGTCTCCCTGAGCTCTGCTCAGACACAGTATTTCTACCTTGACCTTTTCAACTCCCAGTTGGCAATTCTTTTTCTTCAACCATCCCTTCAGCTGAGGTACTGTTGAAAGTGAGTGTACCCTTTTCTGTGTTTGCTGCAAGATGTCGGAGTCTAAAAAAAGGGCTGTTTAGGCCCTGTAAGACTTGTGGAAAGTCCAGGCTTTTCTCTGAGGATCCACATAAGGAATGCCTGTATTGCTTACATCCGGATCATAAGCCCAAAAACTGTAAGCACTGTCAAACTCACTCTTCAAATACCCTCAAGGATCGTGAGGGAAGACTGCTCCTCTGGCTACAAAAGAGGAAGTCTGTGAAGGGCTCAGACTCTGAGAGTGAGGAGAGGCCTCGTACCTCCTCTAGGAAGAGGAAGGAAGAAGAAATCCAGATCTCAGAGCAAGGAATCATCTGTGGAAAGAAGGGCTAAAAATGATCAGCCTGGTCGATCTCATGCCCATCAAAGTTCTGGCTCTGCGCCTCCATCTGCGCTGCATACCCCCTCACAAAAAATCCACCTGTCGACGATCTCGTCGACGAGGCACTCTCAGTCTACAATGTCGTCGCCGGCGGAAATTGTGAGAACTTTAACGTCGACGGTTCAACTCAACTCGACGCTGCGTCGATAGCGAGCGTCTCCATCCCGTCGACGCAGGCAGTCATATCGTCGACGATACTGGCTGCGACCCCGTCAACGGTCCCGTCGACCGCTCTGTCGACGAAGGGAAAAGATATACCCTTTCCAAAGGCAATTCCTTCCCTTTTGCAGGACTTTTCCAAGATCTCCCCACTGCCTCCCACTCGCCTCTTGGACTTCCAAGAATCAGAAGATGAGGGTCCTTATGGTCCCTCATATAGCCTTTTACAATTGAGGGTCAAATGTCAGGAATCTGAGGATGAAGAAGTACTGAATGACCCTTCTGCGTATTTGGAGGGTGGATATTCCTTCTCGGACACAGGACGTCCCAGCATGCAATGCCAGGACACTTTTCAGGAGCATTATCCATATGAAGTGCAGGAAGATGAGTGGCAGCAGGAGCCCTCCATTAACATCCACATTTTTCTAGTCACGGACTTGCGCCTGGTGCTCATTGGCTATTATAAGCGTTTCCCTGAGAAGCCGTCTCCTATACAGGAGGAACATACCGTCATCTCAGATCAGCAAGCTATGCCTGCGCCACCGAAACAGAAAACCTTACCACACTTGGAAATTCCTGTTCAGGCGCTGTATAGTGGTGACCAGCAGCTAGAAGAGGGAGAGCTGCAGTGGGACCCAGATGTCCATGATGAATGGAATGACTATGTGAAACACACACCGCCTTCTCGCACTCTGCCGATGGCTGATTCACCACCGGCGAATATCAGTGGTTTTCATGACCTTTTAGAGAGGGCATCAAACGTTTTGATCTCCCCATGCCCGTCAAGCAGACGGAATGTTTTTCATAAGACTTCAAGGCCACTGGGCAGCGCTCCACCAGAGCCATCCCCATAGTGGACTTCCTGTGGCAGGAGGGCCTTCAGCTGATGAAGACTCCAGTGTCCGTTCCTGCTGTTATCCCGAAACTGGATAAGAAATACAGGGCCCCTGAGGACTCTCCTGCTTGTCTCATCAGCCATCCAAAGCCTGACTCCGTAATTATGCAGGTCTCCCAAAGAAGATCCAAGAATCCTGCATCGCCATGTGCTGTCCCGCCGGATAAGGAAGGTTGCAGGTTGGATAATATTGGCAAAAGATTCTCCGCGCTGGCGGCAATAGCCATCAGGGCCTCCAACGCCATGGCTATCCTCGGGAAGTATGACCGGCAAATGTGGTCTGACATCTCCCCCTTGCTGTAATATCTTCCCGAGGATAAGGAGGCAAAGGATATACTTTCAGAAGGAGAGAGAGCCTCATCAGAGATCATAGATGGATATCTCTTCTACTACCCTTAGGCAGACGGCGGGTGCTGCCGTGTTGCATAGACAGGGATGGCTTAGGGCAACAACATTCTTCCCTGAGGTTCATGCTGAGGTGCTAGATTTGCTGTTTGATGGTGAATATCTGTTCGGCAAGCACGTGGATGAGGCGCTACAGTCAATTAAATTGGACACTGTCAAGTCCTTAGCTAATTTGCATCAAAATAAATGTTCCTCATTTCGAGGGAGGGGGAATAGGCCAATTTCTTTCTCTGCCCCAGCAGCGTTACCAGCCCTACTATAGGCAGGGGTTTCGCCACAATATTCCGCTCAGTCCTTTCGCCAAACTTCCAAGCCAGCATACACAAGAGCACCAGCACGCAGACGACCCGCGTCTGGAGGAAAGTCTCACGATGCCAACAGGAGGCAATGAAGCTTTGCAGGCACCCGTCGCCCCAGTCGGCTCACATTTGCTCCAAATTCTTCGCTCAATGGAACACCATTTCTTCTGACAAATGGGTGTTCGACATCTTCCGTCATGGTCACACCCTGGAATTCCTTCAACAACCTCCGAATTTCCCTCCTCGGAAAACTGCGCACCGTCATCTTGCACTTCTCAAAAAAGAAATCAGTCTGCTTCTCGCCAAACAGGCAATCGAGTAGGTGCCACACAGTCAACACAATCTGGGCTTCTACTCTCGTTTCTTTTTAATAAGGATAAAGACAGGAAAATGGAGGCAAATTGTGGACCTCAGATTGTTGAACAAGTTCATCAAAAGTCAGCCTTTCAGGTTGTTGTCGCTTCAGGAGATCCTTCTTCTCATGGACACAGGGGATTATATGACCTCCCTGGATGCGTACTTCCATATTCCCATACACCCGAAGCATCGTCACTTTCTCAGGTTTGAGGTGGCTGGGTGCCATTATCAGTTCAAAGTGCTGCCTTTCGGGCTGAAATCAGTGCCCAGGGTTTTCACCAAGTGCCTGGCGCCAGTGGCAGCTTTTCTCCGGCGTTCCGGTCACCAGGTTTTTCCATACCAGGACGATTGGTTAGTCAAGGCCCCATCCCTTCAAGGCGCCAAGGAATCTACAGGAGTCAGTCTCTGACTTTTTCGCTCCCTGGGTCTCAATCTCAACAGGTAAAAGTCCTCTCTAGTCCCCTCCAGGTCGCTGGTGTTCCTGGGAGCGATCTTGGCCACCAATCGGTCAATGGCCTTTCCCACAGAAAAAAGAATTTTGCGTGTGCAAAAGATGGCACAGTCCCTCTCATCAAAAAGGTGCGTTTCTGTAAGGACTTACAAGTCAATGTTGGGGATGATGTCATCCTGCATCCCGTTAATCCCTCACTGCCGCTTGCAGATGAGACCTCTTCAGGAGCAGCTCGAGTCTCAGTGGATTCAATCTCAAGGCTCCTTCGACGACATCGTTTCAATCACTCCACATATGGCCCCACCAATGTCCTGGTGGGCAATCTGGGCCAATCTCTCTCAAGGCCTGTCCTTCCTCCCAGCAAAATCGGAGATGGTAATGACAACAGACACTTCCATGGAAGGATGGGGAGCTCCCCTCCAGGAGCTTCAGGTCCAAGGGAAGAGGTCGGAACAAGAGGCAAAGAGGCATTGTCACATAAATCAGTTGGAACTGAAAGCAGTCTTTCTAGGCCTCAGATCGTTTCTACCAAGAATCAGGGGATCGTCGATAGTCGTCCGCACGGACAATACAACCACCAAGTTCTATCTACAGAAGCAAGGGGGGGGCGAGGTCTCATGCACTGCCAAGCCTAGCGCAGCAGATTTGGGAATGCCTAATCGACCACAGCGTATCTATGCAAGTCCAACACGTTCCAGGAGTACAGAACGAATGGGCCGATTCCCTCAGCAGGGGCACCAAACAATGTCACGAATGGGAGCTAAATGCCATTCAGTGCTGGGGAATATCAACCCTAGATCTATTCGCTACATCACTCAGCAAAAAATGCAAGTGTTACACCAGCAGGTTTCCACAACCAGGCTCTCTGGGGAACGCTTTCCCTTTTTCCTGCGGAGGAACTTTTGCTTACACGTTCCCTCCGTTCCCGCTCATTTAGAAAGTTCTGCAAGAGCCTTGCCGCATTATTCTCATTGACCTGGTGTGGGCAAGAGCTGTTTCGCCTATCAGATTCATCACCAATCCGTTTTCCAACCGACGGAGAATCTGCTCTCCATGGATCAAGGCCAAGTGGTTCATCCACAGATTCACACGTGTCAGTTGTCAGCCTGGCTCCTCACCACACAGAGTTTGGAGAGTTAGTGCTCTGAGGAATGACGATCCATACTTAACAAAGCCCGAGCTCCTTCCACAATTAAGTCCTACTCGGCTAAATGGAAGCAATTCTGTTCCTGGTATGTCGAACACTCGTGTCATCCTCTCTTGACGCCTCCAGAGGACGTTTTGCCGTACCTTTTTGTATCTCGCCAAGACTGGTCTTTCTTATTCTTCGATTAAAATACACTTAACCAGCTATTTCCAGGTACAGGAGATGTTCGGGCCAGTTGTCTCTGTGGTCCAACAGACTGGTGAAAGAGTTTATGAAGGGTCTCTTCAGGGCCTACCCACCAATTCGGCCCCCTCCAATTCTCTGGCACCTGAACATTGTCTTGTCGCAACTTATGAGATCTCCCTTCAAGACCATTCACAAATGTGGTTTGAAGGATCTCTCATGGAAGGTGGCCTTTCTCTTGGCCATCATGTCTGCTAGACGCATTAGCGAAATTCAAGCCTTCACTGCAAAAGAACCTTACCTGCAGTTTCCTAAGGACCGAGTGGTACTCCACACTAATCCTTCCTTCACTCCCAAGATGCCTACCACATTGCATCTCAATGAGCCGGTGGTTCTGCCTTCCTGCTTTCCCTCTCCGTCAACGCTGGCTGAGAGAGCTCTCCATTTTTTGTATAGCAAGCGTTGCTTGAAATTCTACTTGCAAAGGACAAAAGTTTTTCTTAAATCAACCCTGCTGCTCATCGCCTTCCCTAGGAAGGGTCAGGCCTTGACTCGAGCATTTATTGCACGCTGGCTCTCCTCCACTGTAACTTTCTGCCATGAGCAAGCGGGACACCCGCTTACGTCTAAAGTCACCGCTCACTCCACCAGGAAGATGGCGGCATCCTCAGCCCTGTTTGCCGGAGTGTCTTTACCCGACATCTGCAGGACAGCGACCTGGACAAGCGTCCATACCTTCACAAGGCACTATTGCCTGGATACGTGGCGTAAGGCGGACATTGCTGTTGGGCAAGCGGCCTTACGACATCTGTAAGTGTATATAAGTATGTATATATATATATATATATATATATATATATATACACACACACACACAGAAGTCGTAAGACCTGCGAATAGGAAAATGTTGTTATTAAGGCAGAATTCTACAATTTGGAGTAACATTCTACTGTGTGCTTGGTATTTCAATGGTCAATGGTGTGTATATATGTATATATGTGTGTATTATCTACTGGCGGTCGCCAGTAGATAGTTATAGTTAGGACCTATTTTCCATAGGAAATCCGGAACATTCTATTTGAAATAACTCTTGCGTCGGTTGACGAATCTTCGCGAAATTTTCAAACTTTGTGGCCTGCTCCTGTCCGCTCCTATCCTGAAAGTCTTGGGGTGATTCGTCGAGTGGGGGCCGAGAAAAAAGGGGGGGGGTCCCAAAACGTGTTTTCCCCATTCATTTTCCCATAGGAAACTTTAGCCACGGCTACAGCCCGAACTGCTGAACGGAATTACACCAAATTTGGCAAAGAGGTTACACCAAATTTGGCAAAGAGGTAGTTCTTGTTTCAGAAAGAACCCTTTTTGTTAAATGGTGTAAATCCGTTCAGTAGTTGCTGAGAAAATCAAAAGTAAGATCCGCGCACCCTCCCGAAGACGAGCTGTATGCTAATTGGCTGTCAACACTCCAAACCAGGAAGTGTGGGCAGCCATCTTGTGACTCGGTAGAACCGAGTCACAAGAAAACAGTAAAAACAATTGCGCAAAACGCAAAAAGGGGGCAGGGTAGAAACACCCTGACCCCCCTAGGCCTGCTCAGGGGGTCCTACAAGGACCCCTTGTCCTTGTAGGACCCGTAGGGTGCGCGAATCCCGCCGATTTTTAAAAAACGTGGTTAATTGGCCCCCGGGTGGGCCAAGTCCCGGGGGCATGCGGGGTTTAATTTAATAACATGGGGGGGCCTCTAAGGCCCCCCAAGCCCCGGGGACCGCCACCCCCCGGGGCTTTATAAAAATAATGGTGGCGGGGGGGCACATGCTTCTTTTTTTTAAAATTTAAATTACTTGTGTGGGGGGGGCTCGAGCCCCCCCACATGCCCCGGGGACCGCCACCTCCCCGGGGCACTAACCACCTCCCCGGGGCTGTGCATTGGTTGGGAGGGGGGCAGCGCGGCCCCCTCCTGGAGCCTGTGGTGGCCCTGGGGACCGCCACCCACCAGGGCCGGCTCCTGCAGTGTCCCAGGGTGCCCACCCCCGGGACACTGCTGTTTGCAATGGCAGGACGGGAGCCTCGCGGCTCCCGCCCTGTCATTGCAAACTTAGCTTTGCTTCATTGAAGCGAGAGCAGGGAAACCTGCTCTCGCTTCAATGAAGCAGCAGAATTGCTTTTCCATAAGGGGAGCTGCATGTCAACAGCTCCCCTTATGGAAAGCACTGCCGGCTCCCGCAGGACGCGGGAGCCGGAGGGACCGTGGGTGCATTGGGGACCCCCCCCACGGTCCCCAACGAGTGGCCAGGCCCCGGGGGATGGGGTCCCCGGGGCCATTAGTGGCCCGGGAGGGGGGCCACGCAATCCCCTCCCCAAAAAAGGAATTTAATAAATAAATAACGTAAAGACCGGCCCCGGGGGATGGGGTCCCCGGGGCCTTAAATGGCCTGAGGAGGGGGGCCACGCAGCTCCCCTCCGAATATTTTATTTTAAAAAAACAGTGGGCATGCCCCGTGGGATGGAGTCCCCGGGGCCAATAGAGGCCCAGGGAAGGGGGGCCACGCAGGCCCCCTCCCATAGAAAGAAAAAAAAAAGAAAAAGACCGGCATCGTGTGGGAGGCCCGCCCCCTCCCCGCAGCAGTCTGCAAACGCGCCCCCTGGCGCGTTTGCAGTGGGGGAACGAATTCCCCTTGATTACTGGGGGTCCCTGGGGGTCAACTAGCCCACCAGAAACCTCCAGTATGCGCCAGGGGGCTGCGTTGCAGAGAGGTGTACAAAGGCCACACCCCTTTTTACACCTCTCTGCAACGCAGCTCTGTGGCGCTTACTGGAGGTACCTGGTGGGATAGTTGGACCCCAGGGACCCTCAGGATTCAAGGGGACTTAATCCCCCAACTTAAAATGCGCCACGGGGCGCGTTTGCACAGTGGTGAAGGGAGGGGGCGGGGTTAAAGGTGACATGTGTGCAAACAGGCCCCGTGGCGCGTTTTAAGATGGGGAATTACATCCCCTTCAATCCTGAGGGTCCCTGGGGGCCAACTAGCCCACCAGGTACGTCCAGAAAGCGCCACAGAGCTGCGTTGCAGAGAGGTGCAAAAAGGGGTGTGGCCTCTGAACACCTCTCTGCAACGCAGCTCTCTGGCGCATACTGGAGGTATCTGGTGGGCTAGTTGGCCCCTAGGGACCCTCGGGATTGAGGAGGAATTAATTCTCCAACTTAAAACGCGCCACAGGGCGTGTTTGCAGACATATCACCTCAGGCCCCACCCCCTTCCTTCACCATTGTGCAAATATTCCTCTAAAATCAGCAGAACTACGAATTCCGATTACTCACCTGTTATCAGGAGAGACCTCAGTGCTGCATCTTTGAGCCCAGTACTGATCCTGAAAAGTAATTCTAACCGTACTTACCAGTAACTTGAATTTCCTTCCATAGGCTTACATTGACTGGTTTCACTTGGAAATTCTTCTAAGTGTGGAGTTTTGGAACTTTATAATATTCCTCTAAAATCAGCCGAACTACGTAATTCCGATTTACTCACCTGTTATCAGGAGAGAACCCAGTGCTGCATCTTTTAGCCCAGCACTGACCCTGAAAAGTAATTCTAACCGTACTTACCAGTAACTTGTATTTCCTTCCATAGGAATCCATTGTCTGGTTTTCAGCAGAAAAGTTTCAAAGTGTCGATTTTCACAAACTACAAATATTCCTTAAAAATCACCTGTATGACTTAAACGCATTCTTTCAACTGTTTACAGGAGATGCACCAGTGCTGGATCCAGGATCCACCACTGAGTAAGAAAAAGTAACGATAACACTACTTACCTGCTAAGTGAATTTCCTCCCATAGCTGAACTAACTATAACGCTGGAATTTCTATGGTTTTGTACGAGTGAAATGTCCAACTTATGGCCCGCTCCGGTCCGCTCCTATCTTGAAAGTTTCGGGGTGATTCGTCAAGTGGGGGCCGAGAAAAAAGGGGGGTCCCAAAACGTGTTTTCCCCATGCAGTTTTCCATAGGAACCTTTCATCGCAGCTACAGCACGAACTGCTGAACGGAATTACACCAAATTTGGCAAAAAGGTAGCCCTTGGTTCAGAGTCGTGCCTTTTGGTTAAATGGTGTAAATCCGTTCAGTAGTTGCTGAGAAAATCAAAAGTAAAACCACATATATATCTATGGCCGCGGAGGGTCCGCGCACCCTCCCGATCACGAGCTGTATGCTAATTGGCTGTCAACACTCCAAACCAGGAAGTGTTGGCAGCCATCTTGTTCCTCGGTAGAACAGAGGCACCTAAACAAGTGCGCAAAACGCAAAAAGGGGGCAGGGTAGAAACACCTTGACCCCATAGGCCTGCTTAGGGGGTCCCATAGGGGGTCCCACAAGGACCCCCAGGGCATTTTTTTAAAAAATCGGCGGGATGCGCTTAGGATGCGCGGATCCCGCCGTGAAAAAAAAAAAACGAATTGCGGGCTCCCGCGCTTCGTTGTTATTTGGCCCCCGGGTGGGCCAAGTCCCGGGGGCATGCGGGGGTTTATATAAATAATTAGTGGGGGGGCCTCTAAGGCCCCCCCAAGCCCCGGGGACCGCCACCCCCGGGGCTTTCAATTCAAAATGGTGCGGGAGGGCACTCGGCCCTCCCGCAGCCCCGGGGACCGCCACCCCCCCCGGGGCACTAAATATTTAAATATGGGGGTCCGTTAGAGCCCCGGGGACCAGCACCTCCCCGGGGCTTTGAAGATGTTGGGAGGGGGACCGTGCGGCCCCCCTCCTGGAGCCAGTGATGGCCCTGGGGACCACCACCCCCCAGGGCCGGCTCCTGCAGTGTCCCTGGGTGCCCACCCCCGGGACACTGTAGGTTGCTATGGCAGGGCGGGAGCCTCGCGGCTCCCGTCCTGTCATAGCAAACTTGCTTTGAATTTTGGAAGAGAGAGCAGGAAACCTGCTCTCTCTTCCAAAATTCAAAGCAAATTGCTTTTCCACACGGGGAGCTGCATCTAAGCAGTTCCCCGTGTGGAAAAGCAATGCCGGCTCCCGAGGGACGCGGGGAGCCGGCGGGACCGTGGGGGGATTGGGGACCCCCCCCACGGACCACAACGGAGAGGGCCAGCCCCGGGGGATGGGGGCCCCGGGGCTACAAGTGCCCCGGGAGGGGGGCCACGCGGCCCCCTTCCCAAAATTTATAATAATAAATAAATAAATTAAAAAACAAAGGCCGGCCCTGGGGGATGGGGTCCCCGGGGCCATAAGTGGCCTGAGGTGGGGGGCAACCCAGCCCCCCTCAAACATTTTTTGAAAAAAAAAAAAAAGGCCATGCCCTGGGGGATGGGGTCCCCGGGGCCAATAAATTAGAAAAAGAAGGGACGCCACACAGCCCCCCTTCTTAAATTTTTTTTTTTAAATACCGGCATCGCGCCGGAGGCCACGCCCCCTCCTTGCAGCACTCTGCAAACGCGCCCCCTGGCGCGTTTGCTGATGGGGAACGAATTCCCCTTGAATACTGGGGGTCCCTGGGGGCCAACTAGCCCACCAGGAACCTCCAGTAAGCGCCACAGGTCTGCGTTGCAGAGAGGTGGTCAGAGGCCACGTCCCTTTTTACACCTCTCTGCAACGCAGCTCTGTGGCGCTTAATGGAGGTAGCTGGTGGGCTAGTTGCACCCCAGGGACCCTCAGGATTCAAGGGAGTTAATCCCCCGACTTAAAACGCGCCACGGGGCGCGTTTGCACAGTGGTGAAGGGAGGGGGTGGGGCCTGAGGTGACATGTGTGAAAACACGCCCTGTGGTGTTTTAAGTTGGGTGATTAACTCCCCTTGAATCCTGAGGGTCCCTTGGGTGCAACTAGCCCACCAGCTATCTCCATTAAGCGCCACAGAGCTGCGTTGCAGAGAGGTGTAAAAAGGGGCGTGGCCTCTGACCACCTCTCTGCAACGCAGACCTGTGGCGCTTACTGGAAGTACCTGGTGGGATAGTTGGGCCCCAGGGACCCTCAGGATTCAAGGTGACCTAATACCCCAACTTAAATCACGCCACAGGGCGCGTTTGCACAGTGGTGAAGGGAGGGGGCGGGGCCTCAGGTAACGTGTGCAAACACGCCCTGTGGCGCGTTTTAAGGTGGGGAATTAATTCCCCTTGAATCCTGAGGGACCCTGGGGGCCAACTAGCCCACCAGGTACCTCCAGTGCGCGCCACAGGGCTGCGTTGCAGAGAGGTGGTCCAGGCCACGCCCCTTCTTACACCTCTGTGCCACGCAGCTCTGTGGCGCTTACTGGAGGTACCTGGTGGGCTAGTTGGACCCCAGGGACCCTTAGGATTCAAGAGGACTTTATCCCCCAACTTAAAACGGCCAGAGGGCGTGTTTGCACACATGTAACCTCAGGCCCCCCTCCCTACACCAGTGTGCAAACGCGCCCCATGGCGCGTTTTAAGAGGTAGTTTTAATCCCCCTGCCCTATTATGTACTAGGGAGTTACAGAGGAGGTCATGCTAATCACAGGGGTACCCCAACGCATAGTGTTCCCTAGTGTATGTAGGTGTTTTAACTGTATTCTAAGTGTCTTTTACCATAGCAATGGCTCTAGGCCTGGTTAGTCAGTCAGTTATCACCAGTACACGTCTGGAAAAGGTGTGGGCACAGGATGATTTTGCAACAAGGCCTCTTTCTGCTCCTCTGTTGGTTCTTTCTGCACATGTCTTGCTTCTTCCTGGATTTTTCTTCGTCTTTGTGGACTTCTGTTTCTTTCGACATTTCTTTTGCTTCTTTCTGTGCGTTTTTTCTTCTTCACATGTCCTACTTCTGTAGGCATAGTTACAAACTAGCATTTGAAAAACCTTTGAAATTCACTGAAAACACCATAGGTTTCAGGCACGTTCTAGTTGGAAATTAGCATTTAAAAAACCTTTGAAATTCACTGAAAAAAACCATAGGTTTTAGGGACAGTTATAGTTAGTTGGACATTGCACTCGTACAAAACCCGTGAAATTCCCCCGTTATAGTTAGTTCAGCTAACTATAACTCGCGCCCCCGCAATGCACTGCTGATGACGTCACATATTACATCACTCATGACATGGTCAGTGACATCACTGATGACATCACTGATGACATCACTGATGACATCATCCACGTGATAATTTGATGCATCTTCTCACACCCTAATATAACCTTTGATACACCCACTCTAAATTACAGACTGCCATTCTCAAAACCATAGACACTCCAACACCAATAACTACATACCCACTCACTGATTCTTAGGTCTACACACACATCCACTCACTCACCCGTGCAGTCACTCATACTTACGGTCACTCAGTACAGGACTATCATATGCACTCATACACCTACATAGACACTCACACACCGCCACTCATCCATAGAGGTACTCACACACCTAGTCGGTCATGCAAATAATTAATCACACTGCCATTTACTCACCTATACAGTTATACACACACCAGCTCACTTACTCATACAAATACTAGCACATTCTTACGCTCTTATACAATCACTGATACAAGTACACACTCATCCATACTGCCACTCTCACAATCACACACTCTCACTTATAGCCATTTATATACTCCAACACACATATATACTGCCTTTCACATATGTAGTTACTCACACATGTACCACTGAGATATTCATTCACTCACTAACACACCCATACACACACTCACCGACCCATACAGTCCATCACAGATGCACTCTTGAAACCATGCACCCAGTGAATCACCCACTCACACATCTATGCACAGTCACACACACCCCACCCACACAAACACTCAGGCACCCATACAGATACTCAGACAACCAATCCATAACTGATATAGACACTCATGTAGCTATTCACAAACGCATGCAGCCGCTTACACAGCAACAGACAGACGGATACAGACATTCACACAGTTTAGTCACTAACCCATGCATTCAGTAAGATACGTTTAATCACTCACTTATAGAGTCAGTCACGCACCTACTAAATCATCCATTCAGACACTTATACACCCACTCATTCTTCAATACGCCTTTCCCTATATATATTAAACATATTTAAACTTTACAGAAACAGTCACTGGATGATGTCATCAGTGATGTCATCAGTGATGTCACTGACCATGTCATGAGTGATGTAATATGTGACGTCATCAGCAGTGCATTGCGGGGCGCGAGTTATAGTTAGCTGAACTAACTATAACGGGGAATTTCACTGGTTTTGTACGAGTGCAATGTCCAACTAACTATAACTGTCCCTAAAACCTATGGTTTTTTCAGTGAATATATATATATATATATATATATATATATATAGTTAGTAAACGTCAAGAGCATAGAATGCTATATATAATATATATTATATAATATATAGCATTCTATGTTCTTGAGCGTTTACAACATTGCCAGCACCCATGCTTAGAAAACTCTTGCACTCTATGGATGATATATTCAGTGTTGTCACTGACCATGTCATGAGTGATGTAATATGTGAGGTCATAAGCAGTGCATTGCAGGGGTGTAAGTTGTAATTATCTCGGGTAACTATAACTGCTGAATTTCTATGGCTTTTTCAAGTAAAATCTGAGCCTAACTATAACGTCCCTGTAACCTTTTGTTTTTTCAGTGAATTTCTAAGGTTTTTAAAAGAATTCTATTTCCCGAACTATAACGTCTGTAACCTTTTGGTATTTTAAGTGTGTGTGTGTGTAGGTGTGTGTGTGTGTGTGTGTGTGTGTGTGTGTGCGTGTGTGTGTGTGCGTGTGTGTGTGTGTGTATATATATATATATATATATATATATATATGTATATAATATGGATCGGAGGAAAGCCTAAACACTAGTAAAGGACCTGATAACCTGAAAGGATGGTTTACCAAACTTGAGAGAACCTACGAGAAAGAAATAAGAAAGTGGTGGGAAGCCACTTCCTTACAACGATACTTGTATGTGGACAGGATACCGAGGGGGCTGAGAATTTATACGGTCCCCTCCTACGAGAATCCGGACCCTAATTTACTTAAGGATTGGGCAGATTTCAACAATGCCTCAGCAAAAGGCATGGTAGAAATCTTGATTAAATATGCCAAAAGTGATAGGGCTAAATTACTTGATGAGATTAACAACTTTGAGGGGAATATAATAACATTTGTGGATAAGGAGCAGATTGACAATCTGAGAGCAAGAATGAAGACCAGATTGATCACATATGAAAATGACATCAAACGCCGTAGGCAGAACAAGTTCGTACGGGATCAGCGGGACTTTGGAACAGGCAGGGTCCTGACTTTTGCTAAGAAATATGATGCTCCACGCAGAGCACTACAGGAGACGAGGAGTGCAAAAGGACCAACTCCTAGGGATACTTCAGAATCCAAGGCAGACACAGACCAGTCAAACGGCCCCTCCACTAGCAAGAAGCCAAATTTTCCCCAGGAATACTAACTCATCAAGGAGTCGTGGAGAAGATATCCACAATGAACACGCCCACCAGAACAAGCCAGCGGAAAATCTGGCGAGGAGGCAAGAACAGGAAATCAAAATTTCCAACCCCGTGTGACAAGGAGCAAAAGGGGCAACAGCAAGTAGTAAATCAGCTGTCTGTTGTTAATCTATCGCAAAGACACCTATCTAATATAGAAATCCAAACGCTGCAAAAAGGACTCGCCTTCTGTCCCACGACGAATTGATATGTACCAATTTATTCGGAAACTCAAATTAAAGAAAATATTTGTTCAACATCCCAAACGAAATGATGATGGAGCCGGATCATCTGCAGCCCCCACCGACATTCTTTCTGGCCATGAGTACGAGACATTACAAACCCTACATGAATTGCAGGACTCCCAGATGGGAACAACACATAGCAATAATGACAATGCACTTGAAGCATCGGGATACTTGGGGATCGAGCAAAGAAGTGGCAAAAGTCAATTTAAACCGGAATCCAAGTTTATTCCAAAAACTCCCTTCGATGCAATAGATTGTTTCCACGAAGCTATGATTAAAGATCTGGATAAATTACGAACATCATCTATCCAACCGACAGCCAAGAGAAAATATAATCTTTCTAGGGCACAATGGATTGCTGTCAAAGCATTGAAAGATGACACTTCATTGGTTATTAAACAGTCGGACAAGGGAGGCAACGTTGTGGTTATGTCCAAAGATCTATACAAAGAGGAAGCATTCCGCCTTTTAGGTGATACACAAAGTTACAAGAAAATAAGCAGAGGGGATTACAATGCAAGTGTCCTAGCTTTTTATGAGTTGCTCAACGATTGGAGAACCAAGGGCATTCTGGAGGAAGACTAATATAAATACATGATGGTGGACCATCCGGTTCTTCCCACATTCTACCATCTGCCCAAGATTCACAAGGACTTGACGAGACCGCCAGGGCGACCGATCGTGTCCAGCAAAGGGAGTCTATTGGAGAAAGCATCTATCTATGCAGATTTTTTCCTTTTCCCGATGGTGAAGGTTTTGAGTTCCTTTATTCAGGACACCACCGATTTTATACGGCTGATACAAAACATCTGTTGGGAAGAAGATTTCTTGGTGATCACCCTGGACATTACTAGTCTTTATACTTGTATTGCACGTTCCCAGGGTCTGACCATTGAAATACCAAGCACACAGTAGAATGTTACTCCAAATTGTAGAATTCTGCCTTAATAACAACATTTTCCTATTCGCAGGTCAACTATATTTGCAAACGCAAGGAACTGCCATGGGCACGTGCTTCGCCCCCAGCTATGCAAATCTTTTCGTAGGCTGGTGGGAGAAGCACGTGGCATGGGCAGACAATGAGTGCTGGGTAGACAAAATAGCACTCTGGGCGAGGTATATCGATGACCTCTTTATTGTTTGGAGAGGAACACTCGCCGAGGCTGAAGACTACATTCGAATCTTGAATGATAATGTTCTTAATTTAAGATTCACCATTAATATAAGCAATAAGGAGATTGCCTTTTTAGATCTTTTAGTCTTCGTAGCAGATGAGAAATTGTGCACGAAATTGTATAGGAAACCTACGGCAGGTAACACGGTTCTACATTCACAGAGTCAGCACCCACGCAGCCTGATCAATAGCATCCCCTATGGGGAACTGTTGAGACTCAAACGGAATTGTTCACTTCCCGAAGATTATTCTAAGGCTGAAAGGGAATCTCTCATTTGATTTAGAGATAGAGGGTATGAAAAGAAAGTGCTGTAGAGAAGGTTCACTCTAAAGATATACAGGAGCTGTTAACCAACAGACCGGCCAGTAGCCCAAACACTAATGATAACACAACGACCGTTAGGTTGATACTTGACTTTTCGGCCAAGTCACAAAAGATCAGGCATCTGGTCCAGAATAACTGGGGTTTCTCCAAACAGACAGTGTAATTGGGCAACTATTGCCTATTAGACCTGACATAACCTACAAAAAGAATGCATCATTGAAGGATATTTTAGTGCATAGCCATTTTATAGATGAACCTTCAACTAGAAGAATGTCAACCACAGGCTTCTTTCCTTGCACTAGTTGTAAGGCATGCAGAAATAGTACTAAGGTCAAAGACTATTCGGTTCCAGGGAAAAAAGCTAGACGGTGTATCGACAAACTGCTCAAGTGCAACTCCAGTTTTGTAGTGTATTGTTTGGTGTGTCCGTGCGGTCTCCAGTATATTGGAAGTACAATCCATCCAGCCAAGAAACGTGTACTGGAGCACGCACAGGCGATTACTAACCGTGATGGCTCTTATCCAGTAGCCAGACATTTTGCCGAACTCCACAGTGCCAGGAGTGACCATTACTTTACTTCTGTCTTGATCAGATACTACTAACAGAGAGGGGAGGAGATAGAGTTAAGCTTCTCAGACAGTTCGAGGCTAGATACATAGTCGAGCTGAGGACTCGTACTCCTTGGGGCCTTAATAGTGAAGAACTGTGGTCCTATATTGGCTGAGAATGTACATTGTTGTTTACCATTATTTTTCCAAACATGATGGGCTAAATTCCAGCTGATGATATGCCCATTCAGGGCACAATCTGTTCGTAGGTTCCACATATACCATCAACAATTTAGTGTCTTGTATAAGAATGTGGTAGATTGATCTTCATTATTATAATGATGACTGTAAGCATGAGTTTATCCAATCAGAGTGACGCAACAATGAATGATAAGCATCTCTTGTTGATATGAATTGGCCCATTCAGGGCAATATCTAACAAATTGAAAAAGCTTGAAATGCTGAATTCCAAAATTATACTATTCGATTTGTAATTAATTTCCAATGTTTTATTAATTGGGATTTATTAATGATTACATGCGATTGTATTTGATCAAACAATGAATGGATATTGTATTTTTGCACTTTGGTCAAAATTAATCAGACTGTAAACACTTGCGAGGCATCTTAATGACATTCTAAGATGGCCGACATTTGCATTTCAATGTACCGCTTTTCTTTTGGTCCTTTCATTGTTTTTAACACGAGCCGCTACCCAATGAAATTGCTTGTTTATGTAAGGCTCAACTTTACGAGTAGTCACTGACATTGACGAAGGCCAGGAGGCTGAAACGCGTTTGTCAGTTTGTTTTTTCGAGTGGCATGAAAAATAAATATTAAAATCAACTATTAGCCTGAGTGCGCAGCTTTGTCTTCAGGCCACTGGTGTGATTTGTTTCACGAGACCACATTTGTGAGCTGCGGCACCCGCTGTGTGGAGAGCGGCAACCTTAAGGCGGTATACGTGCTGGGATATATATATCTATATATATCTGACTTAATTTTGAATGCTATCTAGATCGCAGTATTCATGCTTCTTTGCACATAGAGTACCTGTTGTCTCTTACTCCCCAGATAATATTTATTTCGATTTATTGTTCACCCAGAGTTGATACAATCTTTGCACTGTTGTTATTTATTTTTGTATTTATATTGAAGTATTTTTATGAGCTATGCCATATTGCCAGTATGATTGTTTCCATCAACATGCTCCATATAACAGTACGTTTTCTATTTCTATTTGCACTGACCTTCCACCAGCCCTCTGTAGGGATTGGCTACACTGAGTATATGTGTAGTGTGTCGTCACCAGCGTGTCAGGTGATCAAGATCGCTGTAGCGATCGAAACTCGTCTGGGGCGGATGCTCGTCTGTTTCATTGGGTGAATACAAGTATAAATAATGGAACTTTGAACCAGATCTCTTTGGATTTATTGAAATACTTTGTTGGTCCGTACCTGCTGTGTTTTCCCTCTCATTGGAGAAGGAGGGACAGGACTTTAGTTTGAATGCAAATTCTCTGGAAGTCGGCTGACTCCGGACTACGGACCCTCTCTCAAAGAACCGGCGTGGCTTTGATCAGCCAAACATCGCGTATTCGACCTGACGTAACTCGGAAGGAGTAAGCCAGTCACGCCCCCCCTGTGCAACGAAAGTTTGTGCAGATCTCTGTGCTACCAGGTGTCAGTCGTCGGGTCTTGTGCGGTCGGAGGACTCCGGGCACCGAGGACTGATACTGGTAAGGAGCAACGATCGTCTTTGCCAATATCAACGGGTTGGGAGATTGTGTATTTCCACAGAGACATTGATTTCAATCTGGTTCTGCATTGTATTTCCTTTCAACCCCAACAATGTCAGCCCAAGACACGCTGCGAGACCGGGAGGCTGCAGTGGAGGAGCTGTTTTTGAATTTGCCGGTTGCCAATACAGAAACGGAAAGACAATCTGGCAGTACGAATATCAATGACATTAGAAGTCTATTGAGAGAACTTGAAAAATTACAAAAAAATGAACTCACAAAGTGGTGGGAAAAAAATCCTTAGAGAAGTACCGGGACGCTGGGAGAGTACCACGTGGTTTACGTGTAATGATTGCGCCTACCTTCGAAAAGCCAGTGACCAGAAGGAATTGGTTTCCAATGGCCATGCCGACATAGTAACTAAACTAAAACAACATGAAGATACCATTAAAACCTGCAAAGAAACATCCAATGCGGAAGGCGACATTGTCATCCACGAAGACTACGATATTAATTCTCTGACCAGTGGTGATTCGGATGATGGCAGAGCAATGGCCCCTGGTCTACAATCACGAGTGGAGACCAAATGTACTCCAGGTGAGGAGTTTAATTTTTTAACTATGGACAGGCGCTCAACACGCCCACGGAACCCCAAAACACAACAGCAGCAGCAGTAGCCAACACCGGAGGGAGAGGCGCCGCCAGCATATCAAACACATCAGGCAGGGGAAGAGGAGCAAGGAGGTGGAGACTATAAAGTTACAGGACTATAATACTATTATCAATCTCACCAATACAATACTCACTAAAGCGGAACTTCAATTGCTAACTTTAGGTTTGTCATTTTGCCCAGAATCAAACTTCTCCTATACACAATAAAGGATCGACATCTATAAATTTATAAGAAAAATAAAACTTAGAAAGTTTTTCCAACTTAACAAATCGTCTACGTTGCCCACTAATCGGGGCACCATTACAGGCAACTTACAAGCCAGTGATATTTCCACCATACAGTTGTTACAATCATTAGCAAATGAGGACTCTCAAAGTGAGGTTTCAAGCACTGACAGTATGTCCATCGAGGGGATCAATACAGGAGTGGCGGCTGCCAGTCCATTTCGTCCTCCCTCATCCTTTTACCCGTTAATGCCCAAAGATTCTGTTGATGTTTTTAGTGAGATGGTAATTGAAGACTTAAAACAACTCAATGTCTCTGTCAACTCTCAACGTCAGAAGCGCAGTTATCGTTTAAAGAGTTATTGGGCTCTTATGAAAAACTACGTGAGAAACATGAGGTTATTGTCAGCAGTGCAGACAAAGGTGGCAGTATTGTGTTATGGCCAAAGACGGACTATCTATTAGAAGCCCAACGCCATCTTTCTGACTCCAGCTGTTATTCTATAGTCAATCGCCAACACTTGAATCAGGTGAAAGACAATGTGTATAAACATCTCCAACAATGGAAAAGACAGGGTCTATTATCCAAGAATGAATTTCTCTTCTTAAAAAATGACTTTCCAACGACTCCCATTTTGTACTTTATCCCTAAGGTGCATAAGGGTGTAATACATCTCCTGTCCCTGGCAGACCCATAATATCAGCTAGGAACAGTGTGCTAGAAGCAGTGTCCAAATATGTTGACTTTTTTTTACAGCCACACATGACCAGTTTGCCCTCCATCATCAAAGATACAGGAGATTTCTTGAAAAAAATAATTGAAGTTGAGTGGCAGCCTGATTATTTGTTAATAGCCATGGATATAGCTTCGCTATATACTAGTATCCATCACAATCATGGTTTGGAAGCAGTTAAACATTTTCTTAATGATCGCGCCATTTGTTTGCATGAACACAATTGCATGCTTCTCAAAATGATTGATCTTTGCCTCAACAATAATCTATTCCTGTTTAACAAAATCTTATATATACAGTTGAGAGGGGTTGCAATGGGGGCGTGCTTTTCTCCCACCTACGCTTGTTTATTGGTGGGATGGTGGGAGGAGCACGTCCTCAAAGTGACCCACAAGGACACTTGGGATACCCACATCATATACTATTGCAGATACATTGATGATGTATTTATAGTATGGGAGGGTACTGAACATGCTGCTTCACAATTTGTAACATCCATTAATGACAATCTAATGAACCTTCATTTTACCACCACTATAAGCAAACAAAGGGTAGAATTTCTAGACGTGGAAGTATACATCCGTGATAATCACATCCATACCAAATTGCACAGAAAAGACACTGCGAGTAACTCTATGCTACACACCACCAGCTCCCATCCCCCATATCTTATCCGCAGCATACCGTATGGCGAATTTCTTCACCTATGCCGTATTTGTAGTCTTGAGTCCGATTTAAGACAGGGTCAATCTGAGGCTCTTGACCGTTTCCTGGCTCATGGGTACAAGCTTCCAGAGTTACAATTGGCCTTGGACAAGGCCAATTCCCTACCACGTGAGCTCTACTTCAAAACGAAGAAAGAACGCAATGCAGAATTAATGGTTCAGTCCTTACTAGTTGAAGAGAACAGTGATACACAACCCATTAGACTAATCACTACATTCAGTAAGCAAGACAAACGAATTCGAAAAATCGTTTACAAAAATTGGACCATTGTGCTCAGACTTAACATTGAAATTACTGTTGCCAACTCTCCCTGCTATCACTTTCAGGAGAGCGCCCTCTATGCGGGATGCCTTGGTTAAATCCAGCCCTGAACTAACACCCAAATCTACCTGGCTTTCCAAATCTGGCTTTTTTAAATGTTCTTCTTGCCGGGCATGTAAGTTTGGGGTCAATATGTCTGAATACCTAACGGCTTTCAGTGACATCCAAGTACAGATAAAAGAACACTACACATGTCGCACTGAATATGCTGTGTACATGCTAGAATGCACATGCCATCTTAAGTACATCGGCAGCACTAAGCTCCCGGTATTCAATCGAATATTGCAGCACTTGCAAGCTATTATCAACTCAGACCCCAACTACCCAGTGGTCCGGCATTTTAAAGCTATCCATCAGAACAAAGTCAGTGATTTAAAATCCTCTGTGATCGGAGCTGTCCCCTCATCTATGCGAGGGGGCAACAGAGAAAGGAAGCTGCGACAGAGTCCTCTTTCATTTTGACCCTCGATTCAAAGATGCCTAACGGGTTAAATAATAGTGAGGACTTGAACAACTATCTATAGCAGTGTTAGAAGCAGGGCCTTCTCTATGTTTTCTGGTTATTTGATCCGCTCAAGGGCTGTGGACCTACTGCCTCTTTTGTTCATTTATACATAACTCATAAGAATTTTATGTATAACAATGTTTACATCTTCCCAGCTTTTTAGAACATAGATTTTATGAACTCGAACTGCGTTCTTTGCACATTTTTGATTAATATCATTCGTACTGCATTCGGTAGGCACCGACACTTTATTAAATTAGCAATAGCACTTTAATTATAACCTTTGGGTATACCTTTATAGGACTTTCTGCGCCTTTTGCACAGCCCCACTACCGAATATTTATCATTGTTTTTAAGGGCATTTATTATTGGTTTAAATTACTTTATTTTGGCACTTTTGCACATGTCGAGAGTATGTAGCTTTTAGCAATTGGTTGATGCTTGTTTTTACTTCATATGTGCAATATTCAATGTCATTTGAATTTTTCCCAATCAAGACATTCTGGTGTAATTTTTAAATGTGTTTTAAATATTGGAGAGACTATATTATTTGGTATTCAAATGTGTTATGTGACCTATAATAATAATTTTTTTTTGCACTTTATCAATAATTGGCACTTGCCAAGATGTCCAGCATATGTGTGCTCTGACGTAATTTTGAGTGCTATCTAGGTCGCAGTATTCATGCTTCTTTGCACATAGAGTACCTGTTGTCTCTTATTCCCCAGATAATATTTATTTCGATTTATTGTTCACCCAGAGTTGATACAATCTTTGCACTGTTGTTATTTATTTTTGTATTTATATTGAAGTATTTTTATGAGCCATGCCATATTGCCAGTATGATTGTTTCCATCAACATGCTCCGTATAACAGTATGTTTTCTATTTCCATTTGCACTGACCTTTGACCAGTCCTCTGTAGGGATTGGCTGCACTGAGTATATGTGTAGTGCGTCGTCACCAGCGCGTCAGGTGATCAAGATTGCTGTGGCGATCGAAACGCGTCTGGGGCGGACACTCGTCTGTTTCATTGGGTGAATACAAGAATAAATAATGGAACTTTGAACCAGATCTCTTTGGATTTATTGAAACACTTTGTTGGTCCGTACCTGCTGTGTTTTCCCTCTCATTGGAGAAGGAGGGACAGGACTTTGGTTTGAATATATATATATATATATATATATATATCTATATCAATCCTTGTTTTGCCAAATCCTCGGCAACAAACCGGTACGGACCACAGGGTGGAGTATCAGTGCAGTGCCTTTATTGCAAAAATATGTGCATCCAGAGATTAAAGCAGCAAGTGCCCAGCCTGACGCGTTTCCACCGTGTATATTATCTACTGGCGGTCGCCAGTAGATAGTTATAGTTAGGACCTATTTTCCATAGGAAATCCGCACCATTCTATTTGAAATAACTTTGGCGCCGGTTGACGAATCTTCGTGAAATTTTCAAACTTTGTGACCCGCTCCGACCCTGAAAGTCTCGGGGTGATTCGTCAAGTGGGGGCTGAGAAAAAAGGGGGGGGTCCCAAAACGTGTTTTCCCCATGCTATTTTCCATAGGAACCTTTCATCGCAGCTACAGCACGAACTGCTGAACGGAATTACACCAAATTTGGCAAAGAGGTAGCCCTTGGTTCAGACTCGTGCCTTTTGCTTAAATGGTGTAAATCCGTTCAGTAGTTCCTGAGAAAATCACAATTAAAATCACATATATATCTATGGCCGCGCAGGATCCGCGCACCCTGCCGAGCACGAGCTGCTTGCTAATTGGCTGTCAACACTCCAAATCAGGAAGTGTTGGCAGCCATCTTGTGCCTCAGTAGAACCGAGGCACAAGAAAGCAGTGAGAAAAACGCGAAAAGGGGGCAGGGTAGAAACACCCTGACCCCCTAGGCCTGCTCAGGGGGTCCCACAAGGACCCCCAAGGCCAAAAAAAAAAAAAAATCGAAGCGCGGTCTCCTGCGCTTCGATGCTATTTGGCCCCCGGGTGGCCCAAGTCCCGGGGGCATGCGTGTTTTTTTATTTTTATGTGTGGGGGGGCCTCTAAGGCCCCCCAAGCCCCGGGGACCGCCACCCCCCGGGGCTTTAAAAAAATAATGGTGCGGGAGGGCTCTCGGCCCTCCCGCAGCCCTGGGGCTTGTTTTTTTTTTTAAAATAAAATGACCTGTGTGGGGGGGGGGCTCCAGCCCCCCCACACGCCCCGGGGACCGCCACCTCCCCGGGGCACTAAATATTTCAATATGGGGGTCTGTTACGGACCCCCGGGGCCACCACCATTGGCTTTGCCAATGGAGGGAGGGGGGCCGCGCGGCCCCCCTCCTGGAGCCCTTGATGGCCCTGGGGACCACCACCCCCCAGGGCCGGCTCCTGCAGTGTCCCGGGGTGCTCACCCCCGGGACACTGTAGTTTGCTATGACAGGACGGGAGCCTCGCGGCTCCCGTCCTGTCATAGCAAACTGCTTTGGTTTTGGAAGAGAGAGCAGGAAACCTGCTCTCTCTTCCAAAACCAAAGACAATTGCTTTCCACACAGGGAGCTGCATCTTAGCAGCTCCCCATGTGGAAAAGCAATGCCGGCTCCCGCAGGACGCGGGGAGCCAGCGGGACCGTGGGGGCATTGGGGACCCCCACGGTCCCCAACGAAGAGGGCCAGCCCCGGGGGATGGTGTCCCCGGGGCTAGTAGTGGCCCAGGAGGGGGGCCACGCGGCCCCCCTCCTCTACAAATTAAAAAAAAAATTTTTATTTTTTTTTAAACGTAAAGGCCGGCCCCGGGGGATGGGGTCCACGGGGCCTTAAACGGCCTTAGGAGGGGGGCCACGCAGCCCCCCTCCAAAGATTTTAATTTAAAAAAAAAAGAGGGCATGCCCCGGGGGATGGGGTCCCCGGGGCCAATAGAGGCCCAGGGAAGGGGGGCCGCGCGGCCCCCTTCCCGTATTTAAAAAAAAAAATGAAAATCCTCAGGCCCCGGGGGATGGGGTCCCCGGGGCCAAAAGTGGCCAAGGGAAGGGGAACCACGCAGCCCCCCTCGAATACAAAAAAAAAAAAAAAAAACGGCATCGTGCCGGAGGCCCCGCCCCCTCCCTGCAGCAGTCTGCAAACGCGCCCCCTGGCGCGTTTTAAGAAGGGGAAGTAATTCCCCGTGAATACTGGGGGTCCCTGGGGGCCAACTAGCCCACCATGAACCTCCAGTATGCGCCAGGGGGCTGTGTTGCAGAGGTGTACAGAGGCCACGCCTCTTTTTACACCTCTCTGCAACGCAGCTCAGTGGCGCTTTTTGGAGGTACATGGTGGGATAGTTGGACTCCAGGGACCCTCAGGATTCAAGGGGACTTAATCCCCCAACTTAAAACGCGCCACGGGGCGCGTTTGCACAGTGGTGAAGGGAGGGGCGGGGTTAAAGGTGACATGTGTGCAAACAGGCCCCGTGGCGCGTTTTAAGTTGGGGAATTAAATCCCCTTCAATCCTGAGGGTCCCTGGCAGCCAACTAGCCCACCAGGTACGT
Source organism: Calotriton arnoldi (assembly GCA_963921515.1). Taxonomy (NCBI): domain Eukaryota; kingdom Metazoa; phylum Chordata; class Amphibia; order Caudata; family Salamandridae; genus Calotriton; species Calotriton arnoldi. Next base: position 909,787 of record CAWUFW010001839.1, read on the forward strand.
CCAGAAAGCGCCACAGAGCTGCGTTGCAGAGAGGTGCAAAAAGGGGCGTGGCCTCTGAACACCTCTCTGCAACGTAGCTCCCTGGCGCATACTTGAGGTACAGGGTGGGCTAGTTGGACCCCAGGGACCCTCATGATTCAAGGGGACTTAATCCCCCAACTTAAAACGTGCCACGGGGCGCGTTTGCACAGTGGTGAAGGGAGGGGGCGGGGCTTGAGGTGACATGTGTGCAAACAGGCCCTGTGGCGTGTTTTAAGTTGGGGGATTAAGTCCCCTTCAATCCTGAGGGTCCCTGGAGTCCAACTAGCCCACCAGGTACCTTCAGTAAGCACAACAGAGTTGCGTTGCACAGAGGTGAAAAAAGGTGCGTGGCGTTGGAACGCCTCTCTGCAACTCAGCTCTGTGGTCCTAATTGTAGGTACCTGGGGGGCTAGTTGGGCCCCAGGGACACTCCGAATTCAAGGGGACTTAATCCTGCAACTTAAAATGTGCCACGGGGCGCGTTTGCACACGTCACCTCAGGCCCCCACTCCCTTCACCACTGTGCAAACGTGCCCTGTAGCGCGTTTTAAGAGGTAGTTTTAATCCCCCTGCCCTATTATGTACTAGGGACTTACAGAGGAGGTCATGCTAATCACAGGGGTACCCCAACGCATAGTGTTCCCTAGTGTATGTAGGTGTTTTCACTGTATTCGAAGTGTGTTTTAGCATAGCACTGGCTCTGGTTAGTCAAAGTCAGTTACCACTAGTACACGTCGGAAAAAGTTGTGGGCAGAGTATGATTTTGGAACAAGGCCTCTTTCTGCTCCTCTGTTGGTTCTTTCTGCACATCTTTTGCTTCTTCCTGCACTTTTCTTTGTCTTTGTGGACTTCTGTTGCTTCTTTCTGCATTTCTTTTGCTTCTTTCTGTGCGTTTTTCTTCTTTCTTCACATGTCCTACCTCTGTAGGCATAGTTGGAAACTAGCATTTAAAAAACCTTTGAAACTCACTGAAAAAACCATAGGTTTCAGGCACGTTATAGTTAGAAATTAGCATTTAAAAAACCTTTGAAATTCACTGAAAAAACCATAGGTTTCAGGCACGTTATAGTTAGAAATTAGCATTTAAAAAACCTTAGAAATTCACTGAAAAAACCATAGGTTTTAGGGACAGTTATAGTTAGTTGGACATTTCACTCGTACAAAACCCGTGAAATTCCCCCGTTATAGTTAGTTCAGCTAACTATAACTCGCGCCCCGCAATGCACTGCTGATGACGTGACATATTACATCACTCATGAAATGGTCAGTGACATCACTGATGACATCACTGATGACATCACTGATGACATCTCAAATGACATCACTGATGACGTCATCCATGTGATAATTTCATGCATCTTTTCACACCCTAATATAACTTTTGATACACCCACTCTAAATTACAGACTGCCATTGTCAAAACCATAGACACTCTAACACCAATAACTACATACCCACTCACTGATTCTTAGGTCTACACACACATCCACTCACTCACCTGTACAGTCACTCATACTTACGGTCACTCAGTACAGGACTATCATATGCACTCATACACCTACATAGACACTCACACACCGCCACTCATCCATAGAGGTACTCACACACCTAGTCAGTCATGCAAATAATTAATCACACTGCCATTTACTAACCTATACAGTTATACACACACCAGCTCACTTACTCATACAAATACTAGCACATTCTTACGCTCTTATACAATCACTGATACAAGTACACACTCATCCATACAGCCACTCTCACAATCACACACTCTCACAATCACACACTCTCACTTATAGCCATTTATATACTCCAACACACATATATACTGCCTTTAACATATGTAGTTACTCACACATGTACCACTGAGATATACATTCACTCACTAACATACACACACACACACACACACACACACACACACACACACACACACACACACACACACACACACACACACACACACACACACACACACACACACACACACCCATACAGTCCATCACAGATGCACTCTTGAAACCATGCACCCAGTGAATCACCCACTCACACATCTATGCACAGAGTCACACACACCCCACCCACACAAACAATCAGGCACCCATACAGATACTCAAACAACCAATCAATAACTCATATACATACTCATGTAGCTATTCAGAAAGCCATGCAGCCACTTACACAGCAACAGACAGACGGATACAGACATTCACACAGTTTAGTCACTAACCCATGCATTCAGTAAGATACGTTTAATCACTCACTTGTAGAGTCAGTCACGCACCTACTAAATCATCCATCCAGACACTTATACACCCACTCATTCTTCAATACACCTTGGCATATATATTAAACATATTTAAACTTTATAGAAACACACACTCACTGGATGATGTCATCTGTGATGTCATTTGAGATGACATCAGTGATGTCATCAGTGATGTCACTGACCATGTCGTGAGTGATGTAATATGTGACGTCATCAGCAGTGCATTGCGGGGGCGCGAGTTATAGTTAGCTGAACTAACTATAACGGGGGAATTTCACGGGTTTTGTACGAGTGAAATGTCCAACTAACTATAACTGTCCCTAAAACCTATGTTTTTTTCAGTGAAATATATATATATATATATATATATATATATATATATATATATGTGTGTATATATTAATGATATATAGTGATGGCCACTGTATAGTTATGGCCACTGTATAGTTATGTTTAAGAAGATGTTTCTTTTGAAAAGGCATATATTGATTTGCTTATAACCCAGTGGAAACTTGGCAGTCTACTAACCCGGGCAGCTAAGTTTCGGCATGCTGAGTTTCGCGAAGATCTGTCCACAGGAAAAAAGTGATGGGGTGGGTATTTCCGATTTTATTCCTCATAGGAATTTTCACGCAAAAGAGATAAAAAATCGATAAACTGATTTACACCAAAGTTGGCATGAACATAGAACTTTACTCAAAGTGTCATTTATTTATTTATTTTGAGTAAATCAGATGGGTAGTTTTTGAGATATAAGCCTTGGAAAAAGGTTAACACTTATAACTATGTTGTCAGTTGTAAAGCCATTTGCAAATTTGGTTATAATTTTGGCACTGTTTAGTGAATATGCTTGAAATTTGCCAAACACCTAGTACGTTCAGATTACTATTAGTGGGTTCAAATTGCTCTATATTCATCAAGGGTGGGGACAAAAAAGCAGCGAATTTGTTTATTGGTTTGGCACTGTGTGGTGAATCTGCACAAAATTTAGCAAAAGCTTGGAGGGTTTGATTTGTGTTTGGTATGTCAACTTTCGTGGCCGCCTGTCGGGGGCAATAAAAATTTCAGTTGCTTATAATCTTCACACTGATGAATCCACATCAATTGTGGCAGGCAGTTAGCAAGCTACACCCAGTACAAGCATTTTAGGCTTTATGCAATGCATTGGGGGGAGGATTTAAAGAGGGTGTCAAAACATTTTTGATTTACTAATAAATTCAGCACCGTCTGATGGATCTACACGAAATTAGGTATAGACTTAGCATGCTTAGCCTACTCTTTACTCAATTTCACGCAGGCCCATCACGGGGGACTTCGAAGGTGGGGAGGGGAGAGTAAAATAAATGTTAATTTGCTAATAAATTTGCCACTGTTGGATGAATCCTCACAAAACTTAACAGATGTTTAGTCAGTTTAGCGTTCCGTTGGTTGTCTGGTTCAGAGCAGAACTATTGTGAGGGAAAGGATAATTAGGAGGGTAATTCGGGTTTCATTCACTAATGCCTTGGGCGCTGTTCAATCCATCTGCATGAAATTTGGCAGCTAGCAAATTAAGGCTGGTGCAAGGTCAAAAAAGCCTTGTTAAGAACCTGTGCAGCACATAGCTGAAGGTGGTTGGATACAAGGCCTGGCCAAAGTCTGTGCACAATGTAAAATGGGTACATGGCAGGCCATTCATGGTAGGGGTTGCGTGACCATGATGAAATTGGCATAGGGTCTGGCCCTGAAGCCAGCCCCACATGGCAATGCCAAAGGCAGTGTGCAGCACAGGTTTGGAGCAGGGCTTTGACCATTTAGCAAATCATAAAACATCCAGTGAAATTTACTGAAAAAACCCTCGGATAAAAACAAGCTATGTTTGAGGCTCAAATGTGTAAAACCACTGATATTCGCCACTTATGTTTAAAAATACATTCAGTGCACGACATAACTCACAGTCATCTGACCTGTTTTCTCTAGTTAGATCTTTTGTTCATGGTAGTTGACTGTGAGTAATGTCATTTGATTTGGTTTTCACTTAAGCACCATTTGATGCATTAAATTTGGCAGGCACTTAGTATGTTGGTATCTTCAAAATCATGCAGATCCATCAAGGGTGGAAGGTCCAGTTAAAAAGTGGGAGGCTTAAAAATTGTTAACTTAGCAAATAAATTTGGCACTGTGTGATGAATTTGACAGACGCTTGGAAGGGTTCGTTTTCTATTGCCATGTTAACAAGTTTTGTTCCAATCCATCAAGGGGGACGGAGTTAAAAGTGGGGAGTAGATTATAATTTAATTTTCCTACACCATTGGCACTTTTTGATGGATCTGTGTGAATTTTGGCAGAGAATTACCACATTTACCCTTCTCCTGGTATTTTTAAGTTTGTTCAGGTCAGTCAAGGGGGCAGAGTTGAAAAGCGGGGCAAAAAAAGTGTTCACTTGTGAATAACATTGGCACTGCTTGATGAATCGGCACAAAATTTGGCAGAAGATTTGAAGAATTATTTTTCTATTGTATGTCAACTTTTGTGCCAATTAATCAGTGTGGGGTGGGAGGAAGGAGTTAAAGGGTGCACAATAGCATTTTCAGTTAAGACTTTAGCACAATTTAATTAATCTGCATAAACCACAAGGATGCTGTGGACGTGACCTCCATGTCCACAGCACTCCCACCTGGGCACTATGGACATGGAGGTTACGTTCAAGCACTGGGCACTAAACCAGCAGCTTCTGAGTACTGCTCCGGTGCCCCCTCTTGCCACACCCCTGTGGGTTAGAGCAGGGGAGTGTGGCTCTTCTTCTAATGGCTCAATCACGTCAGTGAAAGCTCAGTTCTGTACTCATCCAAGGAATTGTGCCAAAATGGAGGTATCATTGAAAGGCAGAGAAACAGCTTTTCAGCAATACCTTCTTTTTGGTCCACAGCGCCAGGCATTCACAGAGAGATTTGATCACCTGGCTCTTCCACTAGACACCAGGGATTATTTCAATGGGGCAGCGGCCCCTTGGGCAAGGGCATGTTCTCTCCCACACTCCCTTAAAAATGTTGTCTTTCTGCCCCCACCCTCCAGAAAACTCACTAGACACCAAGGAATAATAGAAAAGAAAAAAGTATCTAAACCCCACAAAAGAGCAAGATAGTCTTTCTGCCACCCGGAGGGTGAGGGGGAGAACCCTCATGTTGAAACGGTACACGTTTTGGCCACAAACTTTGTATGCAGCAGTGGTTCGGCATCCGCAGAAGGACACCTTTGGAGGATTAGTCACTGATCATTAGCTAACCCCTGCTGCACACAGCCAGAAGCTAAATTGAGAACACATTTTCTGTAAGTTCACACTATCTTCCTCACCTGTGTGAGAAATAAAAAAATGATGTTCTAAATAACACATGTACCTCAAACAGCAGAAGTAGCCAGCATCAGTTGATTTTCCAGTGTTCTACTGCAGCTTCACTGGTGTTCTAATGAACAACTAGAGCGCTAACATTCTGTATTTATGATAAAAGTGGGGCACACCTGAACGCAAACTTTATGGTATGTACTCCCAACACCAGTAGCAGTCTATCTCGTTCTTCTGTCAGATCAAGAGCATTGGTAGGCATTTTCTCAGTCCTGAGGTAAATTCTTTACTGCTTTGAGAAACACATCTAAGGTTTCTTGCCACTAGTGTAATTCTTTCTATGTTCAAGTATGCAGTGCTTTTTCAGGTAACCATGTGAACTCATATCTGACTCGCAGAGCCAGCTTATGGATCGAAATAATGGTATGTATGTCCGTGCCAACTGGCCACTCAAATTCAGAGCTGTCCCTAAACTAGCATCCTTCCTTTCAGCAAAAAGCTCCCAAATTTGCTCATTCACTCTGGTTTCCTTGGGGTAGCAGGCATTACGTATTGGCCAGTATGGTGCATATTCGAATCAGATAGCTTCCATCCAATCAAGCGATTGCTGCCTTCTTTGTTCATTAGGACTATATCCTCTGTGTTGGTGTGTTTCACAGGCCAGGCCCTAGGCCAAAGCCTTCTGTTCTGGTGTCTTCTCTCTCACTCCTTGAGCTGTCCTGCTGTAACTGACTTGATTCAAGGAACTTGGGCATACAAGCTTCCTGAAGAAGGTGGGAATCCCTAACCAGACACACAAACCTGGTCTGCATTGGGTGCAGCAAACGGGGAGAAGGAGACCAGTGAAGGGGGCAAGCAGGGAACGGGACACACTAGATAGCTTACTACCACTAACCATATGACGCATCGATCCAGCGGAAACGGCATACATTTTATAATCATTCACATTATCCCTAATTTATTATAATCATAAACTTTTCTATAACCAAGAGGTTTGGGCCCATTTGAAACTCAATAACCACTTGCATATATTGGGTCCTCCGATAGATCTTTGGTAGAGCTAATAGGGACTCGATAATAAGAGACGGATGCTATTTACCTCATGAGGACCTATAATGAAGGCAAAGCCTGTCCAACAACAGTAATCACAATATACATATGTCTAGATATTTATTAATAAATGACAAAACTCTGAATACTTATCAAGTTATCTTTATCTAAATACTTCAAAATATGAAAGGTCAATACACAAGTACATTTGAATCATAAAATCTGTTATTTCAATAGTACAGGTAAATTCACAACAAGGAAGTACAGTTCATTGACAAATACATCATATAATCAATAACAAGTGTGAGATGAAGAGAGATGAGAGACAAAAGAATAAATCATTGCAAATATCAGTAATGCAAATCAGTATTTCATACGAACCTAGATCAGAGAATACTAATGCACAGCGTGCAAAAGTTAGAAATAGCTAACCCTTTGGCTGAAAAGGTATAGCTTAAGCAACATCACCAGCCGATGCAGTGCAAGATAATCAGGATAGTCTCGCTCAGAGTTTGCAAGGATAATAGCCAGCCAGAGTAGCATAGAGAGTACGGCAGTAAAAACTCTCTTCTCCTAGAAACAGCTGCTGCCAAGTTCTTTTCTCACCGTAATAATTATACCCCAAATGCTAAAAAGGTCAATCCCTCTAAAGTTGCAATTTCACAGTTCCACACGATTCCATTGGTCGAACTTATTAGGTGATCATCGTCTCAGTCAGTTCGTCCGGATTTCTCTGTTAAAGTTTTTTGTTAAAAAATAATGTCATCATCGTTCTTCGGAAGCAGGAAAAGAAATTATAATAACTCCATGTCCTTGCGCTCGCTTCCACATCAGCTTGCAACATTAGTTGACACATTTATTCATAGAAAGAAATACTCAAACCGTAGGAAGGAAATTCTAGTGATATACTAAGCACAGCTAAACAAATCCGCTTCTTTAGAAATAATGAAAGGCAAAATACATTCCTCTGTGGCCTACGTTAGGGAAAGGAAAATTACACTAGCAGAGTTTGAGGCTTTCATAGAAAAAGCATAAACCGTCGGGTTTTCTGAGAAATAAAACACACGCATTATTTTAGAAAAGAAGGAAACGCATAAAGAAACGGGAATTAAAAATTCATTATTCTAATTAAATCCATACGTATAATCAAATTTTTCAATAATCAAGCTATTAATAATAATATTTTTCTCTTGTTATGAAGAAAGGATAAACATTTCACGAAACATTTTCTGTAAGCGTTTTCTATTATTACTATTTCTTATTTCTATGTGTAAGTTTTTAAATGCATATATTTATTCAAGTCTCTCTCGTAATTCTGTAGTGCACATTTTCACGTTAACAATTTTTTTTTTAACACCTATGTTAATAATTGTCTTCACCATTAGTCATTTGTTTTGTTAATAACCCAGTTATGAGCAGATCTGATCAAGATTATTTCGCAATAATTATGCTTCATCACATCCATGCTTACAGGTGGACCTACAGACTGGGGTACCCCTCTCTTGTTGAAATTCTACCTCGTATATCTCTTAATACGCAGGGAATTTAGGGCCACGGACATAACTGACCGCACAAATTTAAACAGGGAGAGCAGCCAGTAGACCGTATCCTAACTGGTATGCAGACAAAAAAGGTTTTCTCCCCGTGACTATACATTTACTGCCCCCAACTGCTAATAGTATCATGGCCTGGCCCTGCAGAAGGTGTTAACCCGTGAAAATGAGTACAGTTGAGGTGTACCCAGACCACCCAACGGACTCTAGAACCTGTTTAGTGAGTAACCACCAGACACCTGTAGAATGGAGTCAGCGGACTTGTGACACAAGTCTTCTGCACAACAAAAAATACCTGTTAACCAGAGTGATAAAATGAACAGCAAGATGGTACACCGTGATTGTGGTAAGTGTTGGACAAACCGTTGACCTCACTGAAGTTTGTTTTCACTATTTTGACTGCGTGTCCCTTTGAACAATGGAAAATTTCATTCACAGAAAGGAAAAAAAAAAAAAGTAAATGCTTCTCAGCCAACTTATTTTAAAAATGCTTTCCGAGTGGTAAACAATCGGAAATCCCCCACATTTACCCTCAAGAGGGGTACTAGGCAGGGCTGTCCTCTATCCCCGTTGCTCTTCGCTCTAATGCTGGAGCCGTTGGCATTGTGGATACGGAGGGCCTAAGATGGTCGGAGGGATGGGAGGATCGAATCTCATTGAATGCCGATGACATACTGCTGTATTTGGCGTCACCGAGAGCCTCGATAAATAGAGCACTCCACATTTTCACCAATTTTGGGAAATATTCGGGATATACCATAAATTGAAATAAATCAATCATATACGTGTTAAAAGGTAGATTTCCCCCCTTACCCCAAAAGTATGTGATAGAAGAGGCACCAGAGGGTTTCAAATACCTGGGTATATATGTCACCAAAGACCCTCTATTATATTACGAGCGGAACCTCCTGCCCCTGTTGCAGTGGCTCAGAAGTGATGTCAAGCATTGAAAGTCTCTCCCTTTGTCCTTACTGGGCCGAGTCGCATTATTCAAAATGATGTCCCTGCCACGTTTTCTGTATGTACAACAAAATTTGCCGGATCCAGTCCGTACTGATTATTTCAAGGTCATTGAAAGCGAGCAGAGAGAGCTCCTGTGGGAGTGGAAACCACCCCGTATATCGACTCAAAAGTTAATAAGGGGATGGTACGACGGTGGTATAGGAATGCCGGATGTAAGAAGGTACTATTGGGCAGCACACCTAGCAGCTATCAATTAAGGCATATATAGACCCCATGACGACCCGGGATATAATATGGACCGGTGGCTTCTCCCGGATGGGAATTATACTAGAGCACTATATTCCAATCCAGCAAAATTACATTTGACTGGCCCCACCGATCATGCGGTCCAGATATGGCATACAGCAAACAAAAGTATGGGATGGGCAGGAAAAATCACACAGGCTACCCCCTGTGGGACGCAGATAGATTCGGCACATTGAGGAACACCAAGGGCTTTGACCGTTGGGACATGATTGGAATCTCAAAGGTGGGGGATCTATGGAAAAAAGGGCAGGTGATTCCCTTTGCGCAGCTGCACAGGGAGTTTGAGCTTGCAGGCACAGAATATTTCAGATACCTACAAATAAGACACGCCCTATGAGCAGTCATTCCAAAGGGGGAGTCTCTTGCAGAATCCTCCCCACTGGAAGATAGAATCCTCGATGGATGCATGCCCAGTAAAGCCATTTCTCTGACATATCAGAAATTAATTAACATGACTGATCCCTTCCTGCAGCTGCGCAAGCACTGGGAAATTGATGTGGTGGGTATGGAGGACGAGGACTGTCAGGAAGCCTTCGTGTCCCCCAGAGAAATGGCGATCTCTTCGAGACTAAGGATCGTAGAACTTAAAGTTCTGCACAGAGTATACCTATCATGTCCAGCTCTCGTAAAAATGGGTTACAGAGAAGACCCTGAATGTGGTAGGAAGTGTGGCCGGGAGGGTACATTCATACATATCATTTGGGAATGTGTCCACATTCAACGATACTGGATAGCGGTGACTCAATGTATGGGGGAATTCCTGGAAACTCGGATAGAACGCAAGACTGGCATGTCCCTCCTAAATATTTTGGAACCCACTGATCTAGGTAGCAAAGAAAAGACCTGGGTGATGCTGGGAATGATAGTAGCGAAACGTTACATCGCTAAGCTAGTGGGCGCACGGGAGGCACCAACGGTCACAGCATGGAAGAGGGATCTAGATTTGGTGTATGTTAATGGAACGGACAATAAATGAATCGAGGGGATGTCCTAAAAAATGGTCACAAAAATGGGGGAAATGGAATGAGTACAGAGGAAACATATGTGAGACTCCGCAGGTGGCGCGCCATCTAACCCCAACTACTAAATGAGTAGAGCACCATCGGGACTGTGTATACGCAGAGAGGAAGATAGAATTAGATGAGAGAAGGCATGACTCCATATTAACGTATCGCTCTCTATAAAGATTTAATATGTTTGTAATGTATAAATATTGTCATCAATAAAACATTATAGAAAAAAAATGCTTACTGTAAAACACCTGTTTACACCACAAGAACTGGTCCTCATAGCACTGTGGTAGTCACACCGGTGGGGTTTTTTGAGATCAGTTTGACCTTACCAACATTATGAGGATTGGTCCAGGTCCCCAGGTTTTAATGGACCGTGTCACTCATCCACTGTCGAGCGTGCGTGTGCACACACATGCTCTCTCTGGCTCTCTTTTTTATCACCTTCACCTATTTTACTATAGAAAATTAGAAAGCACCCTCCCAATCTAGTTCTGACTGGAAACCGCTTTACAAGTGTCGCAGATCTGACAGCATGAACATAGAGAGGGTCAAAGTTAAGCCCACCTGCCATTGGTTGCTGAGTTATTCACATTGATTTGCCATTGATTAATTGATACTATCATTCATGGAGTGTATTATTTAGCTATTACATTTGCTAATTTGAGTTCTTCTGTTGTTCACTTGTGCTGCAGGGTAAAGCTGTTCCATGCTCTTTCAGCACCTGTGTTGTGGCAGATACTCTTGTAATCAGTACAGAACTGGGGTGGCTTTTCAGAACGATGGCTGTGGCGACTGCAGGCTTCGTCACAATTAGCGGTTTGCATAACATATTCCAAACAATTTAGTGTCCTTCCTTCCCCAATACAATGAGCAACATTGGTCTGTGTAAACATTGAAACTAAATTCACCAATTCAGTTATGATTAATCTTCAGTTTAACAAGCATGAGCAGTTTAATTTGGTTGTATTATGGTCTGGCTTGATAGTGCAGCTGCTGCCAGACAGTTATGTGAGAATCATCAGGACATAGGGTCTTTGGCTCCACCCACACGTTGGGAGTCACAAGTACAGGATTTAATTGGGCAGAAGTTGTGTGCTTCTTGTGAAGAAGTGCTTTTATTGCACTCCTGTTGGTCGTTGGAGGGTTTTCCTTCACCTAACATGGCCGCTGCGTTAAAACGTGAGGATGTGGCTGCATGCAAGGGTAACACTAGTTATAATCTGGCTTAACAGCGAAACTGTTGCCAGACAATTCTGTTTTATAGTTTGCTGAGGCGCCAGGCTTTGGACTGTGAAGGTCGAAGAACAGTGCACTTGGCTGTGGGGCTCCAGCAGTGTTTTCCCACATTTCCCACACTGTGTAGTGCCTTGGGCTGTCACGCTGAGCCAGCACTCCGGGTGGGCGTGTTGTTTGTCTGTTATAACACTTGTTTTCCTGGGTGGTTAGTGGCACAGACCGGAGGCATTGTGCGCAGTACTCAGTGCTCTCTGGCTGCATGAGTTGAATCTGCAAGGGTGTGGGCTCCCCGATGCTTTCTCCCAAACAGTGGCGGCTGCTCGTAATTAGAAATGGTGGGCAATGCGGGGGGGGGAGAAAGAGGGGAATGACAAAAAATTTAAATAAGAGCATTACCTGCCTCTGCATCCGCCGCCTTGGTGCCCCGATCCTGACTCGAGATTTCCTGCACAGGATCCCAGACTCCAATCCAGACACTGCTCTCATGCTGGTAATATTACCAGCTTGAGAGCAGTGCCGTGATTGGCCTGAGTGGGCTGATTTGACGCTTCCTCAGGCACAGGTATCCTGTCCCATTTCTCCACCCGATTGTGCAACACAGCTGGGATGGAAAAATGTAAGTGCGCATGTCGGTTTGGCTGTCCTAAGACGGCCGGCCAAGCCAACATGCGCACTTACAGCGCACCCACCATTCCTCCTCTCTCTTGCTGACGCAGTGATGCTCCCAGGATGGCCCCACCCTAAGACTTGGCTGGCTCTGGCTCCCTAAGAAAAATAAAATGATAATAAAATCGTTTTATTATCATTTTATTTTTGAAGTTTGCCTCTGCTACCTCTCAGCAGTGCGGTGCTCCTCCGCCATAACGGAGGAGCCGACCCTGCTCCCATAGCGAGTTGACTTATAGGAAAATTGCTAGGTTAATGGCAGGAGGCAAGGGGAGGGTACTACACCTAGGGATAGAGAGGAAGGGGGCAGCGGGATTGAGGCCTCCATAGCGAGAGATCAGGGAAAGGCGTCTGGCCACACCAGGAAAGCGAGGGTGAAGAGTGGCAACATCAGGAAGTAGATGGCTATTGACCACACCAGGGAGGAGAGGACGGGGCTGACCAGGGGCCAAGAGTACATGGGGTGGGATTTAGGTCACAGAGCGGGAACAGAGCTAGCCTTGATCACATAGAAGGCATCTCTCTGGAGGAGGACTGGGCCACTAGGGATGCACATAAGCACTCAGCGGCATATACCAAAGATCGGCACCGAACAGGTATTCAGTAAACACTTGTATCGGCCCATTCAAATACACGCAATTAAAGCTGGTCCAGGTTAAAAAATAATGTAGTTTTGCGAATTGAACTTTTTCCACCACCTCTTTCTCATAACAGCCTTGGAATATCCCAGAGGAAGGGTTCGCTCCACCTGCTTTGACCATTCATACACCTAGCCATTCAGCTGAAAACCCTGCTTACAGTAATCGTCGTACTGTACATGTTGAGCAGAACAAATGGAAGGGAAGGATCGAGCAAACAAACAGCATTATTGTCATTTTTCCTGATGGGGAACTGGCTTTTGAAAATCATAGAAGGAATGCCAACACTTGGGGTGCATCATGGGAAGCATTCTTCCCCCCCTCCTGTACCCCCACATGTTGCAATAGATGGTCAGGGTTGCATGTGCCCACCTTCAACCAGTGGCCGGTATGTTCAGGTTGGTGCTTCTGGAGCTGCCCCTGCTGTCCCACCACTCCCAACCTCGGGCCTATGAGTTCTCTTCTGAGTGCCTTCTGACTGAGGGGTGGCTAAACTGTTGAAATAAATGTTTTGTTAAAGGGAGGCATTCTTGCATTTAATTAAGGGTTGTATCACCTTTTTCGTGCCTAAGCACAAGACCCCAGCCCTTTTACGTCTTTGTAAAAGTAAAGCACCTTGGTGGAATTAAAACAGTCTCCATCCCATGCTGGGAGCCATGTGTGCCCCACAACCCCAAACACTGTCCCTGAAGCTGCCGGCAATCCGTTCATGTGTGCACTCTCTGGGGGTAGTCACTTGCAGTCTTTGCCCGTGGAAAAAACAGCTCCAAAGTTATTTGAACTAGACTTAAAAATGATGGGCATCCCAAACTTATACGCACTGCATGGGACCCTAGACACCACTGTGGCAATGCCTTCCTCGAGTCAATGTTCGCAGCTCCTTCCTTCCGTACCACCCACGAACATGTAAGGCGAATTATTGTTCGCTCTTTTTGACAGGGACAGAAGATCTAGTTGGAGGCTGGGCTCAGGCTGCAACAGCCTCAGCCCACATTAAGCTCTGTCTTGAGGGAGGGCGGAGGTGCAGTGTTCGAGTCATCTTTAACCTCGTGCTAGTTGCACCTACTTACTTATCTTGTTAAAAGAGAGCACATACGCAGGATTTTTTCTTACTCCTCCAAATCCACTTGTTGCCGGTTTTTATTTATTTAAGAGATTTATAAAGCTCAGACCATTCAGAACTCTGCTGCCAGAATTACTCTTAACCTCCCATGCCGCACTAACATTGCACCACACATGAAAGAGCTCCACTGACTTCCCATTCACAAACGAGCACAATTCAAACTCCTCTCCCACACTTTCAAGGCACTACATAACACTGGCCCAGCATACCTCAATAATCCCATCTGCTTTCACAAACGTTCCAGACACCCCTGCTCACCCGGACTTCTGCTTGCACAAATCCCACACGTACGGAAAACCAGATCCAGCAATCTGAAAGAAACACCCCCAGGCGTCAGACTGGATCCGGAAAGTTTTTTTCGTCAGCAGTACCTCTGCGCGTCGGAAGGTGGCGTCGGTCGGATCCGCGTCCGTCGGCGGCGTTGTGGTCGCCGGGATGACGTCGCGGCAGCTACTTAGATGCCACCCTCGCGCGCTAACGTCAGTTCTTTCTTTTTCCGCGCCAGCCAGCGCAGATCCGGGAAGAGCGGTACCTCAGTCATTTTTTGACGAACTTTTTCTCGACTTTTGTCGACTTCTTTTTCGAGTCTTCGACTCCGAAGGTGCACCAGGGATGCCCGGTTTCAAGGCCTGCGGTTCCTGTCATCGCATGATGTCGGTGACGGATCCACACAGCGTGTGCCTCTTTTGCCTGGGCCACGACCGCCGGTCGATGGCGCCGAAGGCTTGGCGGGAGCGGTCCCGAAAGCATCTTGAGCACTGGCAGTTGGCTTCGTGCCATTCGAGGTCCCGGTCGAGAGGGAGGTCGAGGGACCGGCCGAAGAGTCGACTCCACGTTTCCCTCCCTTTCCGGGACCCGGAGCGACTCCCGCCCAGCTTCGTACATTCTACGAGGCGATGCATGCCATCTTTGGGCGGACCGACCCCGCTGGCGTGCCTTCGGGCCCCACGGACTCGGTTGGGGGGGTCTAGGCCTTTTCTGCCGGCGGCTCCGGCCCCGACGCCGCAGGCCTCCCTTGGATCCAGGCCTGGATCCGGATCGGCGCCGGTTGACCTTGTTACGCCTCCACCGGCGCCGCTTCCGACGGCACCACTACCGCGTCCGACGCCAGTCGGCCCCCCGGCCGGCGTCGACCCCAGCCTCCATCCCGACGTGGACACGGAGCAGGACCGACGTCGCCCGACGCCGGATCCGGCACTGAGAGGGGTTTTTGTGCCCCTGTTCACTCCTGGGGCCCCTTTTCAACCTGAGTGGCAACCAGAGGAGGAGGACTGGGAGGGGTCAGGTGACCCTCTGACTGACCAGTTGGACAGTGAACAGGACTGGAGAGCGGAACTGGGGGATGCCAGTGGTCTTGACACCTCCCCTGACCTTGGCATGTTGTCGTCTCCTACCGTGGCTACGGAGGAGGGAGCGTTGTATACAGTGGAGTTGCGTAGGGCGGCCGAGGCTCTCAACCTCAAGCTTCCTACGGTGGCGGTCAGGACTAACCTCCTGACGGAGGTGCTTCAACCGGCTGCTAGCTCTTCGGAACCCTTGCTGCCGTTCAATGAGGCTGTCACTGACGTCCTTTTGGGCACCTGGTCCAGGCCCAACACGGGGGCTCCCGTGAACAGGATGATTGCCCGACGCCACCGCCCCGCTCAAGGCGACCCCACTTTCCTCTCCCAACACCCCAGAGAGCTTGGTTGTCCAAGCCTCCACTTCCAAAAGCGCATTCCCTACCGCTCCCCCAGAAAGGCAATCCAAGAAGCTGGACCACCTTGGGAAGAAGATTTTCTCTTCCGCCAGCTTAGGACTGCGGTCGGTAAACACTGCATGTCTCTTGGGCCGTTATTCCCACTCCGTGTGGGATACGGTGGCGCAGGTGCTGCCTCAGTGTCCGGAGGAGGCCCGAGCAGTGCTCTCCCAGGTTGTGGCCGCCGGGAGGGATGCAGCAAAGTTTGCCATACGTTGTGGGCTGGACACAGATTCTCTGGGCAGGACCATTTCAACGTCGGTACCGCTTCGTCGCTACGCCTGGATGAGGTCGACTGGCTTTTCAGGGGATGTCCAGAACACCTTGATGGACATGCCCTTTGATGGCCGTCGCCTTTTTGGCGACAAAGCAGACCTCGCTCTGGAGCGTTTCAATGATTCACGGGCTACGGCCAAGTCCTTGGGCCTCTCCACCCGCCCTGCGCAGTCTGCTTTTCGCCCCTTTCGTGGCTACGGAAGGGGTGCCCCCCTACGTCCCGCCCAGAGCCACAGGCCGCAGCAAGTTACCCAACCTTCGCGCGGCCGGGGACGTGGGAACAACTGTCATGGTTCCGGGGACCAGCGGGCGGGCCAGTCCACCAACCCCCCCTCCGCAGCAGCCTCAAACCCTCCTAGTCCGACCTTTCAGGCCCATCAAACACCAGTGGGCGGCAGGATTCGCCATCACCTCCCCCACTGGCGCACCATCACGTCGGACAGGTGGGTTTTGCAAATAGTCCGAAGGGGCTACTCCCTCCCCTTCGAGACTACCCCTCCAGCCATGCCACCAAGATACCACCGCATTTCGGGGGATCATCTGGCAGTTCTCCAGCAGGAAGTTACGGCTCTCTTGGCCAAGGGAGCCATCGAGCGCGTTCCTGTCCCAGAAGTAGGTTGTGGTTGTTACTCCCACTACTTTCTGGTCCCCAAGAAGGACAAGGGCCTGCGTCCTATCTTGGATCTCAGGGACATCAACCGCTTCCTCCGGAAGGAGAAGTTCAAGATGTTGACGCTTGCTCAGGTCTTGTCTGCCCTCGACCCGCAAGACTGGATGGTAGCGTTGGACTTGCAGGACGCTTATTTTCACATCCCCGTCCTGCCGGCCCACCGGCGTTACCTATGGTTCACGGTAGGCCACGAGCAATTTCAATTTACCGTGCTCCCCTTTGGCCTTACCAGTGCCCCTCAGGTGTTTACGAAAGTGATGGCGGTGGTCGCAGCTCGTCTGCGCAGATCTTTGGTTTCAGTCTTCTCCTATCTCGACGACTGGCTGTTGAAGGAGGGCTCGCCGCAGGCAGTTGTCTCCCACCTCCAGACTACGGCCGACCTCCTGCATTCGCTGCGGTTCTCCATCAATGTGCCGAAGTCACACCTGATCCCCTCTCAGAAGCTCCTCTTCATCGGAGCGGTTCTGGACACAATGCGGTTTCGGGTCTATCCTCCCGAGCAGCGAGTCTGGGATATTCAGGCTATGATTCCGATCTTTCAGCCTCTATCCCGGGTTTCGGTCAGAATGACTCTAAGGCTGCTGGGCCTCATGGCCTCCTGCATCCTGCTGGTCGATCATGCCAGGTGGCATATGCGGGCTCTGCAGTGGGACCTGAAGTTCCAGTGGGCGCAGCATCAGGGGAATCTGTCCGATTGCGTCCAGATCTCAGAGGGCACTGCACCGCAACTGCAGTGGTGGCTCACGAACCAGGATTGGGTCAATGGCAGATCCCTCTCCCTTCCCCAACCAGACCACACTGTGGTGACGGACGCGTCCCTTCTGGGATGGGGCGGCCACATGGGAGAGGCGGAGATCAGAGGCCTCTGGTCTCTGGCGGAGTCCGGGCTCCACATCAACCTTCTGGAGCTCCGGGCGATTCATCTTGCACTCAAGGCATTCCTTCCCTCTGTCCGGGGAAGAGTAGTGCAGGTGTTCACGGACAACACCACCGCCATGTGGTACTGCAACAAACAGGGCGGGTGGGTTCGTGGACCTTCTGTCAAGAGGCCCTCCGCCTCTGGACATGGCTGGTACATCAGGGCATATCCCTGGTGGTTCAACACCTGGCAGGTTCCCTGAACGCCAGGGCGGATGAACTCAGTCGCAGGTGCATGATGGATCACGAATGGCGTCTCCACTCGGAGGTGGTGCAAGGTCTCTTTCAACAATCGGGAGAGCCTTGGTTAGATCTATTCGCCACCGAAGAGAACGCGCAATGTCAGCAATTCTGTGCCTTTCGTCGCGAGTGGAGTTGCGGTCTGTTGTACGCCTTTCCGCCTATACCACTTCTGCCCAGAGTGCTGAAGAAGATCAGACGCGACCGGGCCCAAGTCATTCTTGTGGCTCCGGATTGGGCACGAAGAGTCTGGTATCCCGAGCTGCTCAACATGGCCATCGATCCTCCGACCCGTCTGCCTCTTCGGGAGGATCTTCTGTCGGAGCAGCAGGGGACGGTCCTCCACCCAAACCTGTCCAGTCTCCACCTCCTTGCGTGGAGATTGAGCGGCGGCAGTTGAGGTCTTTTGACCTGTCTCCCGAAGTCTGTGACGTAATTTTGGCAGCCAGGCGTCCCTCCACTAAGACGGTATACGCCTGCCGGTGGAACAAATTTGTGGCATGGTGCACAGCAAAGGCTGTGGATCCCCTTTCTGCCCCTCTTTCTAAAGTACTCTTGTTCCTCCTCTCTTTAGCCCAGCAGGGCTCTGCTCTGGGCTATCTGTCAGCCATCTCTGCTTTCCTTCGGCTGCCAGATCAGCCTTCTCTTTTCAAGTCCCCGGTAGTTAACCGTTTCTTAAAAGGCTTAACACATCTTTTTCCTCCAATCCCCTTCGTTATGCCTCAGTGGGACTTGAATCTTGTACTAACTTATTTAATGTGCGCTCCCTTTGAGCCGCTTCATAGCTGTCCCTTACGGCTCTTAACTCTTAAGACTTCTTTCCTGGTAGCCATCACTTCTGCTAGAAGGGTGAGTGAGCTCCAGGCCCTTTCTTCAAAACCTCCTTTCCTGTCTGTTCATCCGGACAAGGGGGTTCTCCGAACCCGTCCATCATTCCTTCCTAAGGTGGTCACTGCCTTCCACATTGGGCAGACCATTACTTTGCCCACCTTCTTTCCGCCTCCGCATCCTTCGAAGGAGGAAGAGAGGCTCCACCGTCTGGACCCAAAACGTGCACTCTCCTTCTATCTGGATCGCACGAAACAGTTCCGGGTGGATGATCAACTTTTTGTTGGCTACGTGGGCGCAAAGAAGGGTCGGGTCGTACACAAACGCACCATTTCTCGATGGGTCGTGTTGTGTATTAAGGCTTGTTACTCTCTGGCTAAAAAGGAGCCTGCAGTCGGGCTACGCGCTCATTCCACCAGGGCGATGGCAGCCATTACTGCCTTAGGAAGAGGAGTTCCTCTGAATGACATCTGTCAGGCGGCCACGTGGGCATCGCTGCACACGTTTATCGAACACTACTGCCTGGACAGTCAAGTCCGGAGAGACGGCTTCTTTGGCCGTTCTGTTCTCCAGGATTTTCTGGTGTGATCTTGGTTTGCAGACCCACCACCGGGGTTGGTATTGCTGGGGTATCTATTCTAAGGTAAGGAATCTTTAACGAACGTGTTTCTTTCAGATGAACAAGTTACTTACCTTCGGTAACGATATATCTGTGAGAAACATTAGTTAGTTATGGATTCCTTACCGCCCCACCCATCCTCCCCGTTCTGTGAACTGATTTCTAGGGTTAAGGACATCCTTTCAGGGCCCTAGTTTTGTGCACCAGTGGTCAGTGTCTTGCACGGCTCTGCGTTTCTGGCGCGGAAAGTCGTGTACAGAACTGATGTCAGCGCGCGAGGGCGGCGTCTAAGTAGCTGCCGCGACGTCATCCCGCCACCTTCTGACGCGCAGAGGTACTGCTGACGAAAAAAAACGTTCCGGATCCAGTCTGACGCCTGGGGGTAATTCTAAGGTAAGGAATCTATAACTAGCTAATGTTTCTTACAGATATATCGTTACCAAAGGTAAGTAACTTGTTCGTCGAGCCATCTCTTACATCGCTCCTAAAGTGTGAAATGATCTGCCGCTATTCATAAATGCCGCCTCCTCATTTCTTGAGTTCCTCATGAAGCTGAAGACCTGGCCTTTCGATTATCCAAATTGGGACTAGGTATGGCTAGACTCACCTGCTCAGGTCCAGGATACCCTCCAGAGTGATAATGTGCTCTGCAGATCTGCGTAACATAACCTAGTGCTACACATCACACAGGCCACTTTCGAGCACTACGTCTTGCACTTTTACTCGTCGGAGAAGCAGTAGATAGGACAATTTAATTTATGTCACTGCTGAATTTGCATGAAGGATGCTACTCTTTCTGTTTTGGAATTCGGTGTAGGGTGGAGACGCTGCTTTGGGAGGGTGGCTCCTGACACCCCACAGCAGACTTTACTCATGCTTGGTACACCATTCTTCTACCTCTAGCAATTTTTCTCACAATTGCAGCCTGCGTGACACTGACTGCCGTCAACAGCGGGTGTGTATGTGTGGGGGGCAGGAAGGGGCTGGGGCAGGGAGGAGGCTACCGGTGCTTAATGAGTAAGGTCAATTTCGAAAGACCTAATTGACAGTCATAGCTGAAACGAACTAACTCAATATTTGCGCCTTTGATGTATGATCACCATTAGTGACATGTAGGGGATGGCCCAGTTTAGTAATCTTTGTTTGCAGACTTAGTTTCACCCTAATTTACGGTTTGATATTAGACAAATGAACTGAACTCATAGATGCCTAACCATGAAGGGGTTATTTGGAATGGGATTAGGGGAACGGGAGAGGTGAATTGGAAATCGGTGGGGCGTAGGGGGAAAGTCTTGGATGGTTAGTTCAGGTGGCCTGTGGACATGAACGGGGGGGGGGCTGTTTGTGTTGATCCTTTATACACGTTTGCCTAAAATGTCAAGAGCACAAGTTAAAGACTTCAACAGTCCCGTTTACTGTGCACTAGAAAAGAAACCGCAGGTGGGAGCGCATGAGGAATAGCTGCTGCGGTTGCTTGAGAGATACATTGGGCTATGTTGACCACTAGGAGTCTGGAGGGAGATGTTAAGCTGCCTATTATGTAGGAGTCATTTCGCTAAATAGCCGGGCTGCAAGCTTCACAGCCAAGCATGCTTATTCAGCCATTGTTGAATGTTCATGCTTTGGAAGAAACTCAGAATTGTGCCTTTTGGCTCCCGAAGGCCCACATTTTGCTTCTTTTCCAAGGCCTGCCCGTATCACGTCAAAGTATCGTCATTAGTTCTAGCCTAGAGACACATTTAGCTGTTTCACCAGCCTCATGTAATAAACAATACTTTAAAATACATATATACATACATAGAGGAGCTTTGGGAAGCCCTCTTCATCCATTGGTCTCTTCAGCTTTCATTCATATTTCGCTTTGGCCCACCACAGTATACTTCATGGAGTAACAGGTCAGCCCGCGAGCTGTTGTGTCTCTTGCACTTGTCACTGCGGCATTATGACTGATCACATGTAAACAACCGCCTTAAAAGCAGTGCACTTCAGTTTCAAGGCTAGTGGGCTTACCCTTTACTTTGCAAATACTTTTTTCTTACTACTGTTTATTCTTTTTTCAGTCCTGTGTTGAAACTGTTTCAGTTTATAGTAAATCACTTGCCTGCTAGAAGCCTGATACATCTCTGTTGAAAATGCAAGCGATTTATAATCACAGTATTTTATTGCAAGCATATGGCCACTATTTATTTAGGTGGTGGTATGTTTTTTTTCTTTTAATTTGAGTGGCATTTGCTTGCAATAAAAAATAACCATCACACCAGCTTCCCTAGCTAGATATTTGGTTTTGTCAATGCTAATCTAATACGGAGCTGCAGCCATTACAGGGAAGTTGGAGATAAGAAAGAAAATGACTAGTGACAGCCAAAGCTGCCTCCGCCCGGTGCCCTGTGTTGTGTATGTTGTGAGGCGCTGTTTTGCTGTGTACTCTGGCGAGAGATGAATGAGCCAAGGACAGCTTTTCGCTTTGCTTCAGCTAAACTGCACTTTGCTGCAGGGTTTTGGGGCCACGAGGGGCAGGCATATACACTACAAAAGCAAAGTTTTTATTGTCCCAATAAGTTCGAGGAAAGAATCTGCCCAAAAAGCACTCTTATACTCCAAGTTCCAAAACGTGTTTCACTCGGAAAAAAAGGATCTACTCAGCATTCCATCATGTTGGTGGCGACGAGAAAGAAGGGAAACCTGTGGTGTGTTCTGGCAATTATGGGAGGCTGGGGGTCAGAATTTCAACAAGCACTAATGATTATTGAGAGATGACGCAACCCAGAGTATGCACTATAGATTAATGAATGATAGTGCAACTCCGGCCATTCATTCAAGATTTCTGAATGATGGTGCAACTATCGCCGTGCACAGTGTTACTGTGTAATAGTTCCACTCTGGGTATGTACTGATGAGTAGTGAGTGATGGTGAAAACCCAACATGTACTAAGAATTTATCATCATAAAAACTTTATTCAGTTACAATTATAACCATAAAAGTAAAAGAAGAAAAACATTTACATATCGCATATATGAAGCATCAATAATATTCTAAAACCATATATAACAAAATAAGTAATTCATAAAATACGTCATTCTCTTACAAAAACAGCATATTAACGTTAAAATGACATATTCATCAGATAAAAACCTGTTAAAACAGAACAGGTCGAGCTTTTCAGAATATGCAACAATCAAATATAGCAAAGTTAATCGATATACCTCAATCTCATTGCGGCTTTTAAAAAACATCCTTCTTTTAAAATTATATGCTCATCAGATAAAAGCTGTAAAAACATGAGAGCAGGTCGCACTTGCGAGAAGTTCAAGGATTTCAACAATGTGATAATTAACATTCTCCTGGGTAATCTGAAATAACTACAAAACATAGTGAAATGTAAAGTATCATGTGGAGACACCATGTCGCAACCCTAAGGACCCAGATGCTCCCCAGCCACCAATGGAGGCGAGTCAGTGATGCAACATGTTGAATCTAAATCTGGTGAGAAACAATCTAGCCCAATCATTTTTTACAATGAATAGGTAGGGTTCCATAGACTGGATAATTTTTAACAACGTATAACCTCGTACAGAAGGTTTCAACATTTCTGTCTGCTTTCTATGTAACATTTTTAGTTCCAGAAAATGATCCCTAACCCATTTCAACTCTGCGTTATCCATGGTCTGGGGATTGAGAACTAATTCCTTCTTCCCAAATTTTTAAATGTCTCCTTGATCTACACAATCCAAGCAATCTTAGATGCGTGGTCGAGTAATAACCAGTCCTTAAGAATCAATCTGTTCAAGTGAGATTCAGTCCTCACCAGGACCTTAATTTCAGCATAGCAGAGGCCTCAGGGCAATCTTGTCACTAAGGTACTTTGCACCTAGTACTTCATGCATGCAAACTGATGGGGAACTTTGAGGTATGCTCAACAAGCGCCTTAAAAACATTTTTTCAACGGTCTGCAAATGTTCTGTTCTCATGTATCCCCATTTTTCACTGCTATATGTGACCGTAAAAAATGCAGTTTGCCTGGTAAATCTTTGCTAAAGCTTTGGTCAGTCTACTCCCCAGTTTAGGGGCAAACTTAGATACTGCTGCATTCGCCTTAATAAACCCCTCTTTCTTGTTAGCAATCAGGAGTTTCCAGTTCATGCTGGAGTCAAATAAAACCCCTGATAGGAGAAAGACGTAACTTTAGACAGGGTGTGATTACACATCCTTAAGGTTTTGTTCTGGTTGAACGGGGGACCACCACCATAACAAAAGATGTACTATAAATGACAGAAAGATCCAGGCTATTCTTAAAAGCTACAAATGTGTTTAACAGCAACTGTAGACCCACTGCTGTCCTGGCTTTCAGGACCGCATCTTTTGTGTATAGCAGAACTGGAAGTGAGCGCGTACCTATCTTAGGACAGTCAGCCTTAGCAGTAAATAGAACTTGCTCTAGCTCAATTGTGTATAGGGTGAACAAAAATGGGGCAAGGATACACCCTTGCCGAACCCACTTACTAGTTCTAAATAAATGTGTACATGCAGAGTCCTTAGTGTAACGGACAGATGCTGTAGTATTTGCGTGTAAATCTCTCAAGAAATGAACAATTTCAGGGTCCACCCCATAGAGAAAAGCATACTCCATGTGATGGTAAAAACCAAACATGTACTAAGCATTAATGAGAAACGGTGCCAATATAAGCACATGAAGTCCAGATTTCTGAGTGGTGCATATCAAAAAAATCATTTAGACTAAAGGAGTGGAGGTGCATATCAGAACAAACACTAAAAAATTAGAGAGTAATAGGTAAAATTTGAGCTTGCACATGGTTACTGAGAGCTGGGTTATATCTGAACATGCACTAAGGATTAGTTAGTGATAGAGCTGATCTGTAGTGGCAGATCAAATCTTAAATGCTCCAAGAACTACTGCGTGATTGACAACACATGATGTTCATCTGTTATAAAAAAATAAAAATCTACATGCATCTTTCAGTATATTCCTTTTCCCCCTTATTTTAATACCTCTGTCCGCAAGTCTAAAAGCAGACAAGCCAGACTCATTGACGTTGTATGTTCACTAATTAGTAGTCAAGCTCCCACCACATACTATATGTTGTCTTATTGCAAGGCTAGCAGATATGTACTTCAAGTGAGATTAAGTATTTGACCTTAATAGTATTTCAAGAGTCAACTTTCCAATGTTTTTCTTGTAGTTATAGAAAACTTCCTGGGTATCATGCATGCCATGCAATGTCTTCTCCCGGCTATTTACTAAAGCACTATCTTTGCACCCAAGCAAAGATAAAAGTATGTTAATGAAATATGTGACTGTTTTTGGGTGTCATCTCAGGAGGCTGGATTAGCAGGGGTCCCACTACTTGTGAAACTATCATCTCATGATGGTACCTTCTTATGATCAAGCATGCTGGAGCTCAACTATTCTCCTTCACCTTAACTGGCCTAATCGGACATTCATGTAAATTTGGGGAAGTACTGGTCAACTGAAAGGAGAAATCTTTCCTTGACATAAAATACTCGAGGTACTTTACTGGAATGGACTGCCTCTCAGAAGGATCCTGTTGTATTATATGTTGTTGTGTTGTTGTTTTGGGACGCTCCTTGTAGCACCTTAGCACTGGTGACCTTTGGCAAATAGAGAATCTAGGTTTCTTGTAAACTATGCTGAGGCTGTTAGCTTTATGCACACATGTAAGCACCAATCATGTCAAGTCATTTCGTTTGTCTCTTGAGGCCGTTCTTTATTTGGTTCAAGGCAGTTGTGTCCGGATCCCTACATCTCTTGTCAGCAACAACAATGTGTGATGGCAGGTCTTAACTACACTAGTACAACCGTTTTCTTTTGGTTGGAACATCAAGATGCCTTCTGTGCACGCACTTACGCACACACACTAAGGCGGTGTCATATAGACTAATCTTACAGCCCAATTTCTCTGACAGCAGTAGTGATAGTCACTTAGATATCTGCTTTAAATATATATTTTGAAAGAATATAACTTTGTCCTCTAGCTGGCCAGTTTATAAAATTGTGCACATTTAGCTTTAAATTATATGCTTTCTGTTATCCATTGAATTAATTCAGTTCCCCCAAACAAATGCGTATCGTTATTATTGAAAAAATAAATATTCTGAAATACCAGCTCTTATTTTTTTGTAAATATGTTTGCTGCGCAAATTTCAATGTATCATTTCTATCAAACATTCACAAGTACTGCTGCCTTGCACACCAGTGTATCATAATTTCGTGCCATGGATGCTTACATGTTCATTTCCACTGAGGCTGAGCTTTGTACCAACTAGAATGGGCTTTTGTATGCCATGATGTTCAACGTGTGCCCCAAATTAGCACTAGTATGCCAGTATCCACATTAAATGAGAGTTGGAAATCATAACACCATGGCTGCCACCCTTATGCCAAGAATTATCACCAGTATCAGAACAAGCATTTTGTCAGGGATCGGCAATATCAAAAATCATGGATTCTTCCAACATGACAAGAATTACAAGCAATATCATCATCCTGTCCACGTTTTTGCCTTGGTGAGCATCTAAGCAAAATGAAGCTCTAGATATCACCAGTATGTTAGGGCCGACAGTTTGTAGGCCCCGCCATGCCATGGATGCCACAATATGCCAAGATTTACCACCAGTATACCACTTACAAATACACATGAACACACCCACGCGCAAACACACCCACGCGCAAACACACCCACGCACAAACACACGCACCGTGCAATCACACGCACAAATGCACACCATTGAAGTTTTTAGGTCTCGCCTACGCAGCGCATAGGAGGACCTTTAGCCGTCGCTCTGGTCATTTTCAAGCACACACTCGTGCTTGTGGCGGCATCCACGTTGCGGGAGCGAGCAGGGGCGCGCCAGAAGCACGAGTGCAGTGCTTGAAAATGAGCAGACTTCGCACGCAGCACTCCCGGGCTCTCTCTCTCTCTCTCTCTCTCTCTCTCTGTCTCTCTCTCTCTCTCTCTCTCTCTCTCTCTCTCCTCTCGCTTTCTCTCTCTCTCTCTCTCTCTTTCTCTCGCCCGCTCTCTTTCTCTCGCTCGCCCGCTCTCTCTTTCTCTCGCTCGCCCGCTCTCTCTTTCTCTCGCTCTCTCTCTCCCTCTCTCTCGCTCTCTCCCCCTCTCTCGCTCTCTCCCCCTCTTTCTCACTCTTTCCCTTTCTCTCACTCTCTCCCTCCTGCCCCCTGCTGCCAACTGTACGTTCATGCTGCCGCTGCTGGTTATTCGGACGTCGCTGGTTGCCCTCAGAGTTCACATCTCTTGGTGAGTGTTGTACAAGGTTTCTGCTTTAATTCTGTTATGCATATTGTTGCCTTTGTTGTCTATTAGAGCGCATGCCCTGTTCTTCCAGGACTTCATGGCTTTGGTAATAGACCCGAGCAATAGCAATGTATCACCAGGCACTGGGTTGCCTCAGGCCAAGATCTGTTGAACCAGACATCTTTGATGCTCACAAGTGGAGGGCAGTATTACCCTGCTGGGGGTCACAAGAATGCCTCTTAAGAGCGGTCAGTGCTTCTACTGGCTTTTGGTACCTTGTTGTGAGGGGTAAGCGACAAGTGCACTCACTGGCACCCATAACCCTGGCCTCTGGAGAGATGAACATTTAAAAATGCATCGTGGTTTGCAGGAGGGCTCTTAGTATCCTCAGAATTATTGAGTATTTTGAGGTATTAATAACCCGTCCCACGCTTCCCAAAGAAACTGGTGTCAATGATTTATTTATGGGCAATGTACGTCTTGCAGTTGCAGTACCACTCTTTACCCATCTTGTTCTCTGGGGCGTAACGATTATTAGTGAAGCGGCAGGTGCAGTGGCACCGAGTCCCATGGTCTTGAGGGGGCCTCTACACTCCAAATAACAGCCTATTTGTCTGCCTAACCCGGAAGCAGTGGGTACATGTTGTTCCCTTGGATTAGACCCTGTGTTGCATAAAACTACTTTATCGGAATCCGTTTTACATTTCTAAACGAAGAAACAAAAAACTACCAAAGTGCCGAACTGCAAGAAAACTCAAAATGAACAAGCATTGGCATAGCCAATAGGTCTCGCCTTTGGGACCATATAAGTGTTTAGTTATCCAGCGCAATATCCTTGGTGCAACAACATCAAGTGTTGCATGGCTAAACACTTATAAGGTCCCAAAGGCAAGACCTATTGGCTATGCCAATGCTTGTTTTTTATGTGTCTCCTGCCACTCTTCTGCTCCACAGGTCCCTGATTTACTTCGTTCCATTTCTCACTCTGTGACTGCCCACCACGGATAAAGCCAAAGTTGGAACCGATGCTGGGGACCGGAAAGGGAAGTGATGCTGGAGGAGACGTGGGTGTGCGCTGCTGTTCTGAATACTATTTCTGCCTAGGTCAAGTCGGGCAGCTCACACCTCCTCCTGCAGCGGCCGCAGGAGGAGGTGTGAGCTGCGGAGCTTGTTCACACCTCCTCCTGCAGCGGCCGCAGGAGGAGGTGTGAGCTGCGGAGCTTGTTCCTGCTTCTACGTTTGACAGATGACCGGGCTGAAGGTGCCACCTCACACCTTTTTATGGCACCTCAAACATGTAGACAGGAGCCCCCTGACTGCCACCTTAAAATGAACCAGCGTTCTGTCTCTTGCCGGCCACCCATGAGAGACTGCCAGATGCACACACACAGTTAGTTACACAGTTGGAGTGCTGCGATCCCTCGTGTGTTGTTAGCTCGACCACAGCACAGCAGACGGGCCACGGTCTGTCAGTCCTGAGACTGTGCTTCTGGTCTGAGTGGCTAGTGGGCATGCGCAGGCAGAACAGCGTGGTGTGGCCAAGACATGTCTTCATGTCGAACATGCACTTGCTAGCCTGTAGTGTGGGACTGACCGAGACAATCCAGTATCTTTTAGGAGGTACGAATGCTTTACAAATCATAACACATAACATAACCACATGCTGCACGTGTTTCGGCCGGCTCCAGTTCAGCCAGCCCAAGTATATTTCGTTGTCTAAGAGAGGCCGAGGTGCAACTACGTCACGCAGTAAGACTAATTCAATCATTGCCAGCACAGTCCATGGGTCATGCTGCTAAACGTCTGTGTCACTGACATCACATGAATCGGAAACTGATGCAAATGGGTGATCTTGGGCCTGGATGGTAATGGCAGGTGGCCATGAACTATGCGATTTAAAAAAAAAAAAAAAATGTTTTTTTTTTTTTTTATTGCCATTTTTTTGTACTTACAAGGCTCACTTAGTGTTATTCGGCACAAAGACAAATGCTTCTAATTGTGATTACATGGTTAGATGTACATAATTAGGCAGGTGAGTATCACATACATCAAGGAATTATACAGGATTTAAGAAAGTATAACGTACAAATCTTAAACTGATCTATCCACGCATCACTATTCCTGGTATGCTTTTGTGGACATCCTTTTGCTTGATAAATGGGTTTCTCCAACATCATTTATCCATTCCCTGCAACTATCCTAGACAAGATGAGACAGACTATCTGTGATTTACTTGATCGTAACCGCCACCTACTGACAAACCAGGAAGTGTCTCCGTCCCTTTACGTAAGTGCAGTTTTTGACAATTGATCAACACCAGCACATATAAGTTACTGATAAAAGGCAGATGCGCTCGTTCACTTCAGGGTGCTAAATCCAGGGGAAAAAGCCACGTAGAAGTCCCAGTCTGGCATTTGGGAGGTCTAGGAGAACCACCATATTCAAAGTTTTCCATTGGTGCGGTGCTAAATATTGTGGTAAAACATGAATATAATGTGATGCTGCCACAGTGTTACTTCCTGTGTTTTGTGGTACTGGAGGTAGTGTTCGTCATTGAAGTATCACAAACCACAAGGGGCCTAATGGGAGCAAATGACCAAACCAACCAGATACTGCTTCCCAGATGCGCACAAACACCACAAGGTACGCGTGGTTAATTTAGATAATGTGTATCTGAACATATGTAGTGACATACATCTATGGTCCTTCAGAATACCCAAGAACCTTGTAGCAAGGTCATTAGTCGGGCAGAAACATGTTGACTACTATTGCACTGGGGTGAAGTTTTCCCTCCCCTTCATCATTTTAATCTATCACTTGGGGGCACCAGAATAACGTTTAGATACAGCCTACCAAGAGATAGATTTAATTCACTTGACACACACATTTAGCACTCCTCACCAATACCATCGTTTTCACAAGGGCCCACGTTATCTGAAAACACATCAAGAGCTCCTCTCTATTGTGGAGAGTTGTAGCCCACACCAGGCACCATTGGTCCTGGTATGATGAGGGACCCAATGATGAAGCATGCCACCTAAGGGTGGGTGAGGGTTCTCATCCTTATTCCTTAATAAAATATTTTTGGGGGGAGTATAGATGCACATTATTTGAATTAACCACACTTACCTTGTTGTGTCTGTGCATCTTTGAAGTATACAGAGAACATGTAACACATCCATCTTTTTGCAGTATAAATTTAAATTGTGGGTGCACGGTTTTATCTAAAAAAAAAAATTGCACATGGTTTAGTTTTCCGCAGTGGAATTACTGTGTAGAGTGATTGGTGTGGGCAGTAGATGTGGTTCAGTGGCTAAAATGTGAATTATTGGCACCTGCGTTATAATCCTTTCCTGCATTTGACTGAAAAGCGTGTGGTTCTTGTAACATAACCTTAATCACCTATGAAAACTATAGGTGAACTTACCACTCTTTATATTTACATTTATACCAAAATGGGTAGTATTAAAATCCACATATAGCACACCATGTTCTCGTGGCAGTTGGGAGGAAAAAAGGTACACCACGGTTCGATGTAATGTCTAGTAAATCCTTTATTGTTCATTCACTGATAACATTTCACTGTAGCCTATTGTGTGCTATATGTAGACTTCAGTACTATCCATTTGGGTATAAATGAAATTATAAAGAGTACTAAGTTGATCTATAGACTTCATAGTTGTGGGACAACTTTGACTTGTCACATGGTAGGGGATTGTTGCAGCTGATCCCCCACTAACTCGAGCAGCAGTAAGATATATGTAAAACTTGACAATTATAGGCAATATTGATAAATGCGGCAATTTGAGAGAGCCTCAGTCGCTATATTGTATAAATATATATTGCTAGGTACGTACTGACTTACAATTGTTCAAATGTGCAATAAGCAATACACAGACGTTGGAAATGTTGCATTATGCATATTCAGTTCACACATCCAACCATATTGCATCTTTTCGTAATTTGCTCTACTCATATGAGTAATCAGGAATACATTTTTCTATGCCACGGTGTAATCTGCTTTGACTTAGTTTGTTTTTCGGCAACTGTGTAGAAGTGAAACAATGTGCTGAGTACACTAACCCACTTTAGGGGTTAAACACTTTCTAGGTCGAAGTCAGCCCACTCTATGATACGCCACGACACGCCACTTCTCTCCACGACACTCCACTCAACGACACTCCACTCAACGACACTCCACTCACCTCCAGCCTCCCCATAGCCACTCCTCGACACCCTACTCCACGCTACTCCACTCTACAACACGTCACTCCACGAACCTCCACTCCTCCCCAATCCACTCTACACCACGCCACTGCCATGCCACACTACCCTGAGACTCCACTCCACTCTGACACGACACTCCACTCCACTCTGACACGACACTCCACTCCACTCTGTGACAGGCCCCTCCACTCTATGACAGACCTCTCCACTCCTGCCCCTGGCACTCTACCGCCCGGCCCCCTGGAATCTAGGCCCCTTGCTCTCTCTGGGCCCCTTGCTCTCTCTGGGCCCCTTGCTCTCTCTGGGCCCCTTGCTCTCTCTGGGCCCCTTGCTCTCTCTGGGCCCCTTGCTCTCTCTGGGCCCCTTGCGCTCTCTGGGCCCCTTGCTCTCTCTGGGCCCCTTGCTCTCTCTGGGCCCCTTGCTCTCTCTGGGCCCCTTGCTCTCTCTGGGCCCCTTGCTCTCTCTGGGCCCCTTGCTCTCTCTGGGCCCCTTGCTCTCTCTGGGCCCCTTGCGCTCTCTGGGCCCCTTGCGCTCTCTGGGCCCCTTGCGCTCTCTGGGCCCCTTGCGCTCTCTGGGCCCCTTGCGCTCTCTGGGCCCCTTGCGCTCTCTGGGCCCCTTGCGCTCTCTGGGCCCCTTGCGCTCTCTGGGCCCCTTGCGCTCTCTGGGCCCCTTGCGCTCTCTGGGCCCCTTGCACTCTCTGGGCCCCTTGCACTCTCTGGGCCCCTTGCACTCTCTGGGCCCCTTGCACTCTCTGGGCCCCTTGCACTCTCTGGGCCCCTTGCACTCTCTGGGCCCCTTGCTCTCTCTGGGCCCCTTGCTCTCTCTGGGCCCCTTGCACTCTCTGGGCCCCTTGCACTCTCTGGGCCCCTTGCACTCTCTGGGCCCCTTGCACTCTCTGGGCCCCTTGCACTCTCTGGGCCCCTTGCACTCTCTGGGCCCCTTGCACTCTCTGGGCCCCATGCACTCTAGGCCCCATGCACTCTAGGCCCCATGCACTCTAGGCCCCATGCACTCTAGGCCCCATGCACTCTAGGCCCCATGCACTCTAGGCCCCATGCACTCTAGGCCCCATGCACTCTAGGCCCCATGCACTCTAGGCCCCATGCACTCTAGGCCCCATGCACTCTAGGCCCCTTGCACTCTAGGCCCCTTGCACTCTAGGGCACAACACTCTAGGCCCCTTGCACTCTAGGGCACAACACTCTAGGCCCCTTGCACTCTAGGGCACAACACTCTAGGCCCCTTGCACTCTAGGGCACAACACTCTAGGCCCCTTGCACTCTAGGGCACAACACTCTAGGCCCCTTGCACTCTAGGGCACAACACTCTAGGCCCCTTGCACTCTAGGGCACAACACTCTAGGCCCCTTGCACTCTAGGGCACAACACTCTAGGCCCCTTGCACTCTAGGGCACAACACTCTAGGCCCCTTGCACTCTAGGGCACAACACTCTAGGCCCCTTGCACTCTAGGGCACAACACTCTAGGCCCCTTGCACTCCAGGGCACAACACTCTAGGCCCCTCCACTTTACAACACAACACTTTAGGCCCCTCCTCTCAACAAAGCTCTTTTATAAGACACAACACTCTACGCTACGCCACTCTACACTCTCCGTCCCCTCACTCAACAAAACTCTGTGGCACAACACTCTACGCTATGCCACTCTACCCTCTCCACACCCACTCAGCAAAACTCTACTCACAACACTCTACGATATGCCACTCTACGCTCTCTGCCCACCCCACTCAACAAAACTCTACTCCACTCTCCTACGACACAACACTCTGGCATTCTACTCCTCTGTGACACTCTACAACGCCCTCCCAACTCCTTCTATACCACTCCCTGCCACTTTACTCCACATTATGACACAATAGGCCACTTTACTCCACT
Source organism: Calotriton arnoldi (assembly GCA_963921515.1). NCBI lineage: Eukaryota > Metazoa > Chordata > Amphibia > Caudata > Salamandridae > Calotriton > Calotriton arnoldi. The sequence continues at coordinate 942,647 of CAWUFW010001839.1, forward strand.
CTATGCCACTCTGCCATTCAACAACACTTTGTCACTCCATGACACTCGATGCCACTCTGCTTGATGCCATTCTACTCGATGCCACTCTACTCACTCTTCCACTTTACTCACTGTGCCACTCTACTCCACACTGTGCCACTCTACTCCACACTGTGCCACTCTACTCCACACTATGCCACTCTACTCCACACTATGCCACTCTATTCCGCATTGTGCCACTCTATTTCGCACTGTGCTACTCTGCCACTCTACTCAGTCTACTCACTCTACTCCACTCTACTCCATTCTATGCCACTCCACTCTACGACACTACTTCACTTTATGCCAAACTGCCACTCTACTCCAGCCAGCTGATTCACGCCCGAACTCCGGCCCCTCTGGTGCGAATGTCAGCAACTGGAGAGATGATGGCGCTCCAGCAGGAGCCCCACAGACCTTGCCACCTTTAAGTCCGCTCTCAGCGATAACCACCATCGCTTCAGGGAGGCTAAGAAAGACGCCCTAACCAACTGCATCGAGGCAAGCGCCAATCACACAAAGGAACTCTTCAGCATCGTCAGGGAGTTCTCCTGCCCGTCTGCCACCAACAATACGATTTGCCCTTCTCAGGCACTCTGCGACACCTTTGCAGACTACTTCCACGACCAGATATCAGACATTTACAGCAACTTCGACCCACAACTAACTGACCTCAGTCACCTCCTGACACTAACTGACCTACAGCCACCTGCTCACCGATTAGAAACCGCTGACAGCTATGACCACCACAGCAATTATGAAGTCGATTCACTCCAGAGCACTGACTGGGCCCTGCCTCCACCACATCTTCAACCTGGGATGGAAGGAAATCAGCTGTGCTTTCACCAACATCCTCAATTCATCCATCCCCATGGCCACCATTCCCAACGCCTGGAAGTACGCAGAGGTGAAACCCTCTGCCGACCCACAGTGAACTCAAGAAGTACTGCCCCATCTCGCTGCTCCCCATCCCCACAAAGGTCCTGGAGAAAGCCATCAATCGCCAGCTCACCGAACACCTGGAAGCAAAAACTGCTTAACACTTCACAATCCGGCTTCTGCTCCAACCACAGCACTGAGACCACCCTGATCGCCGTAACCAACAACATCAGATCCCTCTTTGACCGAGGTGAGACAGAAGCCCTGATCCTCCTCGACCTCTCAGCGGCCTTCGACACAGTGTCCCACCAACCTGTCATCACCTGACTCCACCACATTGGCATCTGGGGTAACGCCCTCAAGTGGATCACCTCCTTCCTCACAGGACGCATGCAGAGAATCTGCCTATCGCCCTTTACCTCCGAACCCAAGAGCATCATCTGTGGCGTACCCCCCAGGCTCCTCCCTCAGCCCCACTCTCTTCAGCACTTGCATGACTCCGCTGAACGACACCGTCTGCACCCATAGACTCCAGATTATCTCATACGCCGACGACACCCAACTTATCCTCTCCCTCATGGAAGACAGCTCCACCACCAGTTCCAACTTCCGGAACACCATGACCAACGTTGCCGACTGGATGAGTTCCAGCTGCCTGAAGCTGAACATGGACAAGATGGAAGTGCTCATCTTTGGGAAGAACACCTCATCCTGGGACAACGCATGGTGGCCCACCGAACTCTGACCCACGCCTACCCTTACCACGCCTGCAACCTCTGCATCAAGTTGGACAGCCAATTTAACATGAAGCGACAGGCCAATGCAGTATCCTCCTCCTGCTTCCTCACCATCCTCATGCTCCTAAAGCTCTTCAAATGGATCCCTGTCAAACACCAGGAAGATAGTCACTCAAGCCCTCCTCACCAGCTCATTCAACTATGGAAATGCACTCTACACCGGAACCACCACCCAACTCCTCAAACGACTCCAGACTATACGGAACACTGCAGCCAGACTCATCCTCAACCTTCCCAAATAGACCAGCATCAGCCCCACCTCAGAAGTTTCCACTGGCTCCCCATCCAGAAGAGATGGCAGTTCAAGCTACCAACCCACGCCTACAAAGCCCTCCACAACATCGGACCCACCTACATCAACTACCGCCTTACCTTCCTCCAACCCGCCAGACAACACTGCTCCACCTCCCACGCCCCCCCCCCATCCGTCGGTGCCACAGTGAAGGTCGCTCCCCCTCTTACCTCACCACCAAGTCCTGGAAAGACCTTCCCCTCCACCGTCAAACCTCACCTTCACTTGCCTACTTCAAGAAGGGGCTCAAGACCTGGCTCTTTGACTAAGGACCTCAGCGCCTGGATAGCCCCAGAAGTGATAGCCATGCTATACAAATACCATTTGATTTCTTGATTGATTGACTACGACACACCACACATCTTTACTCCACTCCACACCACTTTACCCCACGACAGTCTACTCCACTCTGCGCCACTCCACTATGCGCCGCTCCACTCTAGGCTGCTCTACTCCAATCTACGCGCCTCCCCTCTTCGCCACTCCACTGTACACCACTCAGTTTCCCACTGCTCCACTCTACTCGGCTCTCTGACACCCTACTCCCTCCAAGAAACTCTGCTCTATGCCACTGCACTCCACAACACGCTACTTCGCTCTGTGCCACTCCACTCTACGACAATCTACTCCACTCTATGCTTCTCCACTCTACAACAATCTACTCCACTCAATGCCCCTCCACGACACTCTACGCCCCTCCACTGTACGCCCCTCTACTCTGTGCCACACCACTCTGTGCCACCCCTCTATACTTTGTGCCCCTCCACTCTGCTGCACTCCACTCTGCCACTCCACTCTACACACGCCACTCTATGCCACTCCCTCTATGCCCATCCAATCTGCTCTAAGACACACTAGTCCACTCTACTCCACTACACGACAGTCTGTGCCACTTCACGACACTATTCCACTCCAGTATACAACACTACTCCACTCTACGACATTCCGCGCCTCTTTACTCCGCTCCTCTTTACTCCACTCTACTCCACTCTACTCTACGCTACTTTATGACACTCTACTCCAATCTAGGCCCCTCCACTCTACTCCACTGTGACATTCCACGACACACCACAACACTCCATGACTCTACTCTACTATACGCCACTTCACTCGATGCCACTTTACATCACTCTACTCAACTCCCTCTACTCCACTCTATGCCACTTCACTCTATAGCACCTTACTCCACTTTGACACTCTACTCCACTTTGACATTCTATTCCACTCTACACCCTTCCACTCTACGGCGTTTCACTCTGTGACACTCTACTCTCTACACAACACTCTACACCACTCTATGCCACTGAACTCTAAGCCCCTAACATTTAGCCAGGCTGAACAGCAACCACGCTGGTGTACAACAGGGCTAAAATAAATTGGCAAAGCCAAAAGCTCTTGCTTAGGTGAGACCTAATGGCTTTGCCAATACGTGTTTTTTATGGAGCACACAGGTCATCAAACAAACCTCCTTAAAAATGTTCAATTGCAGTCATATTGTACAGACTTTTGTGTAGCAGTTCGCTATTTTGTTTCCTTTTCTTTCCAACGGTTGAGTAACCCCTATTCCCAAGGGACACTCCAAACAGTAACTACAAACAATATTGTTGTACCCTAGACCACAGAAGACCCCAAATTGGCCTTCCTGTGTGTTAGTCTCAAGGGAGTAAACCACGCCCCAAGTCCTGGCCGTTGGCTGTCTATATGCAGTTTTGGTCAGGCAGTAGCTGCACCCAGGGATGCAGCTGATTTACCTCCCCCTTATAAATTATTCCCAGTGACCTATGGTAAAAGGGCTCCTCTGTGTTGATTATGTTGTAAAGTTGGAGAACGTTATCTGGAATGCTTTGGCAATAGTTATTGTGAACATCGGAGTGAGCAAGGACGGAAGAATGAATGCGGTGGTCTCTTTTAGTGCATCTGTCATTAAAGTAGGGCCCTGGACATTCCTTTTTATGAAAGATGGAGGCGATGTGTTTCCTGTAGAGAGATAACTGGGACAACTCAACACCCAACTTGTTCTTCCCCTCCACTCCTTTACTGTCTGGATTGGTTAGGAGGTAATGCAGAAGGTTTCCCACCAAAGTTGTCCGCTGCAGGATGTGTCTCCCTTAGACATCAGAGTTTGTAGTGCATTCTAAGACCAGGGGAAGTTCTGCTCTTCCCACCAGCCTCATTGAGTATGGAACATGCTTTTTACCCGGAATTCGCTGGCAGTCATTGACTGTGGGCCGTGGTCAAACTTCCAGGGTCTGAATATATAAGCTGCATCCCCCTCCATCTGAGGGCTGGCTCCCTATACAGAAATGTGTTTGCTCCCTGCCGTAGTGCTTGCTGAAATTAGAGTTGCTTATCACCGATTTCTATACATCTAGGGTTAAGCCTGGTGTTCTGCTGGCCTGTCCTACAATATATGAACTTGCCTACATGGAAGCCCCAAGAAGTGGGGGATAAGGACACAAAGCACGCACATCTATATGCTGGTCATGTGAACTAAGTGGTGGCTCTGCCTGGCAAGCAGACTCCTTTATCTGCTGACATTTGCTTTGTTGTTAATTCCACCCCCAATCCAGTCTTGCCATTCTGCACAGCCCTACATCCACCGTGAGAAGAGGTTTATCGCCGCTCAGCTACTTGAAGTATGGCTGGATTGCACATTTGCCTGCTTTAGCACCTGGAAGGGAGCTAGCTTCATCATCAGTGTTTGCATTTTTGTGGATGGACCCACAGTCCAGCTACCCCTTAGTGTCAAACCCCATCTGCCACACCTCTGTACCAGGGTCTGTGCCTTCCAGAAATGTGGTTGCTGACCCACTTTTGTTAATACCCTTGGTTCATAATACCTCAAGATTTTAACGTTCCCAGGAACCTTAAACCTAAACAAAGAGGCAAAACAGATTTCTGAATCAAAAATATCTTTTTCACGCACATTAATACTCTTGGTTTTACTGCTTTTAAATCGTGTTTTCTTCCCTCTCCCTCATTATATAATTTTACTGTGCATTTATGCTATTTTCCTATATGATCAACTAGCGATCATGAGCAGGGCATTAGGAACTACTTTTTCAGCGGGAGCAACGCAATCCTCTGTATATGCAAATAATTACAAACAACACTTTGTTGGCGGGGTAAGGATTGCATACATGTATTTATTATGTGTGAGCGAAGTGTCCCTGTTCTAATCGTTTTTTGTGAAATTCTTGTTGCAGTATAGGTTTGTGTGATTCCCATTGATCAGTTTTCTGTTTTTACTTCACATTGATTTATTTAGCTGATCGATTTATTAAGGTGATCTGTCTATACCAAGTAACACCCAGACTGGATTGTATGCCTTTACTCTACACGTGAAAGCTGTCTATTGTGTTCTGGTCTCAACTTTGAGGCTACCTCCTCAGTTCTAAGTCTAAATTTGTCAAACAAACTTCTATACAGTGTCATGGAAGCTTGAAATGCCACTTATCCACAACAGACCGACTGCTTCCTGTCCTGGTTGGTCGGACACACTGATAATAACTCTGTATTTCTGACTGCTTGCCGCATCGAGGACCAAGAAAAAAGCTTGCTGAAGAGAAAGACGTCATTTTTTGCATATAGGTAACGGGTATCTTAACTACTTCCTCTTCAAAATATAGCTTCATAAATTAGTAACAGAGCGTGGATACTTGACTTCTGTAGCACAAATCAGTATTAACCTGAAGGACAATTGCAGTGTCCTTAGCTGCTGGTGTGACATTGAGTTATCAAGTCTTAGTTCACTTAACACGAACCGTTTCACATGGACACATTGTAGAAGAGCATGTCTAGACTATAATTTTCAATTGATAGAGTCATATCTGAAAGCAGTTAATTAAAAAAATCCAATATTCGCTTCGAAAGGAATGGCAAGGGAATCTTGCATCAGTATCCTTACAGCTATACCTACAACTAGTATCAAAAAAATTGCATGCCACCTTTCACCTTTAAAGATCTGTAATTGTTTGTATAGAATCTAAGGCGGGCATGAGTTTTTTTCAGTTTTAATAATTTTATAGCTGCATTGTGGGTGCAATTACCGGCTGTTCACTTCAAAATGCATTTGAAATGGTAGGCTTAAGAAAGAAGAGCATTCTTCTAAACCGGTTAGAGTCTGGGATTAAAAAAAAGTGTCTGAACTGTATCAAGAGCGAACAGCTAGCCAGCCTCTGCCATTCTTCCTTATTTTGGGCACCTACTGTCTTTACCTACCTGCCATGTCATTACTCATGATGTGTATCTGCACCTATTTAAAAAGTCTCTTGAGATATTTTGACTCCAGTTTTCATATCTGTATTCAATGGTGACTAACACCTGTCTTTGACTAAGTCTCTGCCTCTCTCTTTATTGCACTTATTGGACATGTGCCAAACTGGAATGATACTTCATTTGCACTTTTACAACTTCTGACTGCCCTTTTCACCGTGCCCTGTTACCGACCCACTCCGCCTCCCAAAATAATTGCTAACCCCGGACTGTCAAGACTCCTAGCCCGCACCTATTAGAAACCATGTAAACCTTGTTCTCAGTCTCTGGGCTCTCTTTGAGAACTGCCTATGCAGTGCTTAATTAATCCCCTTTCTGTAATTTCCCTCTTTTGCTTTCTGGAAATGTCTGGTGTGCTGAAGTCCAAAAATAAGTGCCAGTGGGCCCCATCAGCTCAAATTAAGCTCTAAAGACCGTCTAGTACAGTTAAGTAATTTGAGATGATAAGCGGGCTGGTGCTATCCAAATAGATTAGCAATAAATCTTCAGTCGCACTCTGTAGCTTTTGATCATATTATACACAGAACTAAAATAGGTGCTGAATTTCTTTATATCTGTATTTTTATGTGAAAGAAAGCTTCCTATGAATGAAGCACAGGTTGAGACCATGGTTTTGGGAAGATCATATTTTAATTCTCTGCCCTTTGAGTGACCCCCAGTTTCTTAACATCCTCCCACTCTGCTGAACCAGCCAATTGGTGCAGTGCCTGCTGATTGATGTAGTGTTGTTGATGCCTTGATGTAGTCAAGTGTGAAAGGAAAGGCAGACTCTCACAGCCCCTCACAAATGCACACTCAGTTTTGTAAGAAAGTGGGATGCGAGTCCACCACAAGGAATAAGGCCACAAACTAATAAAGGTAAAACACGGTTTCAATAATCTGTACCGGGGCTTAACCCCCTGTAACTATGAAACAGAGCAGACATGCGTAACTTAGAAACATTTGTAAAGTACTTAATGGTAACAAAATAGGTAAAAAGGCCAAACTCAACATAATAAAAATCCAACAACCAATTTCTAAAACTAGAGAACAATCTAATGAGCAAAAGAACACCAAAACAAAAAACAAATATCATGGTGAACCGGACATATGAATATTTAAAGATTTAAAGCAGAAAGTGCTAAATAAAAGTGAAGCGGCAAGTAGAAGTTACTGTCCGCAGTTAACCAGGACCTAGGTGCGATAGGAGGACAACTTCAATAGAGGGCAGGCCAGATGCACCAAGCGGGTCATCCTGATCAAAGATCTCACCTTCTGACTTGGTCTCTGAAATTGAAGTTGAAATCCTGTAGCGGGGTAAGGTGCAGACTGTATCTGATGAAGTCCTCTCAAAGTCAGAGAGCCAATAGATGACGTCCGGCTGAAGCCATTAGCTTCAGTGGGAAAAGCTTTAAGTGTGAGAAATTCATATTTTGCTGCTGCCGAAGTCCTTGTGTCGGGCGGATACTTTCCTCGTCTTCGCCTGGTCAAGATTTCTACTTTCAATCATAGTCTTTGTTACGGAGCTCAAAGCGGAGCAAGCCTAAAGCTGTATCTGAGGAAGTCCACTCAAAATTGGACACCTTTGCCTCGAGGTCCCACTGACACTCCAGAGGTCTTGGAAATCCAAACATTTTCAAAGTCTCAACTTTTCATACTTTATGGAGCAGCTACTCCTGGTCCCTTCTCAGGCTTCCAGGACCTAGGGGACAGAACATTTGGGCCCGACTCACTCCAGCAGGGTCCACCAGCAGGTTCCAGGACAGTGCCAGTTTTTACTCGTCAGCTAGACACTTCAGAGAAAAGGCCTCTTCCAGCTGGTGGTGTCCATGTAGCCATACAGATGGTCACCCAACTGACCCTTGGATTCCTCTCCTAAGTCCTGGGTACAAGTGGGAGCAGGCCCAACTCTTCATGTCTCCACATAGATTTCAAAGAGCATGTCCAGGCTTCTTCTGTTCATCCACAAGTCCAGAGAGAGAGTTTTGATGAGCTGTGGGTAAGGTGTCTCTTTTGGAAGATATACTAACCATTGGGTGGAGGTGACTCCTGGACACTTCTGAACCAGTGAGAAAAAAGTTCTCATGGGCAACCCTTACTGCGTTTGCAGCACAGCCTGTTTTCCTTACTGCAAACTATACCACATTGCACTATTCTGAGGCATTGCACTATTCTAAGGCAAATCCAAAATGGGCCTCCGTTCCAACCTTGGAAACTACTGCTTTTTGTTTATGGAAATGAGCACTCCTTGCTCCTCAACTACAGCAAACTGCTTCTGGGACTGGGCTGGTGCCAACTGGCCACTGAAAGACAAGGAAACAAAACGCCTCTGTTCACAATCAACAGGCAAGCCTCACCCTGGTCCCTTGGAAGTTAATAAGGTTCCTGAATACTCCCCAGTTGCCCTTCTTGAGCCAATAAGAGTCACATACTTCACACCCATGTCTTATTGCCAAAAGGCCTAAGCTATTATTTCTGTTCCAGGAGCAGCTTTTACACCTAGGGAGAGACCCTGTCAGGGGCCAACTTCTGGCAGGTGAATGCTTATTAGCATAGCATAGGTTCAGGTAGACAAAGCCTAGCTTTTTAAAATTCACTTTTCATAAATATTTATTAAAAATCAAACTTTATCACCGAATTGGAGTTTAATAAACAGTAAAAAATAGTCATGGTGTGAATAAATCCAGTAGTTTTCCCCAAATCAAAGATAAGAGTTTTGATTTTAAACTGAACTTTAGTTTTTCTAATAGAACAGCTCCTCCCTTTTACAGGGAAAGTAGTTTTCATAGTGACTGTAGGGACATGTCCATACTAAAATCGTGCATGTGCCACTTTTAAATTCTAGGCAACCTGCCTTGTGGGCTACAGTGCCCTTTTGAGGATGACTTATTTAATAATTAAAAAATAGTGATCTTTCTTATTACAAAGGATTATTTTAACAGGTTTGCATGCAGGTTTAAAAGTTACAGGAATCAGGCAACACAGCTAAGCCCAAAGCCATGTTTTCTTTGTCAGCCTAGTGGAGAGCACAAAATGTGCCGCAGTCCACAGGTGACATTTAACTTTTCCATGCCAGTTGGTGTATTTCCCTACACCATATACTACGGACGTACTGGAAAATTAGGTATGCCAATTATGAGTTAGCCAATTTTATCATGTTTAGTAGTAAGAGCAATTGTAGGAGGTTAAGAGAATACCTCATTATGTAAACTAGAAAGTTCAAGGGTCTGTGAGATCCACAAAAAGTATTGGGCACTCCTGAAAGGATTACGACAGCCGAGTAACACAAGGCAGGCGAATTATTTGGTTAAAAGAATGTTAACCATAAAAGACACAGATAAATAAGACATACATAGTTGAAAGTACACACATAATTTTAGTCTCCCCTGGCGAGCCTCAATTTAACAGCAGCACTTAAAAAGCTTGCAGCATTGTAAGTAATAAATTAATCAGACAGTAATTGTAAAAACAGTCAGGCAGGACCCACTTTAGTAAAATTCCGATCCTTCAACAGAGGAGTAATAGACTTTCCTGGGTTTCTCATAAAATGTGCAGAACATTGTAAAATGTAAGGTGTCTCGCAGAGATGCATGATCACAGCCTCAAGGTCCCAACAATTTTAGATCATTTCAGCCATTTGGGGCCACTAGCAATAGGTGGATCCGGTTAAGCCTGAATCTGGTAAGTAAAAAGCGCTAGGTAGTATTGCTCACAAAAGTAAGATAAGGTTCCATCAACTGGACCGTTTTCAACAAGATTAACCATAGAACTGTAGATTTCTGTAATTCCTGATTTTCGTTTACCTTTGTGTTAACATTTTTCTTTTTCACCCATGTCCAGTCGGACTTAACCAGTCCCCCAGGATTGGTAAATAGATCTACCCTCCCATGTTCTGGAAAGACTCCTCGATGTACTTGAGACACTGTATGTGGTTAGCGTTGTCAAGGGAAATACAATACTGCAAGATTTTCGTGTTAAGTTTAGTTTCTGCTCTTGTTCATATATTTACCCCAGTATAGATGGGGACGAAGGGCCACTGTGTTGGTAAAATGACTTGTGCCCAGTTCCTTGTGAACAATAAACAATGAAATGGTTTGAGAACACTTAGCAGACCCCTAAAGAATTTATTTTCAATAATCTGTACCTGAGTAATTTTAGTATACCTCCATATGTCGCTGCCATAGAAAACTTTAGGAAGACATTTTGCCTGGTAAACCTTCAGCAATTCCTTCAGTGATTTCCTACTTAGTGTGGAGGCAAAACTAGAGGCTGCAGCATTGGCCTTTGTAAACTCACTGTGATTAACTTGTGTCAGGGTTTGCCAGCTCACTTCGGAGTCGAACAAAATTCCCAAATAGGAAAATGCCCGAACCTTTGATAAGGTTTGACCTCTCACCCGGAAGATTTTGGATTTGGTTAGTCACGGTCCCGCCACGATTTGGAAGGATTTATTAAAATTAGTTGCCAGATCTCACTCATCCATGAAAGCCACTAATTCTTCAAAAAGATTTGCAATCCCCCTCGTGGTTCTGGCCATCAGAACGGCATTGTCTGCATAAAGCAGTTATGGCAAAGGGCATGTCTCTATTAAGGGGCAATCCACTTTTGTTGCCACTAATGCCTGTTGTAATCTATTGACATACAATGTAAATAAGAAAGGAGCAAGAATGCACCCTTGCCGAACCCCTCTACAAGTATTAGTCAAAAGAATGATTCATAGTTTGACTCTTTGACTAATTAACTCTACTGAAGGCCATGGTAAGGTCTATAAAGGCCATATGTATAGAACCAGGCCTTTCCACTGTGCATCTGTTCATGATCATGTGGAAATTCAAACGCTGGTTGATAGTGAGCTGCCGGGCCTAAATATGTACTGCAGATTGGACCGTATATTATTTTCATTTGCCCAGGTAGTCAGTCTATCTAGAATAACCCGCCCCAAGACCTTCACAATGGAATCAATGAATGAAATCGATCGGTAGCACTGGGGGTTGTCCTAATCACCTTTCTAAAAAAACTGCCTCAATGATGGAGGTAGACCAGAAGTGAGGAGGTCCTTCCAGTAGCGTTTAAAGTCTGGTTTAATACTGTGGCCCATACCTCTGGATCATTTATGTACAGATCAGGAGGGATCCTGTCTAATGCACTTTGTTGGAAAATGGCCCTCTCTGGAAGGTAACCCCTACTTTTTGCCTTCCTCTCCTCTTTTTCTGACCGCGTTTTTGTTGGCCTTATGACTCTGAGCATTTTACCCCTGCTAAACAGTGGTAAAGTGAGCTTCTCCCCTAAACATAGTGACAATGTTATATACCTGATTTGGCATATTTAGTTTGCTTACAATTCCCTTTTAAAGTGGTATACCATATACCCAGGGCCTGTAATCTAAATGCTACTAGTGGGCCTACAGCACTGGTAGTGCTACCCACACAAGTAAACTTTCAAACCTGGCTAAGGCCTGCCATTGCAAGGCCTGTGTGTGCAGTTTACTGCCACTTCAACTTGCCATTTAAAACCACTTTCCAAGCCTTAAACTTTCCTTTTAGGACATGTAGGTCACCCCTAAGATAAGCCCTAGGTAGCCATAAGGGCAGGGTCCTGTGTAACTAAAACGTAGAACATGTACTTTGAAGTTTTACATGTCCTAGTAGTGACAAACAGCTACATTCGTTTTTCACTGCTGTGAGGCCTACTCCTCTCATAGGCTAGCATTGGGAATTCCTTACAACACTTTTAAGCTGTAATGCCTGATCAGAAAGGAGTAGCTACATCATGTTTCATATCTTTGGAATAGTAATGAGAAATCCTCTTAAGTGGTAAAGTTGGATTTAGCATTACTGTTTTAGAAATGCAACTTTTAGAAAGTGGACATTTCTCTGCTCTTAACTTAGCCCTGAGTGCCCACATCCTGTCTCCAATACAAGTTTGGGCTTGGTGGCAGCTACACTTTGTGCCTGTCTAGAGTTAATACACAAACACAGGAAGGGTGGGTATTACAGAGGGCTCATCTGCATTATCTGCATTCCTTCCTGGGCAGGAAGGGGGAGAGGGAGCTGACACATCTGAATAGGCTATGTCCTGTCCCCACACAAAGGACTGATTACCCCAAACAGATAGACCCGCAGACAGGGCTGAGATGAAAGGGGACCTGTGCACTTCAAGGAGCTGCTTTGAAGTCACCCCCACTTCAAAAACACATTTAGATATAAGTACTGGGACTCTGACCCTACCAAGACAGTACACTACAACACCTGTGAAGGACTGTGACGGGAGTAAGGACTACTGTGCTACAAAGATTGCTACTCTGCTTGACTGACTGTTCTAAGGAACTGCTTCACTGCTGTGCCGAGCTGCCCTGCTGCCTGCTGATCTCTGCCTTGCTGAGGACAAGGGCTGGACCCATCTTACTTGAACCCAGAGTGACTCCAAGGGCTTGCTGGCTTGCCTCCTGTTTTCTGAAGTCTCAGGGTCATAAAAGACTTCATGCAATTTTGCTGGTGCTGCTGAACTCTGCTGTCTGTGAGTCCTACCCTTACCTGAGGTGCCCCCTCCAGTCCTGGGCCTCAGAAGTTGGTTCCGCAGATGTTTTGCTACAAAATTGACGCATAGTCACCACCACGCCGATCAAAACCGCCGCAGTGCCGTTTCAAAGACATCCCTGCACGGCTCGACAACAATGCGGAGGTCCCATCTGCGATGCTCTACTTCAATGCAGCGACCCGACTGCGTGAATCAGAATCAATGCATCGTACACTCGACGACGATGCTTTGCTCCATCCAAGGTACTTTGTCAGCAAGACCTGTTTGATTCCTGTAGCCAGCCTGCCCTCCATCGTGGTCAGCAGTATCAGACTACAGGAGGTAGCCCATATACCCTAAAGAGACTAGGGCAATCATCTATAACATACAACAATGTCTCAAAAGGGGGTTAATTGAAGGTCCGTTACACGTAGCACAATTAGTTGCTGAGAATGGAATCGAAAGGAGAAAACCAGGGAGACAAATTTCTTTTGTAACACAAATTGTATTTTAGTGAATATGCATATTTGACATATTTAGCTTCATATGATCAAACGTATGGAAGGGTGACACTGCGTTACATTGAATGGCATGTAACCTGTGGGATACTGTGCACAAGTGCTCATGAAAAATTGTGACGACGCAAGTGACACGTGAGAAAGTATGTACAGCGATAGGAAGGGGCGCAACAAAAAGTGAATGAAGGTAAAATTTACATAGTTAGGATAACCTGAACAATAAATGGTAATGAATACAAAAATAATCAAGTGGGGTATTCTTGAGGAGAGCGCCGAGAATTCCACTGTAAAAGTCGACAGCGTTTCGGCCTGTAGAGGTATTTAGGCCATCATCAGGACCAGGTTACTGTTACTTATATGGCAGTGCTGGGGATAAAAGGATATATATATATATATATATATATATATATATATATATATATATATATATATATATATATATATATATATATATATATTCATTCATTCATTCATTCTACTGGCGGTCGCCAGTAGATAGTTATAGTTAGGACCTATTTTCCATAGGAAATCCGCAACATTCTATTCCCAATAACTTTGGCGCCGGTTGACGAATCTTCACTAAATGGGAACATTTAGTCGCAGCTACAGCCCGAACTGCTGAACGGAATTACACCAAATTTGGCAAAAAGGTAGCCCTTGGTTCAGAGTCGTGCCTTTTGGTTAAATGGTGTAAATCCGTTCAGTAGTTCCTGAGAAAATCAAAAGTAAAATCACATATATATCTATGGCCGCGGAGGGTCCGCGCACCCTCCCGATCACGAGCTGTATGCTAATTGGCTGTCAACACTCCAAACCAGGAAGTGTTGGCAGCCATCTTGTTCCTCGGTAGAACCGAGGCACAAGAAACAAGTACGCAAAAAGGGGGCAGGGTAGAAACACCCTGACCCCCTGGGCCTGCTTAGGGGGTCCCACAAAAAAATGTTTTTTTTAAAAATCGGCGGGATGCGCTTAGGATGCGCGGATCCCGCCGTGAAAAAAACGAAGCGCGGGCTCCCGTGCTCGTTAGTTATTTGGCCCCGGGTGGGCCAAGTCCCGGGGAATGCGGGGGTTTATGAAAACATTTGATGGGGGCCTCTAAGGCTCCCAAGCCCCAGGGACCGCCACCCCCGGGGCTTTCAATAAAAATGGTGCGGGAGGGCACTCGGCCCTCCCACAGCCCCGGGGACCGCAACCCCCCGGGGCTTCTTTTTAAACTAAGAATTTGAATGTGGGGGTCCGTTTCGGACCCCCGAGCCCCCGGACCACCACCTCCCGGGGGCTGTGCCTGTGAAGGGAGGGGGGCCGCGCGGCCCCCCTCCTGGAGCCTGTGATGGCCCTGGGGACCGCCACCTCCTGCAGTGTCCCGGGGTGCCCACCCCCGGGACACTGTAGTTTGCTATGGCAGGGCGGGAGCCTCGCCGCTCCCGCCCTGCCATAGCAAACTGCTTTGGTTTTGGAAGAGAGCAGGAAACCTGCTCTCTCTTCCAAAAACAAAGACGATTAGCTTCTCCACACGGGGAGCTGCATCTTAGCAGCTCCCCGTGTGGAAGCTATCGCCGGCTCCCGAGGGACGCGGGAGCCGGCGGGACCGTGGGGATTGGGGACCCCCACGGTCCCCAACGGAGAGGAGCCAGCCCCGGGGATGGGGTCCCCGGGGCTACAAGTGGCCCGGGAGGGGGCCACGCGGCCCCCTTCCCCAAAATTGTTATAAAAACAAAAAACAAAGGCCGGCCCCGGGGATGGGGTCCCGGGGCCATAAGTGGCCTGAGGAGGGGGCAACGCAGCCCCCCTCCAAAACATTAAATTAAAAAAAGGCCATTCCCCGGGGATGGGGTCCCCGGGGCCGATTAAGGCCTCGGGAGGGGGGCCACGCGGCCACCTTCCAAATTCTTTTTATTTATTTTTTTTATTTTATTTTTTTTAAATATTAGGGGGCAGGGCCTGGGGGATGGGGTCCCCAGGGCCAATAAATTAGAAAAAGAAAGGGGGCCACACAGCCCCCCTTCTTAAAAAAAAAAAAAAAAAAAGACCGGCATCGCGCCGGAGGCCAAGCCCCCTCCTTGGCAGCACTCTGCAAACGCGCCCCCTGGCGCGTTTGCAGAGGAGGAACGAATTCCCCTTGAATACTGGGGATCCCTGGGGCCAACTAGCCCACCAGAAACCTCCAGTATGCGCCAGGAGGCTGCGTTGCAGAGGTGTTCTGAGGCCACGCCCTCTTACACCTCTCTGCAATGCAGCTCTGTGGCGCTTAATGGAGGTAGCTGGTGGGCTAGTTGCACCCCAGGGACCCTCAGGATTCAAGGGGAGTTAATCCCCCAACTTAACCATGGGGTGCGTTTGCACAGTGGTGAAGGGAGGGGGCGGGGCCTGAGGTGACATGTGTGCAAACACGCCCTGTTGGGGGATTAACTCCCCTTGAATCCTGAGGGTCCCTGGGATGCAACTAGCCCACCAGCTACCTCCATTAAGCGCCACAGAGCTGCGTTGCAGAGAGGTGTAAAAAGGGGCGTGGCCTCTGACCACCTGCCTGTGGCGCTTACTGGAAGTACCTGGTGGGCTAGTTGGGCCCCAGGGAACCTCAGGATTCAAGGTGACCTAATACCCCAACTTAAATCGCGCCACAGGGCGCGTTTGCACAGTGGTGAAGGGAGGGGCGGGGCCTCAGGTGACATGTGTGCAAACACACCCTGTGGCGCGTTTTAAGTTGGGGAATTAATTCCCCTTGAATCCTGAGGGACCCTGGGGCCAACTAGCCCACCAGGTACCTCCAGTGCGCGCCACAGGGTTGCGTTGCAGAGAGGTGGTCCAGGCCATGCCCCTTTACACCTCTGTGCAACGCAGCTCTGTGGCGCTTACTGGAGGTACCTGTTGGGCTATTTGGACCCCAGGGACCCTTAGGATTCAAGGGGACTTTATCCCCCAACTTAAAGCTGCCAGAGGGCGTGTTTGCACACATGTAACCTCAGGCCCCCCCCCTCCCTACACCAGTGTGCAAACAAGCCCCATGGCAATCAGGCGGTTTCTTTCAAGTGAGAACATCAAGGAACAAGGTGAAGGTGGGGGAGAGGGAGAGTCAGAGCGAGGAAAGGATAGGATTACGAGTGGGGATAGGAGTTCGGGTTACAAGGGTGAGGAGGAGTTACTTGGTATTATTGGCACGGTTTGATGTGTTGGAAGTCTTGGGTGGTGTAGGGTGTAGTATTTCAGTATTTAGTTGTGTATGTGTGTGGGGCAGGGGTGGGTACACGAAGGGTGTCACATGCTGGTTAAAGTGATTTTTATGTTTCCGTATTCATATAATGTGGCAAGTATTATAAATGAATTAGTTGGTTAAGCTGCTCATTTTATTCGTTCTAGAAACCCCTGACGAAGAGCCTTTGGTGCTCGAAATGCATTGGGAAATTACACGTTGTGCCCACTTTAAATGGAGTTCAATCTGTACGTACCGATGTACAAAGCCTGGATTGGCATACAGTTGGTATTGGAAAGGTTTAATAAAGATCGCAGATTGAAGTACACTGTCTCTGTTGTGATGAAGAGTACCAAGTTAAAGATAACAAAATGGATGGATATAATCGCAGTGGCTATATGGGTGCACATTGGAATACCTGGATGAATTATACACATTGGAGGGAGTAGTTCCTGTTTTTCGCAGTGCGACAGTTAAGAGCGCGACGGAGTGCCCTGTTTCTAATACTTTTGTATTGACTGTGGTTGGGGCGATCCACAGTACTGATCGCACGCACTTTCAAATTAAGTTTTCAAAGACCAGTGTATTTTCAAGGGAAGGAGTGCATTCTCATGCATGTTTGTTCAACTTTCTAAAAGTGGCATTTTCAGAATTATTACTTAAAATCTGACTTTACCACTAAAGACTGTTTTACATTACAATTCACTTGAGTGTAATCATGACATTTCTACCGGTTCTCAAACAAAAGTTATCACTTATTAAATGTAATAAGGTAACCCAAAGGTAGGCCTTGCAGTAGTTTCAAACAAATTTAGGAGTTTTTTACTTCTGGGACACACAAAACTTAAAAACGCATGTCTCACTTTTTAAATACACTGCATGCTGCACCGTGGGCTGTGTAGGGCCTACCCTAGGGGTGACTCATATGTATTAAAAAGGAAGGTTTAGGCCTGGCAAAGGTTTATTTCCCCAGGTCAAAAAGGCAGTTTAAAACTACACACAGACCTCAGTGGCAGTCCTGAGACATTTTTAGAAAGGCTACTTAATTGGGTGGCAGAGTAGGTGATGTAGGCACACCAGTAGCATTTAATGTACAGGCCCTGGTTACATGTAGCAGCACTTTACTAGGGACTTATAAGTAAATTAAATGTGCCAGTTTGGTGTAAGCCAGTTGTACCAGGCTTAAAGGAGAGAGCACTTTAGCACTGGTTAGCTTTGGTACAGTGCAAGGCCAACAAAAACTAATTCCACAAAACAGGAGGAGCGAAGTCAATATGTTTGGGGGAGAACCACGCCATGGGAATCAGGTCAAACATGTGTCTCCCCTCCAGCTGAAAGTGGGGAGAACTACACACCAACATGGGAGTTCTCATCACTAAGGTGAAAGAACCTGGAATAAACTTTGCCATTGGCGTTGTTAGTTCCAAGGTGCTGTTCCACTGTAAAGTCCATTTCATGTTGGGAGATGGACCACCTCAACAATTTGGGACTTGGGTTTTCACCCCTCTTCTGCATGACCCACCGAGCAGCCTGTGGTTTCTCTGAAACCAGAAGTGAGTCCCAAACAGGCATAGGCTCAGCTTCTTCAGTACCCAGACCACAGCAAAAACCTCTCACTCAATAGCACTGCACCTCTGTTCCCTGGGGAGTAACCTTCTGCTAATGAAGGCTACACCGTGGTCTGGGCCTCCACATTTAACTGTGATGATACAACCCGGTGACATGCTCTGAAGCATCTGTCTCACTGAATTCCTGGGAGATCTCCAGGGCCTGGAGCACAGGTACCATGCAGCTGGCATTCTTGAGGGTGGCAAAGGTTTTCTGGCAGGCCTCTCTCCATATAAACGTCTTAGGCTGCTTCTTAGACGTTAGTTCAGTTAAGGGGGCAACAATGGTGCCATAGCCCTTAACAAATCTCCTATAAAAACCAGTGAAGCCCAGGAAGACCCTCACTTCTGTCTCTATCTTGGCGGGTTTACACCTTGCTTCCACCCATGAGATGTTCCTGATACACCACAGTACCTTCTGGAGGTGAAATAGATGGTCCTCCCAGCTGTTTCTGTAGGCAGCTATGTCATCCAAGTGGGCAGCTCTGAAGGACTCCATCCCGGCCAGGACTCGGTTTACCAACCTCTGGAAGGTGGCAAGGACATTCTTTACTCCAAAGGGCATCACCCTGATTTGAAAGTGGCTCTCTGGGGTAGAGAATGCTGACTTCTCTTTTACCCCCTCAGTCAGGGCAATCCACCAGTACCCTGATGTAAGCTCAAAAGTACTCAGGAACTTGACAGCTCCGAGCCTGTCTATTAGTTCATCAGCTTGGGGTGAGATGAGCATTAGTCTTGGTGACTGAGTTGAGCCCACTGTAATCCACACAGAACCTGAGTTCTGGGGTGGCAGCTGGTGGGCCAGCTTTGGGAACAAGCACTACTGGGATGGACCAAGGACTACTGGAGTGCTCAATCACCCCAAGGACAAGCATTTTGGAGACTTCCTCCTTAATGCAAGCCCTCACCTTGTCTGACAACCTGTACATTTTATTTTTCACAGGCATACTGTCTCCATTAACAATGTCATTGGTACGCAAGTGTGTAAGTCCAGGAGTGAGGGAGAACAGAGAGGCAAACAGCCCCAGCAACTGGCGACAATCTCTCTGCTGCCCTGGGGTCAGAGTAGGGGAGAGGTTGACACCCTCCACTGACCAAGCTTGCTCCTTAAAGGATAGATGGCCAGGGGAGAGGTTCACTCTCCTCTTCCACCCCATCATCCACCACCAGGAGCATAGTAACTTCAGACCTCTTATAGTGTGGCTTGAGTTGATTCACATGGAGTACCCTTAAGGCATTCCTGGGGGTCGTAAAGTCCATCAAGTAGGTGACCTCCCCCTTTCACCTCATAAGCCCCTCACCAAACGTGTTGGAGGTCCGAGAGCTCAACTGGCTTAATTTCCCACACTTTCAGTGTAGGCTGAATCTCTACCACAGTGGCCTTCGGATCATACCAGAGTTTCTTTACTTCCTGGCTGCCCTTTGTGGTTCTCAGAAGCCTTCTTCCAAAACTTTTGCATCTGTTTTCTGAAAGCTAGCATGTAGCTAAAGAAATCTTGGGAGTATGGGCTTTTGAAGAGCTTACTTCCATCCCTTCTTCACCAGACTGAGAGGTCTGCTAACAGGGTGGGCATGGAGGAGCTCAAATGGGCAAAACTCAACTCCCTTCTGTGGCACCTCCCTATTGGCAAACAGCAGGCATGTAAGAGGACATCTCACTTCCGCCTCATGGAATCAGGGAGGCCCATAATCATGCCTTTGCGGGTCTCATTGAATATCTCAACAAGCACATTTGTCTGAGGGTGATAGGGTGTGGAGAATCTGTAGGTTACCCGCCCTCATCCCGCATTGACTTCATGTCCGCAGACACGAAGTTGGTGCCCCTGTCTTACATAACTTCGTTGGGGAACCCCACTTGGGCAAAAATCCCTACCAGGACCCTAGTCACTGCAGGTGCAGTCACGGATCTCAGAGGTATGGTTCACTATATAGTAGGTCATTTTCCTAATAAATCAAGTGATCTCCAAAGGTGTCACCAGCTGCCTGGGTCTCAGCTTGCCGTCTCAAGCCCTCTAGGTTTGGGCACTCCCAAAATGGTAACCACAAGAAAAATGGCTTCTTTGATAACAAGACAGGTAAGGTAATCCCCAAGTGCCTGGAGTGCTACAAGTAAGGGCACGTGAAGTGGGACGCCAAGTGCTGCAAGAGGACACCGCCTCAACACTAGAGGGCAGACCCCAGGGTTGGCCAGAGTAGCCCTGGGAAGGGATTGCCCCAAATAGTATTGGGGGCAGAGGGTACCGTAGTGCCTCTTGTGAATAGGAGATGCTGTCCAAAGTGCACATGCCTTCCAACACTTCTGAATACAGTCAATGGGTCATCATCATTGAGCAGATGGTCCTCTGAAGGACACAGAAGCCAGCATGACTACTGTAAGGTGTCATCTGGTGTTCGCAGAGCAGGTAATCCCAAATACATTCAACTAGGTTGTAGTAGCAGACAACTGGGAGAGTCACTTACCAATGACTCTGGTTCCCTTTGAGTGCCAGGGAGTCTAAGGTTCCCTAAAAGTAGCTGTGAACCATGCTATGCCTGTAGATGGTCTGTTGGCAATGATCTGGAGCACACCGACTGGAAACAAGTTGACTTCAGGTCACAACTGGAAATGTTAGGGTAGCCTGAGTGGGTGTGCCTGACCACAAGGTGGAGTCAAGGAGGCCTGGAGCCTGAAAAAATGGCCCAGGAAGCTGCCAAGAAGAAGGGGCAAGGGGAGTGGGAAACCAGCTCCTGGAACTCCCGGCGGTCCAGGTTGAAGGGATGCATGAGTAGGCGGGCCTGGAGCTGACCGGGGAGGATATTGCAGCCCAGGGAGAAATGCCAAGCTTGCTGGGTGGAAGGTTGAGGGTGGGCTCACCAGGAAGTTCTGTAGAGCACCTAAGGAATAAAAATGGTTACAAGCCTACTTGAAGTCTAAAACACATTTGTTATACAAAAATGTTGATATAACAGCACAGAGAGATCGCGCTTCACCTCCCTCAGCAGTTGAGCATTTAAAGT
This sequence comes from Calotriton arnoldi, assembly GCA_963921515.1. Lineage (NCBI taxonomy): Eukaryota > Metazoa > Chordata > Amphibia > Caudata > Salamandridae > Calotriton > Calotriton arnoldi. The sequence goes on from CAWUFW010001839.1 coordinate 963,715, forward strand.
TAGCCGCTTGGCAAATTTCTTTTCATAGGCAATCTAAGGAGGATACATGTGACAGAAACCGAACTTTAGATAGTGGTGTTGGCAGGCACAGGGTTTCTCAAGAGGAGTGCAAAAATGCCTTTGCAAAGATAACAAAGGAACTTCCAGGTGCTGAGATAACTAGATTGAGAATTCTTGCTTTTCTATGCCGTACTTGGAAGTGAAGCTGTGTACTTCAGAAGCAAGAAGGCCCAAGCTGCTTTGTGGAAGGTAGACTTGTAAAATGGCCTTATGTTGAGCAACATGGCATTCAGTAAACACTTTATGTATCAATAGAATTCTTCAGAATTTACACTTTCCGTTACAAATCTTTTTTTCTACCCCATCATGGAGCAGTAATTGCATAAATTTCAACCTCAACATTTTTTTTGTGCTGCTCCAACCCATTGAGTTCACTCAATTTTCCATGCCTTTTAAGCATGTGTGTGGTTTTCCCACACCAGATATTTGATCTTAGTTGTAATTGGCTAAAGTCTTCGTTGTGCACGAAATTGGTTGTTTGGTGCTTACTGAAACCCATTTAAAGCAACATATCAAAGGTTTCCTTAGTGGTATGGGCCACCTCGGAAAGTCAACTAATGACCACATCTACAACTTGATCCTGAGTACTACCAAAAGCCAGTTGCCTTCTACTTTCTAACAGGTTAACTTTCTCAGTTTAAGCAGTCTGTTCCCAAACCTCTCTAATTGCTTGTTCTCAATAGATTTAGACTTTGATACCAAAAATTTGCATTGGGGAAATTAAAAACACAAGGTTTTGTCTTGGGTACTAAATTGTTCCGACACTACTAGAAGTTGGTATAATTAAGAGTACTCTTTACACAGGCAACACAACCTCTCCTTTCTTCCCCGAAAGGTTCAGAAGTTATTTGTTGATCATTATCCATATTGAAATAAGTGTGCCAGTTAACAGTCTTTAGACTACATTTATGTACTTGGCAGTTGGGCACAACCCTGCTTCTTATTACTACTGCCACTTTCACCTTAAATCATATAATCTTTAATCAATTTGTCTCATGGTTGTACAGCAGCTGCTGCTGTCTTATGGAGTAAGAAGACCGTGTAATCAGCACACTAGAAAGCAGGGCTGTGCTCCCTGCCTAGACAAAATGGGAAATGATTTCCACAGCCAACCCTAGTCTAAATCAAATATGTATAAATTAAGAAGTGGTATGATTCGCACGCCTGATTTACTCCAAAATAACCATTCAAAAGCGTCTCTGTCTTTATGTTATGGCTTAACCGGTCCTAAAAGCCTATTAGCTATATTCTGGCTTTGTATTGCCTCCCAAATTGTGACGATGTTTATCTTATCAAGTACTCACACTATTAAAATACAAAAGCATACAGTGAGTGGCATAGTGTGAGTGACAATGCTAGCACCAAAGTAAATTCCTGCTTTGAAAGCCCAAACCACCACATTGTTCACTGTAGAGGTAGATTTCCAAACTCCAGACTAAAATGTGGGGATTCAATTTGATTTTGTGGCCCAGTATACTAAGTGGGCAAAGTACCCCCTTTGGAACATCATTGCCCTTTGGAATTAACAAAAGCCTAAAACAACAGCTAATGCAAATTGAGGTCCTTTAATAACGTGTAAATACGATGGACTTTCAGTTGGTAATGTAAATGTCTTGGACACATTAGTAGATAAAGAAGCAAGGATATCATCCACCAAAGCTGCCACACTTTCAGAACTGCAGTAAATTATTCCATTGGGTGAGATAGTTAAATGTTATATTAAATCATGCTACAACCGATATTTCTCATAAAATTAGATATTTCTGAGTTGAATAAATGGCCATTAACATTAATCCCATGTAAAACTTTCAGAATGTCCTATGATTTGATAATCAATACCCCATCTTTTTAAAATATATATTTTATTGGTTTTCTGCATATCAAAACAAGTAGATTAAACAATGCACACACAGTCCACCCCCAATACCCCCTAGTTACCCCCATCTTTTAATACTAATTTAGTGGTTTGTACCATGTTCCAACTTGATAATTGTTGCACTTTTTGGTCACCTTTTTTGTACTGACACTTTTATATCTATGCTTAGCCTTATTTACTCATTTCGAATAATTATCTCTTACTGAGGTCCCACAGAGGACTTTGCATCTATACAGTAAAATATAGTTTAAAGGTAGTTACAATGACCTCTAGCAGAAAAACTGGCGAGCATCAGGCTCTGTCCTCTAACAAGCCTTAGATAGTTTTTACAGATGTAGCTCAGAGGTTGGTTCCTTATTTCATTCTGCCAAGAAAGTTTAATTTATACCACAGAATAGTGGTTTAACCAATGCTTTCCCGAATGTGGATGCAAAACCTTGATGTTCCCTTACTGTCTGGAGGGGAAAAAAAGCTATTTGAGCCACCAACAATTTTCTCAGTACAAAACTTGATCTGTTTCATCAAAACTCAGACTCAAACTAGTCCAGTGAATGCAGCATGGATTGCCTTTGAAAGACACCTCCCAAGCCCAGTTATTTGGCAGGCAACAATCTGGACCACGTCTCAAGCAGACAGCTTTTCATTAGTTAAGCTTTTTTTGGACCCGTCTTGCCTCATACAATTCCCAACTAGTTGCGTAGAAAGTAAGGTAAAGACTAACAGTACCAGATAATATGCAACTAGTGCTTTGCTGCACTGCACCTGGGTTATCCACTCAGCCCTCACGCAACACACTGTGAGAGAATTGCCTATTGTGCCACTTTGATTGTATGTCTGTGCTGCTCAGAATCTGAAATGCAGATGTTTAAAGGAGGCTTAATGATGGTGAGTGTGTTTCAACACTTTTGAAATATGGTGAAAGGTACAGCAGCCCAGAGGATGTGTGAAGTTGATTGAAAAAATGGACTGGATTGACATTGGTTACTGATGCAATTAGATGGGGTCCCTATTGATGCTGCACCCTGTACCTAACTCATATGTGAAGTGCAGGAAATATTAATGGATGTACAAGTTTTGCGGTTGCAGATTATTATTATTTTTACATAATGGGGGAGGGGGGCTTTTTTATTTACTCCAGTATTGGAACTTTTATAGATTCCCATTGCTTGTATCATTCCCCGTCGTCGAGATGGGAGTCCCCGGTAAATAAAAAATACCATAGAAATAGGTACAAAAGAAGAAAAAGGCCTAGGCCTCATCTCATTTTGTAGCATATCCACCTCTTTTTGTAAAAGAGACCAAATGAAATGAACAACCAATCAGAACAGCCTCACCCCACAGAACCTTCCTGAAAGAGCCTTAGATTTTCTATCGCACGTTGTGCAAGGGAGTCTCCACTGAGCTCTGCTCAGTTTTTCTTCAACAAACTACTTTTTCATCTTCAAATCTTCAATATGTCAGACAGGGAAAAGAAAGCTCTTTTCAAGGCTTGTGCCACCTGCTCCAAAAAGAGACTTTATGTTGAGGACAAACATAAAGACTGTATTTATTGTTTGTATCCGGACCATAAACCTACTGACTGCAAGATCTGTCGAACCTTCTCAACAAAGACCTTACGGGACCGTGAGGAATGTCTGCTCACTTGGCTTCAGAAATTAAAGTCACAAAAAGATCCTGTTTCAAGTGACAGTGATGATGCTTCTTCTGCGACATCGAGGAGATCGCAAAAAAGGGGTAGGTCTTCTCCTACTTCTTCAGAACCCCCTTCCAAAGCCTTACAAAAGATCTCTGATAGGTCTGACAGGCGTAGTCCCATCGAATCTCCTCACCGAGGTGTAAAGGAGAGGGAAGGACTTGCTGTGGATATGGCACCTTTGAAGAAGACAAGCCATGGGCCTTCTGCTTCTTCTCCGCCTTCTGAGAAGCCAAAAACTTTCAAGAAACCAGCTTCTGTCCCTCCTGAGGGAAAAGCTGACAGGAAAGTTCGCCCGTCGACGACGACAACATCAATACCGTCGACGACGGCTTCAAAAATCTCACTGGCGTTGACTTTGGCTCCGTCGACGTGTAGTGGTGAGCCTCAACAAGGCCCACCAGTGCTTAGGGGTTCTCCCTTCCTTGCACAGAGTCCTCAGACCAATAGGAAGAAGTTGGCACAGAAACTGGAATAGAAAAGACAGTTTATTAAACCTCATGAGGTGGAGCTACATTCACACAGCACCCTTCGGTAATGCATGAAGTAGCACACTGAATGGAAGGACCTGGTCCTTTTATACCCACACAGGGGCTCAAATGAAGGCGGTACAAACACAAATGCTGGTTTTAGGTACATATAAGGTCATACAAGAAATGCACAGTCGACAAGTGTGTGGAGCGAACAGTTTCTACTTCTAGTAGACACATCCTGACATTTATAAACTCGGAACAGCTGCATGGACAGCTGCGAGCTCAACTGAGCATGTGCAAAGCAAAAGAAACTAAATATAACTCGTCTCTAGGCAGATTTCAAGAGCAGTTAACAGGAAGGTAGGACAGAGCACATGGCGAGCACATGGCAGCACATGGCAACCAAAATGGCTGCCAGAAATACAAAATGGATTCCACAAAGCGGACAATTTAGCCTCTGAATACAGGATGTCTTCGGCTAATGCTTAACTTAAGTGCTGCCAAATTACAACAGACGACCCTTTCAGCATTAGCTGAAGACATTCGTTTATCTGGGGTAATCTAAATATTCATCCCGTACATCTATTAACATTATTTCGGCCACCTCTTTATTCAACATTTGTTGGGCCTTTGTTTCAGCAACGTTCCCTTTGGCAGGTATACAAGCAGAGATGCAAATGGAGCAAAGCATTGGACCACATTGGATACATACACAGCATGTAAAAAGTATCATAATCATTACACACAGGATAGTCAGTAGCTTCCAGCCCCAAGCAGAAACAAGAGTCCAAAACCATCCAGTAAAAGTCCAAGTACCAGTCTCTGGATGAATTTCTGCAGCAATCTTACGCAGTTCTGATATTGCGCCATATACTGAAGGTGAGTGATCCGGTATGAATACGCAACAGCTGCTACCGATGATGCGACATGCACCACCTCGATCAGCCAAAATCACGTCTAGCACCATCCTATTCTGGAGTGCTACAATCCTTGCAATCTGTAGTTCCTCTGTAATGTTCCCAAGTGCCATAGCTGTCTGATTGGTAACAGCTTCCATAACACGAGTTAATCGCCTGATCTTTCTGCTGTTTAATGCAGCACCCACAAAGAAAAATAAGCCCAAGTTGAAATCAACATATTGTTGTAGGGTAGTGTCGGTTTGGTCAACTTCGTCCATACTTATTGTCCTCTTATTTCTGTTTTTGGAAATATCATTGTACAGTTTAAAATCACGGTGATATAATGCAGGTGCCAGAAACACAGGGGGCAACAGAAAAGATACATAGCAGATTCCTGACCACCCAACAGGTAATTGATAATATCCGTTATTTCCACACAAAAAATACGTATTATGCGAGGTTGTGAAAGTGCTGTTATTGGCACCTTCAATGGTCAGGATTACAGTACACTCGCTCCTCCCCACTGGAATTCTTCCAACACTACAGATACACAAATCTGCTTTAGTTTTTGTCACAGAAATCACAAAAGGTCCAATGTTCTTCTTTATTCTCACATTTGTGAAGACATATGGTGTTGAAATATTGTCCGGTTGATACTCTTCCCATTCCCATTTAGTCCCTTTGGCTTGTGGATAACCTTCTTTATTTTGATAACACACTTTATTAAGTTGAAAAATAATCCCACCTACTGAAGGCTTTCTAGATGTAAACAAAAGCGCATACCAAGCTTGACAAGAACCATTGTGAGAAAATGGAAGAGGAATAAAAGGTGTTCCTCCTTTCTTTTGATGTGCAGGTATCATCCCACACACCCAACAGTTGGTAGTATTTGTAGCATTGTGAGTATGGTGCAACATCTGGATAAAGGTATTGTTTAGATAGGATTGTCGATGCTTCTGCTCACGGTCGGGAAGAGTAAAGTAGTGGTGTTCCACTGGTACTGGCGTAGTGGCAACAAAAAGCTGTCGAACAGGAGCCACCTTCTCGATGTACCACGTAATTGCTGCCATAGCCACCATAGCAACAACAAACCATACAGCACAAATGATTCTTTTGTTATTCATTTCAGCAACAGTAATGATTGATCTTTCTAAAAACTTGTTGAAAACAATCGTTGGAGCTCTTCTCCCTGGGCAGCCGTTGATTTCTTCACCATGGGCCAAGGCGGGTGTCACTACACTAATGCAGGGCAGATCCCCCTCAAAAATGGGACGATCAAAGGGGTACATTACTAACAAAAAAAAGAGTCCTTGGGAAATTGTAGCCGCTGTACAACCATCCAGTTAGCCTCACAGGCAGGCTCTTGTTGTTCCCACGGTGGAGCTGCACAACTCGCAACTCAAGAATCACGGCCCAGTTTGAGAAGAAAAAGTCTTTCAACGATCCTGTCCAGTGTCTCAGGCAGTGCACCAGTTTTCTTCACTTTAATCTAACAGGCACCAAGGGCACAGCACCTGTACCCTAAACTCAAGTCCTTCCCTAACTCCTGTATTGCTCCGCTGGCGCACTGCTCTTTTGTTGGGGCCACAGAGTGTAGCCAGTATACTCAGGCATCCCTTGATCAACAAACCGAGGCGCAGACTTGCATTCACTTTGGGACCAGGACTCAAGGCCTGAAGCAACCCTTGTTTCAAAGGGAGTCACCTCAAGCAAAAGCCTCCTTGTCGGTCTGTGACTCTCTCAGCTGGGCATCAAAAACTGAATCCACAACTTCTCCTTTCTGATTTGTGACCCCGTCTTTTCGCCCAAGACAGTGGCAGGGGTACACACTTCACGTCCCAGTGCTTCCGGCTTCACTGAGGTCCTAGTTGCCAGCAATGGCTGTGCTGGTTCCCTTCACCTTGGCCCCAAGCTGGACTGGTGCTGACTCCCAGGCTGGATCTGATGTCCGGGCCCCTCTGGCAATGGTTGTAGGGCAGCAAATATCTATTGGTGGGCAGAACAAAAGGTCTTTAGACAAGGCACAAAAATAATCTATCAACAGAGAGGATAGTCTCAGAATACTTCCTTAGTCTTGGGATGCCCCATTCATTAGCAAGGCACCCAAGAACCACTTCATCTATCTGAGAATAAAAAAAAACACCCTAGACCTATTGGCAAGTATAAAAGGAACTTTTGGTGAACTGACAAGAGTAATACGTCACCCAATCCCAAGCAACCAAGGAAGTCTGTGTTCATTTACTAAAGTCTGACGAAAAAAGAAAAACAATACAGACATACTCCAAATCCGTACATTTGTGCATTCCTATATTATTCATCTGAAGAACCTCAAGAAAAAGGAACTTTTCCTACACTTCTACTTATGAACCTTGCATTACTTGTACAGGACTGCAGACACTTCTAAAATACTTTCTCTTACATAAAGACACCTATATTTTATGCTTAGGACCATGCTTTCATGTTATAGGCGCAGCGGAAAAATCTAAAACTGCTAATTTAACAGGGATTCTTATTTCATAAATAACTTTTAAAAAAACTCAAGATAGTGGGTACATAAATTTCTCCAGCAGAACATGTTGTGACAAACAAACTCCTATAAAACAATATTTTCCTTCAAAATGTTTGCTAAGGATCACATGGGCGTCTTACCTGCATTCTACTTTTCACGATCCGGACTATGCAACGTCATTTTCAAAAGGAAAAAACCCTATCTCCAGCTCTAATAAGGGCTGTCAGCTCAATTACACAGACTAGCTAATAAAAGACTAGCAATGCCCTTGCAAAACTGTATAGAACATGAGAATAACATAAACAATAATGGTATTGCCACCTGAGATTTTTGAACAGAAACCCCCAATATACAGTTCCCTTTAAAGATCAAAGGGAACATCAATCTGTTCTACTCATTCTTTCATACAGGATGGGCAGTAACATAGTATATTTTTCATCATTTTATTAATTCTAACAATTTTAAAACCGTATTACTGAATAGCCAATTAAATGTCTCATGGCCATTTCCTAGACAGCTTAGACAGACTCATGAGAGAGTGAGAAAAAGAAGAGCGAAAACATAAATTTGCCTACCCTTAATTTGCCGAGGAGCTAACCTCCTTCCCCCATTTTGACAATAGGAAAACCTGAAAACAGGTTTACCTTCTGGCAACACTATCTACCCCTATTTGTGGCAACTGGGCACAAACAAACTTGTAGGAGATATCTTGGAAAGTGGCTATTCTCTGATTCAGCCTAACACAAGCACATTGAGTTAATTTTAGAAAGCGTTAATAACCAATTACCAATTCCTTCAGCAATGGTGCTAGATTAACATGAGGGCGCATGAATGCAAACTAAAATCCATTGCCTCCTTATCTCAGCCCTTGCACAGTAATCTTTAAACTAAAACCATTATTTTTATATACATGGCAGAGCTATGCTCTACTCAGGGCCCACATACGTCACTGCTTTTCCTTCTGTTCATATAACTGCGCAAAACTCGCTTTTGCCAAAAATAGTAAGCAAAGCTTCTCTTCCTCTCTCTGCGCTGTCATCTCTTCTTTCAAAAACTGTTCGGAGGTCGAAATGTCCAAGCAAACCTTCCCCTTAGCCCTGCTAGGTAGCTAAATGCAGAACTCTGACCTTTAACCCTTTCACCAGCTGTCCATTTTTGTGCAAGGCTTTCCATGCGGTCTTGCATGGAACTCTGGAGAATCACAGCTGAAAGGCAGTCCTGTCCGGTCTGTTTGCCAGTAATTTAAAGGTAGGATAATAACTTCTGCTGTGTTTCTGTATACTTATTTTCATTTGTGTACAGTGTGTGGTGTGCAGTCTAGTAGTACAGAGGTCAGCTGTTTGTTCTATACTTGCATGTGTACCAGCTCTGAAGCCTGAGATCAGTTTGAAACCTGCCCTGAGTGGTAGAACTGCTTTTAAATAGTGAATTTTGCTCAATTTCGACTTTGGTGGTAGGGGCACTAAAAAATGAATAACCTACAATATTGCGGCATATTAGGGATCCCCAGGGTGTCCTCTAGATATCCCAGAGATGGGGGATCAGAAATGTATAAGGTACACCCTTAAAAAAACGTTTTTATATGCCTGGATAAAGTGAAATTTCACATTGCATTCCCACATCATGGTAAAGTGCTACCTAAATCCAACTTTGATGCTAGGAGCTATATATTATTCACAGTATGATTATCAGACATTACAAAAGATCAAAAACAATTTTAGGGCAATTATTTTTAAGAAACATTTTTTTTTCATATAATCAAAATTCCTTTTTTTTTCTTTAATAATGATCACCAACCCTTTTGATGGTTCCACATATGAAAAGCAAGCCTCATTCCTTTCCTATCACCTTTAAATGTATTCATTTATAACTCTAAGCACAGAAGCCTTACTGAAACATGAAAAGTCTGCGTCACTTTTAAAGGACAGTAATCCTTTAACATCAGAACCACGGATGTGCTTGTATAAAAAAGCATTAAGAAAGAAAATCCCTTTTAATCTTTTCTCTGTTATCCAAAATAATGAAACTGTCTTTTCTGACTTTTAAAATCAGCAGTTTGTAATGCACGCTTTCAAACCATGTTTGCATTAACTTAAAATCTAGTTGACTCGGCAGTTTCCTTATGGCTTGGGACCAAGAATAGCCATGTGTTGATGACACAGCTGTGTTCTGACCAGCAGGCGTCAACATCTCACGCCTTTCAAGCCAGCACAAATCTATCGTTCTGTAATGTGGTGTTTATTTCAGCAACAACCAATTCACTCAGATGATGTGAATGCTTTTCAATATTAATATATAAGGATAATACTGTAACATTTTTCATTTTAGTCCTAATTGTGTGAAAGCACACAAATTCGTTTTTTCCTACCTTTCTATGAGGCCTATTTTATTCCTATTGAATGTAAATTCTGATTTATCTGTACCAGTGTGGCAATTTGCACATATCTAGAGTTTCTTACTTTATCAATTTTGATGGTAGCGTGCAGCTATTTAGCATATATTACATTATTCATTCCCTGAATGTAAAAAAATTTAGTTTTGTAAATGACATTTGCATAACAGAATGACAACAAAAACCAAATGTAGCTAATTCCAGACATTTTCAGAAGGGGGTCATACACTCATAACACACAACACAGCGCGCTTAAGGCTAGTCATTCTTACACAAAAAACAAAGTCTACTTTACTGAAACAAGTACTTTCAAGCATGTCAGTCCAGAACCACATACAACAAAAAAACAACCCACAAATCAACACTTAGGGCAAAAACAAGAGACAGCCTACAGACTGTACGCAAAACCAAACTATTTGTAAATACTAATTGTAAGTCATATTTACAAGAAGAGCTCTCAAAAGTAGTCCAAAAGACTGCACCAAAACAGCCCAAAAGACTGCTCCATGTTATCATGATCCGTTTTATGTACATATTTAGTTCCATGGGGTACTTAGTCACCAAGAAAGAAATATCTTTTTACTATACCTAAACCTATTTAGGTATCCCCTCTGAGGGGAGTCAGCTGAGTACTTACTAAATCCATATTGGTAACTCCAAAACAGCAACACTTTCTACGAAGTGTGCTAGAAGCAGGCATGCCAAAAATATTATAGCATATATAATATTATACTCCAAGTGACACTTAACACAATGTGTGCCGTTCAAGTTTTCAAAGTTAGAGAAAAATCTCCTCATTACCTGCCTATATGTATTGCAATACATATATAATTACAAAACAGATTCCAAAATTGGCCAATCATACAAACAAAGCCACAGTAAGTGTTACTAAACTACCTTACCAATCAAAGGCATCAAACCAACAGCAAGTGCCGCAAAACGGCTCTTACCAATCAAATGGTGTCCAGGTTCCAACTGCCAAGTTCTCAAATCGACCAAATGGTCACTGCACGGCGAATCAACAGAAGAGATCTCAGTCGAGAACCGGCGCCGCCGGGATGGTCAGATCAGAAAGAAAGGAAAAACGCCATGAGTGCCAAGACTCGAGTCTCCTCAGGCAGCGATCGCGTCCAAAAGCGAGATTCCAATCCTTCGTCTCGACCAGTCCTTCGGGCATCCGAGTCGCCGATGAGCCCCACTTTGGAAGCGCCAATTTGTAGTGGTGAGCCTCAACAAGGCCTACCAGTGCTTAGGGGTTCTCCCTTCCTTGCACAGAGTCCTCAGACCAATAGGAAGAAGTTGGCACAGAAACTGGAATAGAAAAGACAGAGTTTATTAAACCTCATGAGGTGGAGCTACATTCACACAGCACCCTTCGGTAATGCATGAAGTAGCACACTGAATGGAAGGACCTTGGTCCTTTTATACCCACACAGGGGCTCAAATGAAGGCGGTACAAACACAAATGCTGGTTTTAGGTACATATAAGGTCATACAAGAAATGCACAGTCGACAAGTGGGTGGAGCTAACAGTTTCTACTTCTAGTAGACACATCCTGACATTTATAAACTCGGAACAGCTGCATGGACAGCTGCGAGCTCAACTGAGCATGTGCAAAGCAAAAGAAACTAAATATAACTCGTCTCTAGGCAGATTTCAAGAGCAGTTAACAGGAAGGTAGGACAGAGCACATGGCAACCAAAATGGCTGCCAGAAATACAAAATGGATTCCACAAAGCGGACAATTTAGCCTCTGAATACAGGATGTCTTCGGCTAATGCTTAACTTAAGTGCTGCCAAATTACAACAGACGGGCTCGTCGACGAGAGTTTCCTCGTCTCCAGCGGCTTCGTCGACGACGCCACATACTAAGGTACCTCTTATTCTGTCGTCGACGTCTACTTTAACAACTTCCACGTCGACGAGGATGTCGACGGTGATGGTGTCGACGGCGACAACATCGACAGCTTCCAGCGTGATAATGACGACGGTCTCGATGACGGTCCCGTCGACGGTGGATCTTTCCTCGTCGACGGTTCAGACATTGTCGCCGGCAGCTCCGTCGACGACCTCGTCGACGATACAAAATGTGGCAATTTCTATCAGGAGACGTCGCATACCCCGGAAATGACTTCTCCAAGGAAAGTGACACCCCTGCCTCCGGCTCTCCTTTTGGAAGAGGAGTTTTCCAAGGACGATGAAGGTCCTTATGGTGATGCACATAGCCCATCTGAGCTGCATGTGAAATATCAAGATTCGGACTCTGAGGACTATTACATGGAGCAGCAACAGTATATGCCACAATCCAGATCTCAAGATCAATATCAACAGGTCTGTATGCCATCTTCCCTCGTTACAGACCTGCAGTTCATGCTTTCGGATTACAGGAAAAGGTTTCCAACACAGTCCTCTGGCCAGGCAACAGGGCAAGTGCCTCCAACTCCACTTGCTCTTCTGGTTACACCTCAGCCTCAACAAATTCCATTACTGGAGTTACCGGAGCCACAGCAGAATGTGGTTACAGTCCAGGATGACACACCGATGATGACCAAGGAACTAGGATGATCCCTGACCCGGACAGGGAATGGGAGGACTACATTATTCCTGACCCTGCCTCTCCTGTTCCTGAACCGGCGGATTCTCCTCCAGCTGATATTGGAGGTTTTCAGAATTTAATGGAGAGGGCTTCTAAACGTTTCGATCTGCCTATTCCATCAGTGCAGTCGGAATGTTTTCTGTATGACTTCAAAGAACCTTACAAAAAGTCTGTTCGCTCGATCCCTATCGTGGACCATGTCTGGAGTGAGGGTCTAAAGGTTATGAAGTCGCCGGCCACTGTCATTCCTGTGCTTCCTCGTCTGGAAAAGAAGTACAAAGCTCTGAATGATAGCCCCGCTTGTCTGGTTAGCCATCCGAAACCGGATTCGGTGATTTCACAGGCGGTCCAGAGGAAATCTAAAAATCCAGCTGCACCTCTTACCACGCCACCTGATAAAGAGGGAATGCGGTTGGATAATGCTGGGAAGAGGTTCTCTTCTATGTCCAGCCTCCTGGTCAGAGCGTCTAATGCCTTGGCTATTCTTGGACAGTCTGATCGCCAGATGTGGTGCGATCTGTCTCCGTATCTGGACCAACTGCCCGAAGAAGCTAAAGCCGAAGCCAAAAAGATCCTTCAAGAGGGAGAACGAACATCTTCCGAAATGATTGACTTCGCTATGGACATTGCCACTACAGCTTTCCGCTCTCTCGCAGGGGCAGCAGTCCTTCGACGCCAAGGCTGGCTTCGTGCCACTTGGTTCCGGCCAGAAGTCCAGAACAAGATCCTGGATCTTCCCTTTGACGGTGAAGCGCTCTTTGGGAAGCACATTGATGATGCGCTGCAAGATATAAAGAAGGACACGGAAACTGCAAAATCCCTTGGGACTCTACAATACCGCAAGGTTCCCTTCCGTGGAGCAAGAGGTAGAGGGTTTTCCTCATATAGAGGCGGATACCAGCAACAACGCTATTCCTCTTATTCGCAGCCTTCCCAATCTTACCGGCCGCAATATTCTCAGAGACAAGGCCAGTCGTCTTCTTTCTCTCGGTCATCATCTAGAGGAAGACAAGGGCGCCAGGGGAGTGAGTCCTCTAAGCGCCAGTAGCGGCTTCCTGGCTCTTCCTACTGTTCCTGTGTCCCCTGTAACACCAGTAGGGGGCAGGATATCCCAATACTTCCACAACTGGCAATGTATAACATCAGATCGGTGGATTCTCAATATTGTTCTGTCAGGCCATACTCTGGAATTTCAACATCAACCACCATCCAAAGCCCCTCGCGCCACCGAATTCAAACATCTGCACCTTCTACGTCTAGAAGCCCACCAACTACTTCTCAAGGGGGCGATAGAACCGGTTCCCCTATCCCAGCGGGTAAAAGGATTCTATTCCCGGTTCTTTCTTGTTCAAAAGACCGTAGAAAAATGGTGCCCAATTTTAGACCTGAGGGAGCTAAACACCTATCTCATAAAGCTCTCTTTTCGGATGGTCTCCTTACAGGACATTTTACGGCTCCTCAATCCGGGAGATTACATGGCCACCCTGGATCTAGAGGACGCATACTTCCATATATATCCCCATCCACCAGGCCCACAGGAAGTTTTTACGCTTTACAGTAGCCAATTCAAGGTCCTGCCTTTCGGACTCGGATCCGCTCCGCGGATCTTCACGAAGGTCCTAGCCCCAGTCGCAGCGTTTCTCAGGAAGCAGACGCTTCAAGTTTTTCCTTACCTGGACAGCTGGCTGGTGAAAGCTCCGTCTCATCACGCAACAGAAGAAGCTGTCAGGGCATGCACTCCGCTCTTCCGTCACCTGGGTCTTCAGCTCAACACGGAAAAGTCGGTCCTGTGCCCGTCCAAGTCGGCCAAGTTCCTGGGAGCCATTCTGGACACATCCTGTTGCAAAGCGTTCCCATCAAAAGAAAGGCAAACAAAGCTGATGGCCTCTGCCCGTCGATTGCAAAAAAGGTCAATTTCAGTTTCCCTCTACAAATCCCTTCTAGGGTCAATCTCGTCCTGCATTCCCTTGATTCCAAATTGCAGGTTATGGATGCGCCCACTACAAGAGCAACTGGATTTGCAGTGGCGCCAGGCAGAGGGCTCTTTCGAAGACAAGATCACAATAACTCAGCCTATGAAGGAGGCGGCCAGGTGGTGGACGGTCAGAGACAATATCTCTCAGGGTCTCACCTTCAGAGTCACACCAGCTCCTCTAATAATTACAACGGATGCCTCTCTAGAAGGCTGGGGAGCAGTCTTGCAAGATTTTCAGGTGAGCGGCCGCTGGCTGCCCCAGCATCGCCTTCTCCACCTCAATCTTTTAGAACTCAGAGCGATTTGTCTGGCCTTACAGGCTTTCCTTCCACGGATCCGACGATCCACTGTCCTGGTCCGTACGGACAACACGACGGCCATGCATTATGTAAACAAGCAGGGAGGAACAAGGTCTCGTCCGCTAACCAAAGAGGCTCAGGAGATTTGGGAATGGGCTATCCAAAGGAAAATATCACTTTCGGCGGAACATCTTCCAGGTGCCCTCAACAAGACAGCAGACACGCTCAGTCATCTCAAGTCCGTGAGCCACGAGTGGGAATTAGACAAACACACTCTGGACAGGATTTTCAATCTCTGGGGCACTCCACCCATAGATCTCTTTGCCGCTCCAGGAAACAAGAAATGCCGATTCTACGTAATCAGGGAACACCATCCGGGATCATTGGGGAATGCACTTTCGATGGCCTGGTCAGGCGCCTTTGTTTACGCTTTTCCTCCGATCCCACTAATTCCCAGGCTTCTCAGGAAGCTCAAAGCAGAGCCCTGCAGAATGATTCTGGTGGCCCCGGCGTGGCCCCGCCAGTTTTGGTTTACGGAGCTTCTCCTGCTCTCCCTGGATCATCCAATTCATCTGCGCCCAATTCCTTCTCTGTTGACAATGTCCCAGGGCCAAGTGGTACATCCGGATCCGAGCTCACTTCAGTTATCAGCGTGGTTCCTGAGCACCGAGAATTTCAGAATCTAAATATCTCGCCAGAGTGTAGAGAGGTGCTGGCTCAAGCTCGGGCACCAAGTACGAACAAGACGTATCGCTTGAAATGGAAGCGTTTCTGCCTATGGTGCCGGCAAGAGAACATTCATCCTTACTCGTCTGCTCCTCATCAGATTTTGCCATATATTTTGGCATTGGCTAAGTCAGGTCTCGCTCATTCCTCTATCAAAGTGCACCTGGCAGCCATTTCTAGATTCAGACGAACTTCTTCTGAACGTTCCCTCTGGTCAGCAACAATCGTAAAACAATTTCCTAAAGGTCTTTTTAGAGTTTTTCCACCAGTTAGACCTCCACCACCTCTGTGGCAGCTTAACTTAGTCCTTACTCAACTCATGAGGCCGCCTTTTGAACCAATTCATAGGGCGGACCTGAAATTTCTCTCATGGAAAGTGGCCCTCCTTCTCGCCTTAACATCGGCCAGGAGGGTAGGTGAACTGCATGCTCTCACGATTAAGGAGCCGTTCTTACAGTTTAAAAAAGAGACTTTGATTCTGAGAACGAATCCAAAATTTATCCCGAAGGTCCCTTCAGACTTTCATTTGAATGAACCAGTGATCCTCAAATCGTTTTTTCCTCGACCCACTACTCCAGCAGAGAGGACTCTTCACTCGCTGGACGTTCAAAGGTGTCTGAAATTTTACCTTCAACGTACCAAAGACTTCAGAAGATCTACACAACTCTTTGTTGCTTTCAGTGCCCCTCGCAAGGGTTTCCCTCTTTCGAAGCAGGGAATTGCGAGATGGATTGCCAGCGCGATCCAATACTGTCACCAAGCGGCTGGTAAGCCCCTAGAAGGGCGAGTCCGGGCATACTCTATGAGAGCCATCTCTTCTTCAGCTGCTCTCTTCGCCGGAGTGCAGATCAAAGACATTTGCAGGGCAGCGACAAGGAGTAGTGCCCATACTTTCATGAAGCATTACTGCTTGGACTCCTCCACGCGAAGTGACGCTGCAGTGGGACAGGCAGTCCCGAGGAACCTCTTTCAATAAGTGGTGAGTTTTCCCTTCTAACCCTCCTTCCTTTTATTGGTTATTAGCACATTTCGTAATTCATGATGTTCACTGACTACTTTTGATATCTTGTACCTCTGATGACGGTATGCATTTGGCAAGGTTTATAACCATGTATTACACAAAATGTGCGTTCTGACTGCTAGCTATTCTGATAGCAATGGGAATCTATGAAAGTTCCAATACTGGAGTAAGAAAACAAGTTACTTACCTGTAACTTTGGTTCTCCAGTATTGGTAACTTCATAGATTCCCATGCTACCCTCCTCCCTGGGAAAGCTCAGCCTTCAGCATATTCTGTTACACTGTTACACAACGGCTACGAAAATCTGAGGCTCTGAGGCTCTCTCAGGAAGGTTCTGTGGGGTGAGGCTGTTCTGATTGGTTGTTCATTTCATTTGGTTTCTTTTACAAAAAGAGGTGGATATGCTACAAAATGAGATGAGGCCTAGGCCTTTTTCTTCTTTTGTACCTATTTCTATGGTATTTTTTATTTACCGGGGACTCCCATCTCGACGACGGGGAATGATACAAGCAATGGGAATCTATGAAAGTTACCAATACTGGAGAACCAAAGCTACAGGTAAGTAACTTGTTTTCTTCTTGCTACGGACAGCTTTGGCGGTTTGTCACAATTACGTTTTGTTACTAATTCTAAAATAGGTTTACTGTGGTCTTAGAAGAGTATTACTCTCCATCCTCAGACTATTGACTGTTTATTGTATCATTTAGCCTTCTGTGGAGTACTTCCATTGCATCGCATGTAGGACGATTACATCAGAAAAACGCACTCAAGCATAGAGTTGCATTGAAAGGAACACCAAAATGAAGTGACGTTGTTAACCAATTTGAAACAACAGGGATACAGCCATTGCATATTAATTCCTCTCTACTTTTCTTGCTCTAATATACCATATGAAGGTTAAGTAACTTGAGATCGAATAGACAATGCTGCTCCTGGTAACTGTCTTGCATACTCTCAGGGCATTGCACTTGTCATCAAGCCCGAGAAGGCGACAGAGGAATAATAGTGGGCACGCTGTTTTCGATAAGCATCACTGAAAAACAATAAGTGTTCTTCATGCTCCAGAGCCTTGCACCCCATGGCCACAGGTTAGTGGAGTTGGCGTTTCAGCTCCATGAGGAAGTGAAAGAGGCTGTAGGTAATATACATAGCCTAAATCTGATAAAAAGTGACCTTTGTGATGGCACGTTAACATAATTCATGAAATCTTTGAGTAGGGGACTTCCTCTAAAGGAGAGGAAGAGTACTGTAAGGCTACCTGAAGAAGTAGCAGAAATTTTTAAACGGAGAACAGCATTCCAGTAGCAGTGTTTGACAGATTCACAGGTGTTACTTGGGATTGCAGTAGGATGTAACCAAAAGTAGGTCAGTCCAAGTTTTACCAGCCAAGTTTTAACATTGGATACCCAGGGTATCTTGAGTGCCAAATGGTGGGCAATTATTTCTCTGAGACACTCTCTGTATGAGGCTAGTGGATCTGTTGTCCAGAGCCTGGCCCAATATAGGATTGGCTTTATGTGGGCTGTGTCTATGATTTGTCTGAAATTGAGATCAAACCTCAAGGGAAGTAATGGGGTACTTTTGGGAAGTCTCAACTAGGATCCAAGGAAAGAATGTTCACCTCTATATAGTGGGTCAAGACATAAATATTGCCACAATTGAGACCCATATAAGGAGGCTCCACCTACTAGGGTCTTATAAATTTCTATTGCCGGTGAAATGGGATAAGAGGGAGCTTTATTTGCAAATCTAAAAATAGGCCCAGCGTTGTGTTTTAGTATTAGTGTACTCTTCTCTATCTGGGCGGACCAGCTGTTAGTCATTTAGTCTCACCCCTAGAAAATCGAATTCTGAGACCCTTTCTAGTTTTTCTCCTTTTAAAACCACATTCCCTTTGGGGTTTTTCTTGGGGCTGAATACTAGGGGTGGGCGGAATTTGCGTAGTCGCGCTCCGCAAAGCTCCGCGAAACAGTAAAAAATCTCCGCGAGCACGCAAAAGTTCAGCGAACACGCGGAATTGCTTGTTCCGCCCGTTCGCGATGCTTTTTTCCTGTTCGCGAACGCTGTTTGCATGCTCGGGGAGAAATATCTTGCGAACACGCATTTTGAAAGCGCAAACAAGCAAAAAATTCCGCGAAGCCACGGATTGCAAATTTTTTGGTAATTCCGCGTTCTCCGCGGAACGCGAAATTACCCAAATTCCGCGAGTGGAACGGAATTTACCGCCCATTTTTACTGAATACCATATATTTAGTTTTAGATTTGTTAATTTCTAAATCATGATCTTGTCAAAATTTGCTGAACCTCCCCAAGGGAGTATTTAGGCCCTGAACTGTTTTTGATGAGAGGAGTGTATCGTCTGCAAAGTGCAGACACAGCTCTTTGGACCTGGCAAGTTTAGGGGCATCATACCTTTGAGGAAACATTTGAGGAACAACCTCAATATGTTGGTGATACCATTGCAATACCAATCTCTTTGGTGACAGATCTTCGTCACATGCTTGACGATTTTTATAAAAGATTTCCATAAGCAAGTGCTCCTGCAATATCAAATCCTCAGGTTACTCCAGCACAAACAGATTACCCCGGTGCCTCCAGGTTACAGCAGTAGAAAAAAACAAAAAGGGATCAGCTTTGCAAAGTTACTTTAGTCTTGCCACCGATCACGATTTAAGATGATTATATAGAAAGTGATGGTGAAGAGCGACCAAGAAGGTGAGATCCCTCCGGATCATTCAGTCTCAGGGCATGAATGGGATAATTATATTGGCCCTCTTTCGGCCCCTCCCAAACCACCATCTACTAGTTCTCCTCCTGAGGCTATTGGAGGATTTCATGAACTATTCGAGAGAGCCTCGAAACGTTTTGACCTGCCAATACCAGTAAAACAAACTGATTGTTTTTTGCAGGACTTTAAAGACTTTGCCAGTAAATCAGTAAAGTCCATTTTCATAGTCAATCACATTTGGAAAGAAGGTCTGAAGAGGACGAGAACTCCAGCTTGAGTAGCAGCTGTTATTCCTCAGCTTGACAAAAAATACCAAGCGCCATAGAATTCACCTTCATGTCTAATTGGGCAGCCTCTTCCGGACTCAGTAGTAATGCAGGCTGCCCAGAGGAGATCTAGAAACACTTTGACTTTCAGTTCGGCTCACCCAGATAAAGAAGGGAGACTTTTAGACAATGTGGGGAAGAGATTCGAAACTATGGCAGCCACAACAATAAGGGCATTGAATACACTGGCCATATTGGGGAGATATGATAGGCAAATTTGGTCAGCTATAGCTCCCTTCCTTGAGCTCTTACCTGAGGAAAAATGGAACAAGGCTATGGAAATTCTACAAGAAGGAGAAAGGGCCTTCTCCGAGATCGATACTGCGATGGATGCTGCCTCTACAGGCTTTCGGCAAATGGCTGGTGCTGCGTTGTTACGCCGCCAAGGTTGGATGAAAGCTACCTCGTTCCTTCTGGAGGTCCAGGCAAAAAATCTGGGCATGCCTTTTAATGGAGAAAATCCTTTTGAAAAGCATGTTGAAGACGCTCTACAATCCATTAAGACAGACACAGCACATTTTTTGGGATTACTTCAGCAACGCTGTTTTTAAAGCTTTTGAGACAATAGCGGAAGACGTCAGTTGTCCTCTAAAGGCTCATTCCAGTCATACAGGTATCAACCTTACCCTTCATTGCAGCAGGGATTTTGACAGCAGTATGCCCCACAGCAGCAATATAGAGGCCTCCAGCTGCATCATACATGAGACCGACATCTTGCAGGAGACCTTCAGCGGGTGGAAAGGGTCACAAAGCGTCTAGATGCCAGTAACATTTCTCAGGCACCAGTCACCTCTTCTCATATACTAACACGTTCTTTCACAGACTTGACTGTTTACTATGACCGTTGGAAAAATATCTCATCGGACAAAGTGGTTCTAGATATTATCTGTCATGGTCACATGCTGACATTTTTTCAAAAGCCTCCCAGGAATCCCCTACAAAAGAGAACCCATCAACATCTTGCTCCTCTGTGTCCGGAGGTAGCTCTTCTTATTCGCAAAGGAACTATAGAAGAGGTTTCACATGTCGATTGAAACAAAGGATTCTATTCAAATTTCTTCCTCATAAAGAAAAAGTCAGAGAAATGGAGAAAGGTTATGGATCGAAGACTTTTGAACAAATTCTTAAAGAAGCAACCGTTGAAGATGCTTTCGCTCCAGGAGATCTTACAACTTCTAAACTTGGGAGATTTTTTGACTTCCCTAGATCTTATGGATGCTTATTTTAACATCCATGTGAAACAGAAAGCATTTGAGGTTCGAGGTGGCAGGTTGCCATTATCAGTTCAAAGTTCTTCTTTTCAGACTTCGATCTGCTCCTAGAAATTTCACCAAATGTATGGCTCCGGTAGTAGCAATCCCAAGAGAAACTGGTAATCGGGTATTACCATTCTCAGACAACTGCCTCATCAAGGGCCTGTCTTTCAGATCTGCAAAAAGGTCTACGATGCAGGGGCGTAAAACAGGCCCGCGCAGCCCCTGCAGTGCGGGGGGGGCCCCCTTAGCACAGTACTCGGGCCTGAGAGCTCTAGATTAAATCCGGAGCAGGGGCCCCTCCGTGTACCTTGCAGGGGGGCCCCTTCAACTTTTGTTACGCCACTGCTACGATGGTTTGCATGAACCTCTTCTAGTGCTCCGTTTGAACAAGGAAAAGTCTTCTCTGATGCCAGCCAAATAGATTATGTTCTTGGCAGCAAACCTAAATATGGAGAC